>SJYQ01004410.1:0-58610 GCA_006410935.1 Redunca redunca
AACCACAGAAGAGCTCGCTCGAGAAAAAGTCTCCTCACAATGAGCCTACCGCCCAGAACACATGAAGACAGCTATGCTAAGAAAGTCTCTCAGCAAAATTGACAGGTGGAATATTGATACACTCCATTCTAGAGGAAACTAAGCTTTGCAACAATAATGAAGTTAAAATAAATATATTTACTAAAGTATAAAAAAATTAAAAGCAGAAAAAATAGATTTAGAGTGGTCAAGGAGATAAGACAAAACATAAAAAAGTAGGTAGATATATCATAAGATTAAGATCAAATGAATATAAAAAATTTAGGAATCATAGAAATAAAAAACTACTGAAATTTAAAATATCAACAGGCAGAAGAATAACACTGTACTCAGTTGCAAGAAGAAGTAATGAATTAGAATTCTGAGTTACCCAGAGCCCAGCACAGAGAGAGATGTGAATTAAAAAGTGCAGACACACCCGTGGAAGATCAGTTGAGAGACTAACATATATCTGATAGGAATTGCAGGAAAAAATGGAAGAAATGATGAAGCAATTTTTGAAGCAATTATTTAAAGAGATTTTCCTGAAGTTTTCCAAAATTGGAGAAAGTCCTTAGCTACAAATATTGAGCAGTGTTCATCTACATACATTTAAAATTAAGGTGAAAATGTAAAAGGTCTTTTATTAAAGATAAAATCTTCAAAGCTACCCTAGAGAAAGAGAGATTGCTCCTCAGAGAACAAACTCAAGCTGACAGCAGGCTTCTCATCAGCAAAAGAGGCCAGAATAAAATGGAATAATATGTTTAAGTGCTGAAAGGAAATTACTGTCAACGCAGAATTTTATAATTTACTAAATTATTATTCAAGAGTGAAAGCAATATAGACATGTTCAGACATATGAGGCATATGAATTTTCTATCCACAGGCCCTTATTAAAAGAACTGTTAGGGATACACTTCAACCCATAGGCAAAGGAACTCGGGGGAAGATAAAGGATCTGAGACAGTGGGTGAGCACATGGTTTAATAAATATGTAGATAATCACAATGAATATAGATTTTTTTATGTTATGGTTTCAAAGGAGAGCTAAAACAGATTCTGGGAACAACAAAACAGGATAGTTTGGTGGGTGGTTAAAACATGCTTGGAAGAGGAGGTAAGGATTCAGAAAAGCTTTAAGTGTATCCATTCTAAGAAATTATATGTAACCTTCACTACAGAAATTTAGTCTACACATTCCCAACCAGCTGAAGCAGGATGGAAAATAGATGCAGACAATGTTATCAGGGCAACAGAAACCAGGAAGGAGGAAGAAGTGGTAAATACAAAAATAAAAATATGGACATAAATCCAAATATCACTAAATATCCAAATATGAGTGAGGTGAGCTACAAAAATGTAATAGATTAAATTCATTTGTAAGAAGAAAGAGGTGATTAGTTTGGATTTTTTAAAAAGTCCATAAAACAGATACCTAAAAAAATAACAAAATCACAAAGTTTCTAAATAGAGATTAAAGGAGGATATTAAAAAACAGGAAAAATCTGATGAAGCTCTATTAATATTAGATAGTATTTAGACCTTCCATTTTCAAAAATGCACTCTTTATCAAAGCAAAGTATATTTTTAAATTTTAGAACATGCATAAATTCTTATAACACCACACAGGATACAAAAGAATCTCAACACCCCGAGGAATTCCCGGTTGCTGAACCTTTGCAGTGAACCTCTGGCAACCACTGATCTGTTCCCTGACCTGGTTTACAGAATGTCATGTAAAACCAGGCAGCATGTAGTTTTTGAGACTGGCACTGTTTTTAAATTAAAACTTGCCTGAATGCAATCATCATTGGAATATTTTTAATAAATTATAGGACATCCACATCATGTAGTAATGTAGCCCTTAGAATGAAGTAGATCTCCATATGTGGGTGTGTTAGGGTCTGTAAGACATCCTATGAAAGTGAAAAATATAGGGGGCAAGAACAATGCATGTAGTAAGATCCCACGTGTTTATATGTTGTGTGTGCAAAGTCGCTTCACTCACGTCCGACTCTGACCCCATGAACTGTAGCTTGCCGGTCCAGGCAAGAATACTAGAGTTGGTTGGTTTCCATTTCCTTCGCCAGGAGATCTTCTTGACCGAGGGTTAACGTCTCCTGCATTGAGAGGATCTTTACCACTAGCACCACCTGAGAGGTCAGGTCTGTCAATGCACAGATATAGAGTACCCACCAAACTTAGCAGGGCTTCCTAAGGAATGGCAGGGGAGTGAGAAAGGTGAAGGCAGTACACTCCCCTCTATGCTAAACAGGCATCTTTTTAAAAAAGATTTATAATAGCAATGTTTAGGCATAACTTAATAAGTGCCCAAAGTCTATTTGAGGAAAGATATGAAACACTCCTGGGAGATACAAAATTAGCTTAAGCCAAGTGGAAACACACACATGGAGAGGAAGAATCAACACCATAAAGATGTCAGTGCTTCTTAGTTTATAAATGTAATATAATCCCAATAAAAATACCACCAAGGTGGGCTTTTTTTAATTTTGGATCTAGACTATAAAGTTGATTATAAAGTTCATTGTACAAGACAAGCATGAATTTGAGCACTTAAACACTCATTACTGATTTAGTCACCTCTCTCCTGTTTGGGACCTTGAAGGGTGCATTGCTCTTGGTATCTCTGACATGATGTCTGACGTACAGCAGGCCCTTCACTAGGAGTGACTTTTCCAGAGGCACACTCAAAACTAGTTAGCACTTGTGTTCTACACGTCCCACACCTCCCCTATCAATGTCATTTACGTCTCCTGCATGTACAAGATAAGCTGGCCCTTATTTATGTTTCCCTGTCTTTGTTATGTCAAGCAGTTTCTCTGAAGCTGAGTGGTTTTGTTTGATTGGGCTTGAATCTCAGCCCTTTGGTGTCTCGTTCATGCACATGTTGAACTGCTTCAGTGGGTTACCACTGGTCCCTGCTGCTTCTCACTACACTGCTTTTCTGGAAACTGCCTCAATTAAGTAGATCTTACTTTTTTACATTGTAATGATGGATGTTATGATTCTAACAAAGGGACTGAGAATCAAATAACCATCATCAAAAATACAATCAAAGATGTAGGTGAACATTAATCATTTGAAATTGTGAAAGTTACTATTAAAAGGTCCTAATTTACATTGACCATGCAAGATATTTCAATATGTGATCGAGTGTGTACATATTCCACATAAAAATATATCTCTTTGCTGGTATAAATTTGGCAATTATGATTTTAAATATTTGATTTCTTTTTCTAGCTCAGAGCAGCATTCCAGGACATAGTTTAGATAGGGTGCTTCAGTTTTTTAAGGAAGTTCGAGTTTTACTTTGTTTCTCTTAAAAACACACAGTGTAGAAAGCAAAATCAGGAAATGCAGTTTATTTCATTGACCCTACAATTTTTTTCCGAAAACAGCTGTTGTGTTATCTGAAAATAATTTGCAAATGGGAATTCATGAAATTGGCTTAGTGAGCCCATTTCTCCAATCACTGCAACCTTTGTGTTTCTTTTCCAGAAATATTATCCAGGTGTTAGGACAGTCATGAAACAATTTTACATGTATATTTTTTATTCCTCTAGGAACTTTAGTTGTAAAGTCTTAAAGAACGTTTTATATACTTTGTTACCTGGATGTCAGCTGCTCCATAGGATATAGAGGATATTGTATCATATTCCAGTCTATGAGCTCTCTGCATTCTGACAGACTCCTGGAAGAATTAGGTTCTCATGGTCCCAGTTCCTGCTTCCATGGAAACAATTTAGATTATAAATTTTTAGCATCCCAGGCAAAATCTCCTTATCTGTTCAATTTTGATCTAAGCATAAAATTATTTAGTCCTTTTGCCTGTTATTTCTACAGTTCATTCATAATACAGAGGGGTGTGTGTGGGTGTGTGTGAGTGTGTGTGTGTGTGTGAGTGTGTGTGTGTGTGTGTGTGTGTGTGTGTAGCAGATTTTACCAAAGGTTTAGGGAAGAGTGAAAGGTATTTACATCTCCAAATGGAAATAATGAGTATACACTGCAGCCTCCTACCACATTGCTTGACCTGTTTCCTTCGATTCTACCCCTCCTCTACTGATTTACCTCCCTCTCCCTCCAACCCTGTTCATCCCACTATAGCATGGGTGGTTTAGCCATCTTTGTTGCTGGTTTCACCTCACTTTTGCCCTCAGTGACTCATGCCCTTCAATGTACAGCTTTTCCTTATTCTGAAATTAAGGTATTTGCTTTAACTTAGATGATTTCATTCAAGAATTATTCTCAGAAATTCCCTGGTGATCCAGTGGTTAAAACTCAGGGCTTCCCACTGCAGAGCAGATGGGTTTGGTTCCTGGCTGGGGAACTAAGATGCTGTGCTGCACAGCCAAAAACTAATAATTATTCAGTTCAGTTCAGTCGCTCAGTCATGTCCGACTCTTTGCGACCCCATGAATTGCAGCACGCCAGGCCTCCCTGTCCATCACCAACTCCTGGAGTTCACTCAAACTCACGTCCATCGAGTCAGTGATGCCATCCAGCCATCTCATCCTTTGTCATCCCGTTTTCCTCCTGCCCCCAATCCCTCCCAGCATCAGAGTCTTTTCCAGTGAGTCAACTCTTCACATGAGGTGGCCAAAGTACTGGAGTTTCAGCTTTAGCATCATTCTTTCCAAAGAACACCCAGGGCTGATCTCCTTCAGAATGGACTGGTTGGATCTCCTTGCAATCCAAGGGACTCTCAAGAGTCTTCTCCAACACCATAATTCAAAAGCATCAATTCTTCGGCGCTCAGCCTTCTTCACAGTCCAACTCTCACATCCATACATGACTATTCTCAAATCTGTTCTTAGGGTAGTAACTTTCTTACCTTCATATATCTTGGATCAGATTCTCCTGTTCATCTTGCTTTTTTAATTTTTTTCTCTTCCCCTTGACCCCATTTCTTTCCTCTCTTTCTCACCCTTCCCCTACATAAACACACTGTGTAGGTGTAGCTCTAGTCTCGATGCTTTTTTCCTCCAAAGGCAGTCTGAGAGTTGTCCCTAAAAGAAAAACATTGGATTTCTCGTCTGTGTGACGCATGCGTGGTACAAGCTGGTGGTGATGGTCTGAGCCTTGATGTTCTGCAGAACAGGATGTGGTGGTGGCGCTTTCCTCCTGCTCTTACCCTAAGCACTCTTCCTTTGTCCTGCACTGCAGCCTGGAAACCTACCATTGTTCCTTAAAAACAATTCCTTTAAGGCTTATTATATACTCAAATCTTTAAATTTCTGGATTAGATAAAGAGAAGTGAGGTATAGGTTTAATTAGGCAAGCTTCTCAAAACAGCAGAAAAGTTGAAACAAAATCTTTTAAGTTCTTACAAGCTGCTATTTACAAATATCCCACAAAACACCCTTTACCCTTTTCTTTTTTAAAGGAAGCCTTTCTGTTTTCTTTCTCTTTTACTGTACCTTTGAAAACAGTGATGCTTCTCTCAGTTCTTCTCAGTGTTGGAGTGTTTACACTAATCATAGAAAGTAACTTCCTTCCTCTCTCCTATGGCTATTTCACTGTTTAAATCCCCACAGTCTCTTCTCTTGGGCTCTGCAGCCTGCCCTCTTCCTTCTCATAGTGCCAGATAGACAACCTGCTATCACATCTTTGGGAATTCAACTCCAAGCTGTATCCCTGCTGGGGTCTTCTTGTGATGTGTCCTCTTGGCAGTATAAGCAGCTATTTTTCTCAGTGACTAAATTCCCAGCATCTTTTTCTACTCTCTGTTCATTTCTGACTAGTTAATAGCTTCTGGAAAGGATATCACTGTCTTTACTTTCCTGGGACTTACTTAAATAAGCACATTTAAAAAATGACATCTTGAAAGATTGAAAGAAATATGACATCAGAAAGCTGAGAGGAACCCCCAGAGTTCATCTATATATTACCTTCCTACGTTGGGCTGTTCTCTTAAAGCCATCGTAGCAGAAGTTTGGAGAAATGAGGAGACTGTCTAAAATGGTGCTGTTTCATAGCTGTATGAAGGTTGGCAAGCTGTTGAAGTTTGCTGAAGCTTAGTTGGGTTCTTCTGTAGAATGGGGAGAAAATGACCTACTTCTGTAGCATGGCAGATGCTAGCCAATCAAGTGCATTTGTCCTGAATATAAAGAGGTATCGCAGGAGGGCACACAACTGAGCCAGGGAGACACAAGCAGGATTTCAGGCCACACTTGCCCCTCAGCTGGACACCCTGGTGCCCGGCATAACCTAAAACGCTCTGCAACAGCCAGGCTCCAGAGGTTAATCATCTGCCCCTGTGAGGAGCCAGTCTGGAGAAGGGGCAGGAGGCAGTACTGGGACCATCTGGTGCTTGGCAGGGACCTAGAACCTCCAGAAGGTACCTACCTGCCTTTTTACCTTCTGGCTGATCTTGCTTTACACCAATGCGTCTCTGTTTTCATGACATCATTAACAATGTCATATTAACATACTTGGAGAAAGAAATGGCAACCCACACCAGTATACTTACCGGGAAAATTCCATACACAGAGGAGGCTGGCGGGCTATAGTCCATGGGGTCGCAAAAAATCAGACATGACTGAGCACAGCACAGCATTAACATGCCAGCTCAAAAGTGTCACTCTCGGAGAAGGTGCTGGGGAAGCATTTCTGTCCAAACGGGTCTCTAGCCCCCACCTTCTGCCTGCTTCACAGATGTGTTCAATCGCTCAGTTGTGTCCAACTCTGCAACTTCATCAACTGTAGCCCACCAGGCTCCTCTGTCCATGGGGTGTTCCAGGCAAGAATACTGGAGTGGGTTGCCATTTCCTTCTCCAGATAATTGAAGCTTCACAGATAGCTGGAGCATTAAATGAGACTACAATTGGGAAAACAGCTAGAATATGACCCCAGCCACTGAATTTCTTTTTCTGTTTGATATTTCTGCAGGGTAGACTCTAACATCCGTCTAGGCTTTCTCCTACTATTTTCTGTTCCAGGGGTTTCCATGGTAGAGTGCTTGACCCCAAGAAATATAAAGGATGCCCTATTGAAATATGAGATTAAAATGAAAACTTTATTTTAAACCTAAAGGAAAAATAAGCTTTCTAATATTTGGCTGATGGATTGACAATACTTTATGGTTATAATTATAAATAGACATTTGTGAGTGAGTGAAAGCCACTCAGTGTGTCCAAGTCTTTGTAACCCCATGGACTATACGGTCCATGGAATTCTTCAGGCCAGAATACTGGAGTGGGTAGCCTTTCCCTTCTCCAGAGGATCTTCCCAACCCATGGATCGAACCCAGGTCTCCCTCACTGCAGGCAGATTCTTTACCAGCCAAGCCACCAGGGAAGCCCGTAGACATATATATGCCCACAAATATGGACGTGTTTAACACTTTTTCTCTGATACAGGTAAGTGATTAAAATGTTTGTTTGAAGACATTGTCAAACATTCTCACACCACTGTAGTCATGGTACCCTCCGAATGCAGTCACATTTTTCTTCCCTGCCTTCTTCTGATTTCCATAGAAAATGGTAGCCCCTGGTATATCTTCTAGTCTACAGAGCACTTATATATCTTTATAAACAAAACTTCCTCTCTTCACCCTAACCTCATTCTTTCATTGTTATCTACATAGGATATGAGAAGAGATAAGCTTTTCCCCTAAAACATGTATAACTTATAAAAGGTAATTTGTTACTTAGGATGAAATAAAATTGAGATCTTTTTGGTTTAATCCTAGAAACTCAGTAAAATAAAATAAGAATGTGGGTTCTGGGTCCAGGTGGCTTGGGCCTGATGACATTAAGCAAGTTGCCTAACTTTTCTGTGCTTTCATCTCCTCATCTGTGAAACTGGGGTAAAAAGAGTAATCTGCCTCATCAGGTTAAGGTGACAAAATAAGTCAAATCTTTGACATTTTTGGAATAGAATTGCATATTAAACACAACAGAAAGTTTGTTGCTGTCATCACTGTAATCACTGTTCTTATTAACCTTATCCCTAGGAGAGATCCACGCCCAGAACTATGCAACTCTGAATTGGAAGGACTAGCGTCAGTGTCGGTTCTAGATTCATCCACTTTCTCAGCAAAGATACACTGGCGGTCTCCTGTATATCAGATACTCAGCTAAGGGCTGGACGCGCCACTGCATGGTCAAACCTTGTACAACACTTCCCTCTAGGGGGCTGTATCTCCCACATCACCAGCGTGTGGTCATATTCCTCATGCCATAACAGTCCGCTTCGTGATAGACTCAGTGTATACTTACGTGTACTTCTTCCTGAAGGTGATTCCTCCGGGTTGATTCAAAGTGTAGTTTGCCTCCTCCTACCTCATCTTTGGGAAGAAAGTGTTCTCTCTTACTGAAATTGCAATCTTATGAGACTGCTGGACTTATTAGGGCTTAATATGATTTTCAACAAACTGAAGCATTAGTAGGGGAATAGAAGTTGTGATATTTTGTGTGAAAAGCAGCAAGTTTAGACATAACTTTTATTATCAAACATTTCTATAGTCTTATCTCTCTCTGAATAAATAGCTTTTATAAAAGCATAGTAAATTCCCATTTTATTAAAACTAGTCATATTCATCTATGCATGACTAGGATATGGGTAGAAAGAAAAGAGGAAATGATAAAGACAGGAATTTCTCCCGTATTTCCTCCTTTTAATCCTTTTATTTCTCATACAGAAACTAATATAATGTTGGGAGCCATCCAATTCAAGACTGAATCTGATAAGAGGATGTACTTCCCAGACCAATGACTGGTTCCCCAAGGCTTCGGTGAAAGAAGAAATGCAAACTTTTGTAAAATACGTAAAATGTTCTTCAAATATTTGTCATGAACTGTTCCATGTCCTGACAAAACTGCTCCATTTTGTGTCATGAGTTAAATGTGGCAAACAAAGATATGCATTTCATTTCCCAACCTGTGGGCTAAGAATAAAAATCTCGGTGCTGGAATTGAACATTGTATTCTCCAGGCAAAGGAAATGGACATTTATTGGATGTTATTGCTGCTTTCCTTCTCACTAATGACATTATGAAATCTCTTTGAGTAATATAATTTGAAAATATTATTTCTGTGTTTCAGGTCATGCAAGACAAGATAATCTGCCTTCCGAAAAGAGTACAGCCTTCTCAGAACCACTCTTCCATTTCAAACGTCTCTCAAGCAGTGGCCAGTACCACCCCACTGCCTCCACCAAAACCTTCTCCTTCTAACCCGGTCACTGTGGAAATGAAAGGGCTGAAGACAGATTTGGACCTTCAGCAGTACAGCTTTATTAACCAGATGTGCTATGAGCGAGCCCTCCACTGGTACGCCAAGTATTTCCCATACCTAGTCCTCATTCACACCCTGGTCTTCATGCTCTGCAGCAACTTTTGGTTCAAGTTCCCTGGCTCCAGCTCCAAAATAGAACATTTCATCTCAATCCTGGGGAAGTGTTTTGACTCTCCCTGGACCACACGAGCCTTATCTGAAGTTTCTGGGGAGGACTCAGAAGAGAAGGACAACAGGAAGAACAACATGAGCAGGTCTAACACCACCCAGTCTGGTCCAGAAGGCAGTCTGGTCAACTCTCAATCTTTAAAGTCAATTCCTGAGAAGTTTGTGGTTGACAAATCCACTGCAGGGGCTCTGGATAAGAAGGAGGGTGAGCAGGCAAAAGCTTTATTTGAGAAGGTAAAGAAGTTCCGGCTGCACGTAGAAGAAGGTGATATACTATATGCCATGTATGTTCGTCAGACTGTACTTAAAGTTATAAAATTCCTAATCATCATTGCATATAATAGTGCCCTGGTTTCCAAAGTCCAATTTACAGTGGACTGTGATGTTGACATTCAGGACATGACTGGATATAAAAACTTTTCTTGCAATCATACCATGGCACACTTGTTTTCAAAACTCTCCTTTTGCTACCTGTGCTTTGTAAGTATCTACGGATTGACGTGCCTTTATACATTGTACTGGCTGTTCTACCGTTCTCTGAAGGAGTACTCTTTTGAGTATGTCCGGCAGGAGACTGGAATTGATGATATTCCAGACGTGAAAAATGACTTTGCTTTTATGCTTCATATGATAGATCAGTATGACCCTCTGTATTCGAAGAGATTCGCGGTGTTCCTATCCGAAGTGAGTGAAAACAAATTAAAGCAGCTGAACTTAAATAATGAGTGGACTCCAGATAAACTGAGGCAGAAGCTGCAGACAAATGCCCATAACCGCTTGGAACTGCCTCTCATCATGCTCTCTGGCCTTCCAGACACTGTTTTTGAAATCACAGAGTTGCAGTCCCTAAAACTTGAAATCATCAAGAACGTCATGATACCAGCCACAATCGCGCAGCTAGACAATCTCCAGGAGCTCTCTCTCCACCAGTGCTCAGTCAAAATCCACAGCGCGGCACTGTCTTTCCTGAAGGAGAATCTCAAGGTCTTGAGCGTCAAGTTTGATGACATGAGGGAGCTGCCCCCCTGGATGTATGGCCTCCGGAACCTGGAGGAGCTCTACCTGGTCGGCTCTCTAAGTCACGACATTTCCAGAAATGTCACCCTGGAGTCTCTGCGGGATCTCAAAAGCCTTAAAATTCTCTCGCTCAAAAGCAACGTTTCCAAAATCCCACAGGCAGTGGTTGATGTTTCCAGCCACCTCCAGAAGATGTGCGTACACAACGACGGCACCAAGCTGGTGATGCTCAACAACCTGAAGAAGATGACCAATCTGACAGAGCTGGAGCTGGTCCACTGCGACCTGGAGCGCATCCCTCACGCCGTGTTCAGCCTGCTCAGCCTCCAGGAGCTGGACCTCAAGGAAAATAACCTGAAATCCATAGAAGAGATCGTTAGCTTCCAGCACTTGAGGAAGCTGACAGTGCTGAAACTGTGGCATAACAGCATCACCTACATCCCAGAGCACATCAAGAAACTCACCAGCCTGGAGCGTCTGTCCTTCAGTCACAATAAAATCGAGGTGCTGCCTTCCCACCTCTTCCTATGCAACAAAATCCGTTACCTGGACTTGTCCTACAATGACATTCGATTTATCCCACCTGAGATCGGAGTTCTACAAAGTTTACAGTATTTTTCCATCACTTGTAACAAAGTGGAGAGCCTTCCGGATGAACTCTACTTCTGTAAGAAACTGAAAACTCTGAAGATTGGGAAAAACAGCCTGTCAGTACTTTCCCCCAAAATTGGAAATTTGTTATTTCTCTCCTATTTAGATGTTAAAGGCAATCACTTTGAAATCCTCCCTCCTGAACTGGGTGACTGTCGGGCTTTGAAGCGAGCTGGTTTAGTTGTAGAAGATGCTCTGTTTGAAACCCTGCCTTCTGATGTCCGGGAGCAAATGAAAACAGAATAACTTATTTTTGTTTCAAGTTTGACTGAAACATGCTTCTACCAAATACAATATAAATAATTAGGTAGTCTTAATGCCTTTCCTACTTTATTATTATTTTTCTTCTTTTCGCACAAAACAAAATGTACACAAAGAATGAGTAAGGAGTATGTATTTTTTAATAAAAATTTAATTGTATTTTTTCAATATTAGTATTTTAAAGGTTTATTTGTCCTGGAACCTAATGTATCTATTATTGTTTTCTACTGACAGAGACAGATGGTTCCAACTGTTTTTGTTTGGTTTTTTTTTGTTGCTTGCTTACTTGTTTGTTTTGGTTTTGGGGTAAATTCTTGTGAAAGGAAGGGAATTTTAAGTTGCATGCTTTTGGTATTTTTTAAATCGATGAAGATACTTTGCCAAGGTCATTTTTTAGCTTGTTTACATCTCTACAGGGTCTTTTTGTTTTCATTGTATGTGTACCAAGGAATCTCTGCTAGTCATTTTAATACTAGCTGCCTTCTGCATTGGTCAAGTATTTCATTGTATAGAAAACTCTTCTCTGGCGTATAAGCTCACATAAGTGCATTGTCATGGACTATTATTTTCAAAATTTCCCCTTGCCCCCAGCAGAACCCTAAATTGTATCCTTTCACATACCTGACAGTTATTTATCATTAGGCAAGAATTTTGTAAGTGAGTAAGGATGATAATCTTCCATGGTCAGCTTCCTTGGATTGGTCATTTATAATTTACTGATTTACATTTTTACCAACATTTTTAAAATGTTGAAAATATTTTCCTTCAGTGAAAAAGGAAATGCAGAAGCTCCTCCCTTTTAATATCAATGTTGTTATATAGTTCTGGTGAACAACCTTAGAAAAGCTAATTTATTTTAATTAAAATAGCTAATTAAATTTAAAAATCAGAATCAGAAGCCTGCTTTTTAGTAATTTAATCATCTTTGATATCTTGATATGTGCGTACATCCGATGGAAAAAAAAAAAAGTGCTACTAAAGCACCCTGCTAAAGAGCTGGTGCACTCCAGTCAGGCACACTGGTTCCTCTGGGCAGTGTGGCAGTGGTGACCTCTATTCAAATTCTGCCTGTTACACAAACTAATCAATGTATACATATATATATATTAATCAATCTCCCTCAAGTCTACCCTTGCTATGAATGCTAGTGATGCAAGCACAGAAACTCTATCTGTTCTCTTTGGCTTAAAAAAGTTTATCTTATCTAAAATAATTCTATTCCTTTTTTAAGTATGAAAAGATAGCTGAATGGATATCACTTAGAAATAATTTTTGCCTGGTGGTCAGCACAGCTTTGATTTTATCTCTATACTAAAAAAATCCAACATAGTGTGAAAGTGAAAGTAGCTCAGTCGTGTCTGAGTCTTTTGACCCCATGGATTATACAGTCCATGGGATTCTCCAGGCCAGAATACTGGAGTGAGTTAGCCATTCCCTTTCCCAGGGGATCTTCCCAACCCTCGATCAAACCCAGGTCTCCCACATTGCAGGTGGATTCTTTACCAGCTGAGCCCCCAGGGAAGCCCAAAATGTATGGGTCTTGGGCAAAAGTTTTCACTGACTATTAAACTGTATAGAACAGGAAAATGAAAACACTATTTGTGCCCTCAATCCAGGACCAGTGCTATCTATCATGAGAATTTTGTTTCATGCTCCAACTTCACACTCACTGTTTTCAGAACCCTAGTCTGGTCTAAGATGGTTTTGTGACTTAACAAAAAAAAAAAAAAAGTAGGAAGATGGTTTGGGTTTCAAAATGCTGGTTTTCAAATTTACTCCTTGATCCTGGTAAATTTGCTTAATGACACTTTGAGTCGTACACGGGACACAGCTCTACAAACTACTCAGCAGATACATGTACCTCCATTGTGTTTTAAATGTTATGATACATCATGGGGTAAAGGATTTGGGGAAGAGATGCTTTTCATTTATTGAATAATTTAATCATGTAGACCAATGTGCTTTGCTGTTTCTGCTCCATGTTTAAGTGTTAGAATGGTGATTTTGTATGCTGGTTTATTTCGACTTGGAATTGAAACAATATGTTTAAAATAGCAACATGGTTTTACTTCTTTGATAAAATATTCAATTCTAGTATGTTTTTAGGATCTTGATTATGAACCATGAGTTGTATTTAGAGACATAGCACTACCTGTTTTAAACAAACAAACAATCCTGGAAGATTGTCTGTCACTGAACATGACAAGAATACCCCTGTTGAAAGGTGAGCTTTGATAACTACTGTTAAGACACTGGGTGCATTATTCTTCTGGATAAAATTTATAGTTGTTTTCTATATCACCCTTAAAAAGGGATCTATTCAGGTTAAACATCATATTTATGCTGAAATCTTTATCTGGTGTTAACTTATAATCCCCCATGGGTTCATAACTGAAGTAAGTCACTAGTAATTAGTCTTTGTGACAACTTGCTCAAAATGTCAACATAATTTTATTTACTTCCTTAATGATTTCACAGGTTGACCCTAACCTAAGTTCTAAATAACATCCAGTAAATCAGTATACTTCTGAGTTTATGGTTTAACTAGGAAGGAAAATTCATAGATGTTTGTTAGATTTTATAAAAATTCAAAATGTTCTAACTTCATCTTGAGTCTAAATTTTCCGACTTGACCCTTTTAAATATTGTATAGTTTTGTTCACATTCTTAAGTAAAAAGCATTTAATTACTCTTTAGCCGTTAAATGAGAAACTCAGGTAAATGAACTGCTGACTTTTCTAAAGTTCTTTAATGAATCAACTCAGTGTTAAAGGGGGTATTTACCTAATCCTTTTCATAGTTTTACAAGTGCTCTTGCTAAAAAGGAACAACTAGCTCTATTTCTCCAACTTCTATAAGATTCATGAGAAACTGCTTATGTAAATATAAAAGCATCATACATACTCAAGTCCTATGGCTACTGGACACCCTTGGTGAGTATGCTTTTTGGTCAGTTTTAATGGGTAAGTATAGATCAGTTGTTGGTGGATGGTCCGGTTGAAACACAGCATCTAAGTATATCCTAGTGGCACTCATCTAAAAAGACCACACCTCAGAAAGCTTAGTTATTTGTTGGGTTTTCACTCACTTTGTTTTGTTTTTAGTACAATGGTTTTTAACATAAATGTTCTTGATTCAGTGAAACCTGTTACTTACACTGGTAAATTTTCTGATTGTTCACCTACCTTTCCCCTGCCTTAGGTTTCCCATGTAGTTAGTGCAATGAGTTCTAACAATTTCCATGGCATCCCATGTGCAGGCACTACTTTTTCAGAAAGGCTTGGAAAATAAGCCTGCTGTGAGTATTCTGTTCATTTATAGGTGCCTCCCTCTCTGCCTCTGAAGCCATCTTTACAGAGAGGGGCTTAGCAACCTGAAGTATTCCTTGAGTTACTGGAGATGAACAAAGTTCATGTTTTTGCAACATACTATCTTGTGATTTCTGTTATAAGAAAGGGAAGAAAGAAATATTTACATCTGTTGTTACCATTCCCCCCAAGAGTTTTGATGTGGTTTATGTTCCTAATTCCAAGAAAAGTTCATTTTTTTAAGTAGTGTTTTACTCTAATGTAGTGTAGTGATAGGCACTCAGCCGTGTCTGACTCTTTGCCACCCCAGGGACTGTAGCCCACCTGGCTCCTCTGTCCATGGGATTTCATAGCAAATACCTGATCAGTAGTAGTGATAATATTTATTATACTTAAACAGTGATCCATCTTTATGGAAACTGCAGTATTTAGTAGTAAAGAGATAAGATAAACTTCAAGACAACTTAAATTTGCATTTAGAAACTAAATTGATTCAGTTTGCTTTGTCCTATGAATCTTGAATGTGATAATGCTATTCAAGCAGTTCACATTTTTGGTAGGATCTCAATAACTCAGGGTAGGTAGGGTTCCATAGCAAAACAGCACAGTTATTAGTGAGGGGAATGCCTCAAGGGTCTGTAAGATTTTCTCTCTTTTTTTTTTTTTTTTCCTGTCTATTCAGACACATTGTAAGAAAACTTGGACAGTCTCAGACCTGCCATTGATTTTTCAGATTTAGGCCTCAATGACATGCTTCTAATACAATTTCATACCAGTCTTTCAGACTAGCTATCCACTCTTACTCCATAGAGACTTTCACTGATAAAGGTAACATGCTTAAATTCATTTTGGGGAGATGGTGAGGAGAGAAGCTCTCCTCCCACACCAAGGAATTTTTTTGTTGTTGTTATTAGGAGACCTTAAAAAGGGGTATATAACTTCAAACAGTTTTTTGGTCCTGTTAAATAACAGTCCCTATGCATGGTTTTGGATATGGTATAAATTTGCTTTCTGCTGATCATTGTTCATTCTCCCATATGATTCTGCCTATTTAATGAATATTTTTTGTGGGGTTGAAACTCAATGCCTTATGTGGTCACTTAGATTTCCTTTTGCTGCTTGTTTCCTCTTACTGTATATGTTCAGATTTTGTCAGTGCTGGCAAAACCTCCAAGACTGTCAAGAAAATGCTTGAAAGTTGATCTGTCATAGTGTAAATTCATGATACAATGTCTTAATGTTATTTGGCTATGTAGTACATAGGAACAGAAAATAAATTAAATAAAATTGTTTTTGTAATTTAAAATTGAGATCAGTCCCTTTCTTATTTATTTGTAGAAATCATGTTTCTCTTTTGCATTTCTCTTGTGTTTTTGCATATTCTGTTACCAAGGCTCCCCGTACTCTGCAGGAAATAGGCTGCATGCATTTTTTTCACTTTGTATTTGGCTAGTTTCTGCAATTGTGACTAATGATTTCCTTCCTTAATTCTCTGTACTGCATCTACCTAAGGTGCCCCTGGAGTTTCATTTGGGTCATTAGTGCCTTGCTGTGTAATCTAGAGTGCAGTTTCTGTGTATTTGCCAGATCAGACTGTACAATGGCTGTCCAGCCCAGCTCTCAGTAAATACTTTTATGGTAATCATTGGGTCTACTTAAAGAAATCAGAATGGTTCTGTATAACTAGAAAGACTTCCTTAGTTAAACACATACACTCTAAGCATAGGGAAGTGCTTAATAACTTTATGAGCCACTTATGCATAAGAAAATTGTGACTGGAAACTTTGAAGCTAAATCATCATTTTACAAATGTTTCTGTAGTTGCTTATGACTCAGTTATTTCACTGATAATCAACTGATAGTCCTTTGGGAAAGAACTGTCGAGATGAGGAGAGATTGTGAGTGCGACAAGAGAGGCCTTGCGAATATGTGTACAGAAACTTGGAATGATGGGAGAGTGCTGGAGAAACTTCGGAGACTTGCTGAGATGGGCAGCAGATCAGAAACATCTCGTGATTCCAGTGCAAGTTGCGCAAAGAAAAAGTCTCTGTCCCCTGCCACTTCCTACCACCCCATCTTCCAGTCCTTTCATTCATATAGAATATTGAGATAAACACTAAAATTAACTCGGTTGTTTCAGTTAGCAAGGTACAGGATAAGCACTTTGATTTAGATGGAGAGATATATGAAAGTCACTAAAATAAGTAGGATACTTACACAGCCATAGCACCAGGCCTGTGTGTTTCTGAATGTATATTTGAATATCATTCTAAATATCCAAGCAGGAAAAAGTGAAAAGCTCTTCATAAGCTGCATTATTTTTATGTACAAATCTTTGAATACAGGTTATAATTTAGGTTTCATATTTAAGCGTTTGTGAACAAATCAAGGTGCAAGTAAACATTTATGTGATCAGGCATACCACAGTGATGAGATTTTCAGAGTCTGGATATTTTGCATAAAAGTCACAGAACTAGGGGACTTCCCTGGTGGTCCTGTGGATGAGAATCTACCTTGCAATGCAGGGGACATGGGTTCAATCCCTGGTTGGGGAACTAAAATCCCACAGAGTAACTAAACCCATGCACTGCAACTATTGAGCCCAGATGCCACAGCTAGAGTCTGTACACCGCAAAGAAAGATTCCACGTGATGCAGTGAAGAATCTGTATGCTACCACTGAGACCTGACTCAGCCAAATAAATAATAAATAAATATTTTTAAAAACAAAGCATCGGGCAAAGATTTTATCACCAAACAACCAAACTGGCCATTCTGATTATTGTGATTCAGGGGTATCTCTGTTGTAAAGTTTGGAAACAATTAGAAGATGGACCTTCTCTTTATTTTTTTAGTCCTTTAATTAACTTTTTGAACTGAAGAATAGTTGATTCAATTGTTGTTGTGATAGTGTTACACAGCAAAGTGATTCAGATATAAAGATATTGCTGCTGCTATTTAGTTGCTAAGTCTTGTCCAACTCTTTTCCAACCCCATGAACTGTAGCCTGTCAGGCTCCTCTGTCCATAGGATTTCCCAGGCAAGAATACTAGAGTGGATTGCCATTTTCTTTCTCCAGGGGATCTTCCCAACTCAAGGACTGAACCTGCCTGTCTTGCTTGGCAGGCGGATTCTTTACCACTGAGCCACCTGGGAAGCCCCAGATATATGGATATTAAAAAATATATATTTGTTTTCAGATTTTTTCCATTATAGGTTATTAAAAGATATTGAATATAGTCCCCTGTGCTATGCATTAGGTCCCTATGGAATTAATTTTATTTCAGCTCAGGTTACATCTAGACATCACCATTAAAAAGTATTTAGTTCCATTCTTGGAACAAAATAGAAAGCCCAGAGATAAATCCACACACCTATGGCCACCATATCTTTGACAAAGGAGGCAAGAATATACAGTGGAGAAAAGACAAACTTTTTAACAAGTGGTGCTGGGAAAACTGGTCAACTACTTGTAAAAGAATGAAACTAGATCACTTTCTAACACCATACACAAAAATAAACTCAAAATGGATTAAAGATCTAAATGTAAGACCAGAAACTATAAAACTCCTAGAGGAGAACACAGGCAAAACACTCTCCGACATAAATCACAGCAGGATCCTCTATGACCCACCTCCCAGAACACTGGAAATAAAAGAAAAATAAATAAATGGGACCTAATTAAAATTAAAGGCTTCTGCACAACAAAGGAAACTATAAGCAAGGTGAAAAGACAGCCTTCGGAATGGGAGAAAATAATAGCAAATGAAGCAACTGACAAACAACTAATCTCAAAAATATACAAGCAACCCCTGCAGCTCAATTCCAGAAAAATAAACGACCCCAATCAAAAAATGGGCCAAAGAACTAAATAGACATTTCTCCAAAGAAGACATACAGATGAAACAAACACATGAAAAGATGCTGAACATCACTCATTATCAGAGAAATGCAAATCAAACCCACAGTGAGGTACCATTTCATGCCAGTCAGAATGGCTGTGATCCAAAAGTCTACAAGCAATAAGTGCTGGAGAGGGTGTGGAGAAAAGGGAACCCTCTTACATTGTTGGTGGGAATGCAAACTAGTACAGCCACTATGGAGAACAGTGTGGAGATTCCTTAAAAAACTCGAAATAGAACTGCCTTATGACCCAGCAATCCCACTGCTGGGCATACAAACCAAGGAAACCAGAATTGAAAGAGACACCTGTACCCCAATGTTCAACACAGCACTGTTTATAATAGCCAGGACATGGAAGCAACCTAGATGTCCATCAGCAGATGAATGGATAAGAAAGCTGTGGTACATATATACAATGGAGTATTACTCAGCCATTAAAAAGAGTTAATTTGAATCGAATCAGTTCTAATGAGGTGGATGAAACTGGAGCCTATTATACAGAGTGAAGTAAGCCAGAAAGAAAAACACCAATACAGTATACTAAGGCATATATATGGAATTTAGAAAGAGGGTAATGATAACCCTGTATGCGAGACAGCAAAAGAGACACAGATGTATAGAACAGTCTTTTGGACTCTGTGGGAGAGGGAGAGGGTGGGATGATATGGGATAATGGCATTGAAACATGTATACTATCATATATGAAACGAATCGCCAGTCTAGGTTCGATGCAGGGTGCAGGATGCTTGGGGCTGGTGCACTGGGATGACCCAGAGGGATGGTGTGGGGGTGGGGGGGAGGTGGGAGGGGGGTTCGGGATTGGGAACATGTGTACACCCGTGTCAGATTCATTTTGATGTGTAGCAAAACCAATACAATGTTGTAAAGTAAAAAAATAATAAAGTATTTAGTTCCATTCTTATTAGTATAATATGATAATTACCTGATCAGGTAACAGATCTTGGGAAAAGTGACACAAAGAGGCCACATACAAGTTTTGCATTTTATATCTCTTCCATAATGCTAAGAAAAAATCAGCTCCTCAGCAGTGATTTTGGTATAGGGATAAACAACATTTTTGTCTGAATTACAAAATTCTTGGGATTCCATTGTAATTTCACATAGACTATCTGGAATAATTTTGTTAAAGTCATACTCTAAGTAACATTTGAACAGCTTTCAACTTGTCAGGCTGATTTAGTCCAAGAATAAATAAAATCAATTCAAGAACATGAAGCTACATCATTGTAAACTTGAGAAATAAATGTCCACAAATTTATGAAGTAGTAGGTGTGTTCCATTTATTCTATTGAGTTATATATATAAATTATAGTTCTTAATGATTTAAATTGCTTCATGAAAAATACTTTATGATGTAGCCAGTGTCAACAAAAACCTGAGGCCATGTACATTAATGACCACTAAAGTGGTGTTAAAGAAAAATTAATCTTGATACTTGTTAGAATAGTAAGAAAGGCTTTATTTAAAACTTCTTATTTATTCAGGGTTGTTTCTTAATTCTCCCAGGCTCTAGCCTCTGGCAATGTGACTTATAGACTTTCTTGGAAGTCACATTCTGAACCTTAACAGTATCAGCATGTTCAGAGGTTTAGTTGTTTTATGCATCCAGAAACAAAGACAGGATGCTAACTGCCCTTACTTTGGTGAGGAATTGTTTTCCCTGCTTTGGTTGTTTTTTCAAATTGAAGTACATTTCATTAACAATGTTGTGTCGTTTCAGGTGTACAGAAAATTGATTGGGTTATATATATATGTATATGCATGTATATATACTCCTTTCCAGATTATTTTCCATTATAGGTTATTATAAGAAGTGAGGAAGTATTTAAAATGAGTTCATGCTTGTGAAATTGGAAACTACAGATTCAGCTTCAATCAAAACTATTCACTCTAAGCATTTAGCTATATAAATATTTTGTAAGTCCAGATAACCTCTCAGAGAAACTGAACTGGTGTCTAATGGGAAATATGAAAAATGTCAGAGGGATTAAATAACTGGCTTATTTACATAAGGTTTTTGTTTGTTGTGCGGGCACAGGGAATAGAGGTGTGATTGACTTAACCAGGAGCCTCCTGATGAAGGATGCTCAGTGCACTGTCTAAACTTCAGGCTGATTCATTGCCCTTCAGTTCTATCAACAATGTTAAAACCATCAAATCTCAATTATGGAACACTAGCTAGATCATTATTTTCAGAAAACTTCTCCTAAGTCAGAAACTGATATAATAAACTAAATAAAAGTAAATGATTCTTAAAGACTAACTACTAGTGACTATTGAGAGCTTTAACTATAAATCTGATTAAGAACTCATATCAAAAATGCCTGAAAGTTTACTGCAAAACCTTGTAGAAAATGCCTGTAAGACAGAAGTTGCATTCTAGGTTGTTTTAAAATATTTAGACTCGTAGACATTTTTTTCTTATGTCTACAAGGAGGAAACAAACATTATACTAAAATGTGTCTAGGACTCTCTAAATGCTTTAAATAGACATGACAATAAAGGAGTTATCAATAACCTCAGATATGCAGCTGACACCACCCTTATGGAGAAAGTGAAGAGGAACTAAAGAGCTTCTTTCACCATGGTGAAAGAGGAGAGTGAAAAAGCTGGCTTAAAACTCAACATTCAAAAAACAAAGATGGTAACATGCGGTCCCATCACTTCATGGCAAATAGATGGGGAAACAATGGAAACAGTGACAGACTTTGTTTTCTTGGTCTCTAAAATCACTGCAGATGGTAACTACAGCCATGACATTAAAAGATGTTTGTGCCTTGGAAGAAAAGCAATGACAAACCTTGACAGTGTATTAAAAAGCAGAGACATTACTTTGCTGACAAAGGTCCATCTAGTCAAAGCTATGGTTTTTCCAGTAGTCACGTATGGGTGTGAGAGTTGGACTGTAGAGAAGGCTGAGCACCGAAGCATTGATGCTTTCGAACTGTGGTGTTGGAGAAGACTCTTGAGAGTCCCTTGGACTGCAAGGAGATCAAACCAGTCAATCCTAAAGGAGATCAGTCCTGAATATTCATTAGAAGGACTGATGTGAAGGTGAAGCTCCAATACTTTGGTTACCTGATGTGAACAGCCGATTCATTAGAAAAGACCCTGATGCTGGGAAAGATTGAAGGCAGAAGGAGAAGGGGATGAGAGAGGATGAGATGGTTAGATGGCATCACTGACTCTGTGGACATGAGTTTGAGCAAGTTCTGGGAGCTGGTGAAGGATAGGGAAGCTTGGCGTGCTGCAGTCCATGGGGTCTCAAAAAGTTGGACACAACTGAGCAACTGAACAACAGCAATTGATTAGACAGGGATTCACAGGCTGTTAAGTATTCATAGAAATGCCCCTTCTATCTTCAATCCTATCCATCCAAATCTAATTTTCGCTCTAATACTAAGATCCCAGAGATATTTTAAAAGAATTTTAAGACATTAAGAATTTCTCTCAACACTTTCTACATGCCTCATTATCCACCACACTTACCAGTTGTACTATGATTATTTTAAGACTTACCATGTATCTTCTTCCAGAGTTGTAGTTCCAATGATTGCGGAAACCAAGACCTAATTTATTTTTTTATTTTTCTAAGTGCTTCTCATTCTGACTTCTATGAAATGAAGAGATCTTAGATGATAACTGAGGGTTCCAAGGTTGCTATTTCAACAGGCAGACAGTATACAGCATCACCTTTTATGACCTCACTTCTGCCATATTCTATTGGTGGTGGTGGTTTTTCAGTTGCTAACTCACGTCCAGCTCTTTGAAACCCCATGGACTGCAGCACGCCAGGCTTCTGTGTCCTTCAGTAGCTACCAGAGCTTGCTCAAACTCATGTCCATTGAGTCAGTGATGCCATCCAGCCATCTTAACCTCTGTGGCCCACTTCTCCTCTTGCCCTCAACCTTTCCCAGCATCAGGGTCTTTTCTCTTGGTTTAAATAGTTGTAAATCTTGTCCATGTCAGGGGCAGAGGAGTGGGGACATAGAACCCTACTTTTCGATGGGAGGAGTGTCTATGTCTATCCACATACATGGAACAGGAGATACTGTTGAGACAAATCTGAGAAAAATATAATCTGATACACTACCCACACCATCCTCTTCAACTATTGGGCAGCACCTCTCTACTGCTGATGTTCACTGGCGCTTGTAGCTAAGAAATGCAGGATCCATAGAGGCCAAGCACACTCACTCACCAACTTCCCGCAATCTGTCAGTATGTCCAGTGATTATTGTAAAAAATTAGAGAATTGAGAAAACTGGCATTTTCTTCACTTCTTTGTTTCTAATTTCTTTGGGAAAGCTGGGAGAGCCTGGCAGAATTTCTACAATGAAATAACTGGACAAAAGCCATTGTTTCATTTTACTGAAATCGATCTTAAAGATTATCAGCTTTTTGACCGAGTATAAGCAAGGTGCTTTTCAGAAATTTTCTTTAAGATCACACGTTTCTCCCAATGTTAGCCAACAGTTCCTCCGTTCCTCAGAGATGCGTGTGTACACTACACACGCACATACCCCTGGTCTGTGACACAAACTCTTAAGAGGAAAAGTCCTCTCACTCTGTGGGGGAAAGCACCGTGCTCCTTTTGTCAAGTTTCTCAGTTAATGTTCTTTTCCAGGCATAGAAGCCTTCCTCCGACCTTAGCTCCCTGCCTGACAAAGCCTCACAGTGACTTCAGGAGGCAGCAAGAACAGGTCTATTAAGCCTCCGACCTCTTGCTTGCAGCAGCAGTCTCTGTTAGGTCCCACCCTTCTAGCTCAGGAGGAACATTTGGGGGCTCGAAGAGTTTTCTAGGAATTAATTACTCATGAACAAAGGAACCAGAAAGTCTCAGAGATGTTTTCCAGAAGACAATTTAAGCTAATGACTTGCAGCTGGGCAGCCTGCCCTGCCGCAATTGAGGTGAACTGTCTATGTGTCGCTGCCTTAAGATCTGTGCTCTCCCTGTATGTGTGTGCTCAGTCATGCCCAGGTCTTTGCGGCCCCATGGACTATAGCCCGCCAGGCTCCTCTGCCCATGGAATTTTCCAGGCAAGAATACCGGAGTGGGGTGCCACGCCCTCCTCCAGAAGATCTTCCCAACCCAGAGACTGAACCCATGTCTCTTGCATCTCCTGCATTGGTAGGCTTCCCCTGTGGCTCAGACAGTAAAGAATCTGCCTGTAATGCAGGAGACCTGGCTTCATTCCCTGGGCTGGGAATCGTTGCTTTGAGCTTCACTTCTTTAACTATTCCTCCTGTCTTCAAACTTTCCTGCCTTTCTCCTTCCCTCTGAAGATCCCAAATCTCCAAGTTTAATCCTCACTCCTTCATCCCTCTTCGTTCTTACCTCAGCCACTAGCGATCTCATTTACTTTCAGGGCTTTGGAGGTCTTCTAGAGCCACTCACAGATCTCTGCCTCTAGTTACCCCTTCTCTTCTGCCTCTTACTTCCACCTGCCTTCTGGGCATTTCTGCATGTCCTGTCAACTGAAGACATGTCTTAAATGTATCTAGAGTAAATCTCATCGAAGCAAAACTGGTCAGGGCAACAGCCTCCTTCATGGTCTCCCCACAAACCTCTCATCCCTCCATCCTCGCTTTCTCTTCTACATTGCTAATTTTCCAAAGTGTGGTTCTGATTGTATTGCCCCTCTGTTCAAAAATCTCCTCACTGTCTTCTTAATACAGTCATAGAATTCCTTTCATGATCTAACACAATCCGAGCCTGACCTGCATTTCCAACACAGGCCCTGTTATACAATGCGAACTCAAATTGTCACTCTCTGTATACATGCTGTATGACTTTGGGAAAGTGAATGTGAACTCTCTGATGTCTGTTTATGTTAAAGATGTCCATATTTTGGTCTTTCCCAAGAAGCTCTAAAATGTTACATAACAATGCTGGTACCAATTCTGTGCTTACTAAGTTGTAAATTTCTTTTCTTAAAATGTATTTTATTGACATATAGTTGATTTATAATGTTAATTTCTGCTGTACAGCAGAGTGATTCATATATGTATATATTTCATATATATATATACACATTCTTTTTTGTATTATTTTCTATTACAGTTTTATCACAGGATATTGAATGTAGTTCCCTGTTCTATACAGTAGAGCTTGCTTATCTATTCTATATATAATTGCTTACATCTGCTCATCCCAAACTCCCATCCATTCCTCTCCAGCTCCCTCTCCTACTTGGCAACCATGAGTCTGTTCTCCATGTCTGTGAGTCTGTTTCTGTTTCATAATTTCATTTGTGTCCTATTTTAGACTTAAATATAAGTGATATCATATGATATTTGCCTTTCTCTTTCTGACTTACTTCACTTAGTAAGATACTCTGTAGTTCTATCCATGTTGCTGCAAATGGCATATTTCATTGTTGTTTGTGGCTGAGTAGGCTTCAGCAATATGTGAACCAAGAACTTCCAGATGTACAAGCTGGGTTTAGAAAAGGCAGGGAAACTAAAGATCAAATTGCCAACATTCACTGGATCACAGAGAAAGCAAAAGAATTCCAGAAAAACATCTACTTCTGTTTCACTGACTACGCTAAAGCCTTTGACTATGTGGATCACAACAAACTGTGGAAAATTCTTCAAGAGATGGGAATACCAGACAACATTACCTGTCTCCTTAGAAACCTGTATGCAGGCCAAGAGGTAACAGCACTGGACATGGAACAACAGACTGGTTCCAAGTTGTGAAAGGAGTACAACAAGGCTGTATGTTGTCACCCAGCTTATTTAAATTATATGCAGAGTACATCCTGTGAAATGCCTGGGTGGATGACTCCCAAGCTGGAATAAAGATTGTTGGGAGAAATGTCAACAACCTGAGATATGCAGATGACACCACTGTAATGGCAGAAAATCAGAAGAACTAAAGAGCCTCTTGATGAAAGTGAAAGAGGAGAGTGATAAAGCTGGCTTGAAATTCAACTTTCAAAACACCAAGATCATGGCATCTGGTCCCATCACTTCATAGCAAATAGAAGGGGAAAAAGTGGAAGCAGTGACAGATTTTATTTTTCTTCAGCTCCAAAATCACTGCACACGGTGACTGCAGCCATGAAATTAAAAGACGCTTGCTTCTTGGAAGAAAAGCTATGACAAACTTAGACAGCATATTAAAAAGCAGAGACATCATTTTGCCAATAAAGATCTGTATCATCAAAGCTATGGTTTTTCCAGTAGTCATGAGTGAGACTTGGACCATAAAGAAGACTCAGCACTGAGGAATTGATGCTTTCTAATTGTGGTGCTAGAGAAGACTTTTGAGAGTCCCTTGGACTGCAAGGAGATCAAACTAGTCAATCCTAAAAGAAATCAACCCTGAATATTCATTGGAAGGACTGATGCTAAAGCTGAAGCTCCAATACTTAGGCTACCTGATGGGAAGAGCTGACTCATTGGAAAACACCCTGATGCTGGGAAAGATTGAAGGCATATGGAGAAGGAGGCAACAGAGGATGAAATAATTAGATAGCATCACCAACTCAATGGACATGAATTTGAGCAAACTCCAAGAGGTAGTGGAGGACAGGGAAGTCTGGCATGCTGCAGTCCCTGGGGTCACAGAGTCAGACACAACTTAGTGACTGAAAAACCACCATAACAAAGTATTCCTTTGTATATTCATACCACGTCTTCTTTATCCAGTAAATATCTTTTCATAGGTTCTCATTGAACCTGGTTCCAATCAAGATAAAGACAATCTGTGCTCCTGAAATCCTACTTGCACATTTGAAATTCTACTTGCACCCGCAGCCACAAATCATAGATATTTTCAATGTCTCTATGATACAACCTAAAGTTTGATAGCCAGAAAGTAAAATGAAATGACAATGTAGTAATATTGTAGTCAACCAAATGACTGGTTAGCTATATGGTGGAACAGTTAGCAGGGACTGTGAGAAGAAGTGGGTAGAGTTAGGGAAGGAAAGCTTGTTTGCTTTTCTTGAAAGGTCAGATGCTGCAAGGTAACTGGAGATATGGGGAGGAAGGGCTAGAGCTCAAAGGCTGGCTGCCTCATAGCATGTGAATTCAAATCAGAGTTTATATCTCATCTTGGCCACTGTCTGGATGTGTATCTTGGGGCAAATCCCTCAGCTCCTTGAGTCATAGTCTCCTCATCAAAAAATGGGTGAGTGGTAGGGGGAGGGGTACACATCTTAAGGGCTGTTGTGATGATTAGTGTGTGATGTGTAAGACACACTTAGCTCAGTGCTTGTACTGAAGAAATCTGCTAATATTACAATGACTAAGGACTGAGCTCTGGATAATGTAAAAAGTAGTCTACAATACTGCACACTTTCCTAAAGTCAACACTCATTTTGCATCTAGAATGTGCTAGGCATTGTCTTAAATGCATTCTCCTTTGCCCTCAAGGACCTGGAGCATCCCGGGAGAACCGCAGACAAGCAATTACCATTAGGCAACATGCTGAGCAGTGCAGCAGGCCTGTAAATGCAGCAGGCCACCCCTTTTTATCTTCAGGGGATGGGGTTTGTGGACCGCAAAACCCAGAGGGCTGCAAATAGGAAAAGAGTTTATTTGGGGTCTGAAAAATTGCATTTCAGGAGACACAGATTCAGGTAATGCCAAAAGAGTATTCCAGGGAAATGAAAGAGTCAGGGGCTTATAAAGATAAAAGCCATGAGGCTGTATTCTGACATAAGAAAAGAAATATTTGTCCTTAATGGCTGACGCCAGTTGTTGTAAGGTCAGTGTCAAGTAAGCATCTTGAGTTTCTGGCATTTGTTCTGGTTGCCTGCATTAAGACAGTAGTAGTCAAAAGGCCTGATTCTATCAAGGAGAGAGAAGCACAAGCCACAGTTCCTCAGTGGCTCCACAGCTTCATTTAGAGAGCTCTCTTAGCAACACTGGTGTCATAATGATTTTCCTTTCACAGCACCAGGACCCCTTGCAGATACAAAACTCTGTGGCCGCTCAAGTCCCTTATACAAAATAATGTAGACTAATCTGCCCTCTGTATCCACAGAACCAACTGCACTACTCTGAAAACACAGGCACTTTTTTCTAACAACGAGCATTTTCTGAGTACATTACAGGGACCAGACATTATTTTAGGTGCTGAAGGATCAGAAATGAATATGATTCCTCTGTTTAAACAGTTCATAATCCAGTAGGAAATGACTGGATTGTTTCCAATAGCTACAGTGAGATCTCACCTAGATGTCCATTCACACTACATGTGAGCACACAGAAGATGCAGTCAGATTCACCTGATGATAGGAAGGGTTTCAGGAGGTGAATCTGAACTGGGTCCAGAAGCAGGTAATGCCCAGGCAGAAGTGAGAGCACTGTGGGGAAAGAGATTTCCGAGTGAGCATGGAGGTCTCAGAGATGCATGACGTCATTGGAGGGCTTAGGAGCAGGGAAGGATCAAGAACCTTTGGAGTGATGGGAAGTAAGGATGGATGGATTAGCTTGAGGATGCCCTGGATATGCCACCAACACCAGAGAGCTCTTTGGTTTATCCTTCAGGTGGTGGGAAACAGGAAGGAATTTAATCTACCCTCAGTTATATTCCAAGCCTGGACAACCTTACAGAGGCTGACTGAGATCTTCCTCTCTGTTTTCAAATCCTTGTGAAAAGAAAAAAAAACTACCATCTGGTCTTGAGGAAAACCAAAGACTGCAAGGAGAAGCCAAGTGTGGGCAGACTGACAATGCCCAGAGCAAATTTGGCTGAGCATAATGAGACTCATAAGCAGTAATGTGTTGCTTTAACTTGTCCTTGGCACTGGGAGACCTCAGGGAAACCACCCAGCTGACTCAATCTCCTTTGTCCCTGCCTCTTCCTCTCCTTTCACACCCTAATTTCTTCCTTTACTTTGCTGCCATTTTTTTTTAATAGACCAGCTGATTGCAGGAAACTTGCCCTGTTCAGAGTCTGGAAAGACATAACGGAAACCACTCAATTAAACTGAACTCTGAGTAGTATTCTCAGGGCAAAATTTCTCCCTCTGCCTCTGCCCCTTGTGGTTTGGGGATGCTCATTTGGAGGTGCCATTGGTCTCAGGGCACAACAGGATATACAGCTGTACCTGCCCACCCTCTCTGAAGCCAGCTCCCGGCTGAGCCCAGGCTGCCTGCTTGAGTCACTTGGGCTGGATGGCCCAGACCAGGAGATGTGGAGGAAGACGTGGTTAGACTCAGCCAAATGTCCCTGGCTGACCTCTGCTCTTTTTCTGTCCCCAGAGGAAAGGTGGTGCTTTCCTGCCCACAGAACTTAATTTCCATTTCCCCATTCCTTACCATGCTGCACTCCTGTCCCACCTCTTGGGGAGAATGGGATTTGGGGTTTCACATGGACAGCACTCTGCAGAATCCCCTTTTTCTCAAAACCAAGGGCTTTGATGGGCCAGTATACTGGGAAGACTACGCATTGAAAGCCAGAGGTTATCCCCCTTCTCTGCTGGTTCCGTTTCTTAGTTTCTTTGCACTTCCTTCCTCCTTCAGGATAAGGCTCGCTTTCTGGCAGGTCCCCATGAGCCAGCCACAATGGGAGCATCTCATAACCCGTGTTCACCCTGACTAGACCAGGGGAGCCCCTAAACTGATCTCAGCTGGCGAGGCAGCAACGAACAGTGGAACGAGGCAAGATCTTAACTCCCTGCCCAGGAAATAAACCTGGGTAGCCTAGATGAGAACCAGGAATCCTAGCCACTAGACCAGCAAGGGCTAGAGGATAGAAGCTACTGTTGCCCTGGATCTCAGCCCCAAGTGAAAAATGTGTTTATTATGGAGACAGAAACCGGAAATGCAGCTACAAAATTTATTATTAGAGACATAGCACAACAGCAAGTGGGAGAGCACGTAGAGATGCAGTTTGTTTAGTTAAGAGAGGAGCAAAGCAGAGATACACACCCAGTGAGGAGAGGAGTGCAGCAAAGACGCGCGTTCAGTCGTGTCCAGCTCTTTGCCAACCCCATGGACTGCAGCCCACCGGGCTCCTCTGTCCGTGGGGATTCTCCAAGCAAGAATACTAGAGTGGGTTGCCATGCCCTCCTCCAGGGGACCTTCCTGACCCAGAAATCGATCCCACATTTCCTGCATCTCCTGCACTGGCAGGCAAGTTCTTTATGACCAGCACCACCTGGGAAGCCCAGCAAAGAGGCGGTTAAGTCATTTATATAGCTCAGTTCTTCTGGGTCTTTGTCTTCCTTCGGGCCAGTTATCTGGTTTCTTTTTCCACACCTGATCTACCCTGGGACCCTCCCCTGGGGTGCACATGCACCCCTCAGCCAAGATGGATCTTGAAGTGAAGCCTCCTGAGAGAAGCAAGCCTCATTATGGTCTGGCATTGGCTACAAAGAGACAGTCATGTCTGACTCTGCCATCCCAGAGACTATATAGCCTGCCAGGCAAGAATATTGGAGTTGATTGCCATGTCCTTCTCCTGGGGATCTTCCTGACCCAGGAATCGAACCCAGGTCTCCTGCATTGCAGGCAGATTCTTTATTAACTAAGCTACTAGGGAATTCCCCTGGTCTGGCATTATCCCCTGACTTTTGACCCACGAAGAGCCTGTCTGAGCATGTATAGCATCTCCCTTGTCCCAAAAGAGGGGAGAGTGGAGATCCCTCAATCTTTTACTCAGACAGGGTTTTGCTTCTCTTTTTCCTTGCTATGACTATTACCTTCAGGTGTTTACAAGAGGCAAACACTGACTATTTACCCTGTTTTTGTTGTGTTGTTAATTCCATTTTGGAGGGCAAACAGAAGGCTGATTGTAAATGCCTCAACTGGAGCCCATCTAACTCTTATCTCAGGAAATGCAAACAGGAGGCTAGTTGTAAATGTCTAACCTGGAGCCCATCTGTCTCCCGCATCAGCTCTTCCAACCACTTTCAGGCCCAGAGGAAGCACCACCCCTCTGAGTGTGACTACTCCCACAGCAACCAAAGGACCAGAAGACACCACTTGGAAGTGGGGAGGAGTTTATGCCCGCAGGGTTTACTTGAACCAAAGTAGATCCAGGGATCCTCCCTGTTATGGATCATTCTGAGGCTCAGGTTTTAGGTATGCCCTGCCAGAGCTGTGCCATGTCACCAAGAAACCTGTCAAGTTTTATTGTGAAGCTGTGACCAACTCGTTAAAAAGTATTCACTTTCCTCCTTCCCTGCCTTGCTTATCTTTTTCTCTCACTTTCACAACTCTGCCGATGCACCTCCCAGAGGAACATTAGCAGGTACGCTTTACCTCACGATGTTTTCTAGGGAATAACACTGACCCATTAATTTGGTTCGTTTTTTCCTAGGTTGGCCTGGGCAGGTTTTATTCACCTCTTCCCTCTAATACCCCAAAGCAGATTACTTCTTGCTTCTGTCTTGGAGCAGAACACATTCAGATGTGTAGATCCCGGAAAGCATTTAGTCAAGAGAGCCATCACAGCACTATTAACAAGAGGGGGAAAAAAGAAGTGGAAACAATCTAAGCTTCCCAAATTGCACAGTATTATTTTAAATGCTAGATAGATATTTAAGATGATGTTGCAGACATATATATTGACAAACTTATTTATGATTGTTAATTGAAAAAAATAGATCTAAGCACAGTGTAATCTCACTTTTGCAAGAAACAAAAAATGATTATCTCTTTGTAGAGAAAAGCTGGAGGAAGTTTTATGTCAAATGCAAACAGAAGTTGTCATCTGGTGGTGGGTGAGTTCTTTTTAAAAAAATTTTTTTAAAGAAGTTGGCTCACATAGTAATGGAGTCCAGCAAGTTTTTAGGAAGGGGACTCAGATAAGAGCTGATGTTGCCATCTTGAGTCTGATGGTTGGAAACTCAGGTAGGATTTCTGGGTAGCTGTCTTGAAAATTCCTTCTTCTTTTACTTCCTTTTTTAATTTGCTGTACTTCCCATCGTGTGGGATCTTAGCTCCCAGACCAGGGATCAAACCTGTACCTCCGGCATTAGAAGAGTGGAGTTTTAACCACTGGACTACAAGGAAGTCTCTCCTTTGTTTTTTATATGTATCATTATTTTAAATTTTTCCTCTAAGAAACATAATTAATTGTGATTTTTTTTTTAATTTAAAAGGATAAAAGCATCCTGGGCCTGCCTGGTGCTCATAAATTCACATTCTCCAGCAATATTCTGTCATTTTAGAAGAAACCAGAGATGAAGATCCCAGAGACACTCTGGAAGACCAAGGATAACAGAGAAACATTTATTTTTGGCGAGAATTATTAAGAGGAAGTGCTTTGCAATTATTCCAATGATGTATATTTGTTGAAGTTTGAAGGTAATATATCCATGTCTCTATCAAGAGAAGGGTTACAGTATTGCTGCTGTAACTCTTTTATGAGGTGGTTCATAAAGCATGACCACTTGTTTCATTACTTTATTATAATTAATTTTACTCTTCCTGAAATAAATGTATTGTTTCTTAAATACATCTATTGATATATTTTTTTCAGTTCAGTTCAGTCGCTCAGTCATGTCCCACTCTTTGTGACCCCATGGACTGTAACACGCCAGGCCTCCCTGTCCATCACCAACTCCCAGAGTTTACTCAAACTCATGTCCATTGAGTCGGTGATGCTATCCAATCATCTCATCCTCTGTCGTCCCCTTCTCCTGCCTTCAACCTTTCCCAGCATCAGGGTCTTTTCAAATGAATCAGTTCTTCCCATCAGGTGTCCAAAGTATTGGAGATTCAGCTTTAGCATCAGTCCTTCCAATGAACACCCAGAACTGATTTCCTTTAGGATGGACTGGTTGGATCTCCTTGCAGTCCAAGGGACTGTCAAGAGTCTTCAACACCACAGTTCAAAAGCATCAGTTCTTCGGCACTATATCTTTTTATTTCTTGATAATTTTTAAGAGTAAACCATCACATTTGGACGGGGTGGGACAAATGGGCAAACCACTTATTCAACATATACTGAGCTTTGTCCATTTTTCAGAAACTAAGCTGGGGCCTGGGGAATCAGAAGTGGAAGACATACACTCTTCCCTCAGTGAGTTTGTAGGGAATAAGGGTCATTGTGGGCATTCTATGCCCAGGTCACAGAAGGACAGACAGTCTGGATTGTGAGTGGTCAGGAAACACTTCTTTAGAGTAGGTGGTATCTGAGCTATATGCTAAAGAATATGTGGGAGCTAGCTAAAGAAAAGGAAAAGGACATTCCAAGCAGAGGTTAGAAGATGCAGAAGCGAGCAGATCCAGAGACTGGAAAAAGCTAAATCTGTTGATCATGGTGTCCAGAACTATCTGTGATGATGAGAAAGTTACTATATTGGGGCTGTTCAAAAAGGTAGCTGCAGGTGACATGTGGCTATTGAGCAAGTGAGGAACTGAAATTTTAATTTTATTTCAATTTTTAAATTTAAATAGCCACCTGTGGCTAGTGTGATTTTTAAACCACTTTATCAGGGAGTGATTGACATCCAAAAAGCTGTGCATAATTGATGTATACGGCTTGAAAAATTTGGAGAGCAGTGTACATCTGTGAAATCATCACCACAATCTATGCCATAAACACATCCATCACCTCCTAAAATTTCCGTCTGTCCTCTATTTATTAGTCTTTTGTGTAGGCAGTGAGAATGCTTTACCAAAAGTCTGGTGTGTATTGAGCAGCATAGCTCTAGAAGAAATCTGCTGCTAGGCCGTGTACCTTGCTTTTTTCTAGTAAATTTCATTTTCACCCTGAAGGTAAAAAGGAGTCACAGCAACATTTCAAACCAGAATAATTACTTAGGAGAAACTTTATATGCAAATTTGGAAGGAAAGTAATTTCACCTTTCATATAGGTCTAAAGAAATGTAACTTTATGTTGTTAAAAAATATATGATCATCTGACTTCCTTGATTCCTTTTTTCTTTTAAAATATTTAATCAGATGACTTTGTTTGGGAGGGGCGGGGAGAATAGTGCTTTCAGTTGTTTCCGCTTTTTTCTGCCATTTGTGTTTTCTCTTTTATATTCAGTGTTTCAAATATGGTTTGTATTTAATCCGGACAGTTTTAAACATGCATTCACTTTCCATGACCCTCTTAGAGAAGGTACAGAAAAGAAACGCGTTGAACAAACATAGCCATAAAATTTATCTTTGGAAATGATCTGACAGTGGAAACTGCCAAACAATTAGGTCACCTACAAACCAATAAGTAAAAGGATAGCCATCTCAATAGGAAATTGAGTAAATGGCATTAATGAGCCATTCCCTAGGGCTCGAATACAAATAGCCAATTAAACATGTAAAACAGCACTCAGGCTTATCAGTATTCAAGCAAGTTTCCATGAAAATGAGGTTCCCATTTTTCAACAACCAAACTAGTGAAGTTTTATTTTGAAGACTGTATATCATTGAGGATGTAGATAAACAATTGGTCTCTTAACCATCTTAGGAATATGAATTGGTACATTCTTTCTGGAAGCCAGTTTTGCAGTATTTTAGCCAAAGACTTAAAAAGTTAAGCCTTGTCAGCCAGCTATCCCATTTCTGGGAATTTGCCATAAGGCAGTAATTGGGGTTTCTTGCAGAGATATATGTACAAGGCCATCTAGGTCTGTACTACAGGCAATAGTGAAGAAAAGCAACCTAACTGTAGTTGGTTTTATTAACTAAATCATAATAGACTTATTAACTAAATCATGATACATCTACACAAAACTGGACACTACATAGCCATTAAATGCCACGTTCTATATGGACACTCATCTGCATGGAGGAAATGTCTGTGATTTATTTTTAGTGAAAAAAAATCAACTCTCTATTAAAATGGAAGATTTACATTGAATATAAAAGATTGTGTAACTAGGAAAAATACTTGACAGACATTCACCAAAATGTTAGCTTATCGCTTAGTAGTGTGATTATGTGTTGTCTTTGTATTTTCTGTTTCTCTATATTTTATAATCTTCTACAATGAAAGTATATAGCATTTAAATAGAAAAACATTCTTTAGGTTGAAGCTGTTAATTAGGTGGGTAGAGTTCAATTGTGACAGAAGCAATTGAAAGAATGTAATCGCCACACTCCTGCTTTGCTAGATAAAACAATTAAAGTGCTGGCAGGCATGTACTAGTCTAGACTTATGCACAGTAGAGATTTTAAAGAGGCTGAGTGATTTTGGAGTCCTTTCCAGAAGCTTTCCCTGCTGTTGGTAGCAGCAGAAGTGCTTTGATTAATCAAGATAAAATGTTTTCAACCAATGACAATTATGAACATGAGATGATCCTGCAGCCAAATAGGTGGTTGGTTTATAAAAAGAAGGGATTTTCCTGTTTTTGCATGCGTGCTAAGTTGCTTCAGTCATGTCTGACTCTGTGTAACACTATGGACTGTAGTGTAAGGCAAGTGCAGAGGAAAAAAGAGAGAGGCAGGCAGTCAGGCAAGGAAAGGGAAATTTATTAGAGGGAAAAGAGAGGATGACTGGCTCTTAAGGAGAACCAGCGTCCTCCCTTTTTGACAGGGTCTTTCTTATACTCCATCAATGAAAAATTCTCTGAAGGGATGATTAATTTTTAGCCTGTCATTGAGTCCTTGGTCACATAGCCAGAGGTCTGGAATCTGGTGGTCTCGAAGCTTTGATGTCAGTGAGAAAACAAAATGTCATTTGGGCAATTTGGTCAGCTTCAAGGATCACTGTGATTTTATTCTTTGTTTGTGAGGTTAACATGATGAGCTGTGTTAACAATGAGACCCCATGTGGGCCCTATCATGTAGCCTGCCAGGCCCCTCTGTCCATGGGATTCTCCAGGCAAGAATACTGGAACAGGTTCCTCTCCTCCAGGGGATTTTCGAAACCCAGAGATCGAATCCACGTCTCTTATGTGTACCTGCATTATCAGGCAGGTTCTTTACTACTAAAGCCACCTGGGAAGCCCCTACCCTCTTCTTAGTTTCTTCCTAAAATTTTAACCCAGACACATCTGGAAAAGAAGAGAGTGGAAAAGAAAGCTTTAACCACAGATCAAATAACCAGAAATTTCAGTTAATCAGAAATTTATCTGCCTTTGATTTTTAGGAGAGAATGGAAAATCACACAAAAATAGCGACTATTAATCCTCAAATAGTCAATTGAGGATTGACTACTGAGTCATAACTAACTTTCAGTACATTTGTCAAGGATTTATCAATTCAGACTAGTCTGCAGACTTCCCACATCAGTATTTGTCATTCTATCCAATGAAAACAATTCCTAATGGTGAATTTGGAATTCCAGAAGTATTTTCATTATCAACCAAAACAGACTCAATAATGTTCTATACACTCTATTTACTGCTCAGAAGGAAGTGAAAAAAGGAAGGTAGGAAGAAAGGAAAGAAGGGAGGGAGTGGTGGGAGAGAGGAGGGGAGACCATATAGACTGGGAAGATTGGATCTCATCCAAAGAACAACATATTCTTGGTGTGGTCAGATACTTAAGAGTGGAAACAAGAAAAAATAATCTTCTATTTCTAAAGTGTTGTGGATAGGTAATGCGGTTTGCGCTTAGAAGCAGAAGTGAAGGATAGTTTCCTGGCTGCTGCTGCTGCTGCTAAGTTGCTTCAGTCGTGTCCGACTCTGTGCAACCCCATAGACAGAAGCCCACCAGGATCCTCTGTCCCTGGGATTCTCCAGGCAAGAACACTGGAGTGGGCTGCCATTTCCTTCTGTTATCAGGCTGCTGGCAGGTAATAAATGACATGGCTTCTCACAACTGAATGCCTTTCTCCCTACCTCTTTTGCTAACTTATCTGTGGCTATAGATACCTTGGAGTATATAATACTCATGTAACTTCCATGAATGTCAGAACTTGCATCCCCCCAAATCCGATGCTTAGCACATAGTTGATGTTCAATAAGTGTTTGTTGAACGAATGAACGTGAATAATGTACGTGATCACTCTTACCTTCCTCAACACTGATCACCTGGCATGAATTTCCAAACCCTGCCCCCATTGATGTTTACCTTTGCCTGAAGAAATGAGTAATATCTGCTCTTGGGTGAATTAGTTACTTACTGTAAGGGCCGTTCATCAGAAGTCAGTCCTCTTAAGCAAGGCTGTTGCCTGATGGACCACTCTGCTTCTGCTCAGTGCCCTGTCTGTATAAGAAGACGGGCTGCATTCTGGGCAGTCTTGTAGCCCAATTCCAGCAGAGCACCTCAGTCAGGCAAGGTGAGGGCAGGGAGCTGCTGGTGTCCTGTCTGTTCTTGCTCCAGGCCCAGACTCCTGTCTGAAAATGAGAAGACCCCCCACCTCATGGCCAATTTATCCATCAGGCAAACAGGGCCTAAGGTCCATGAAGCTTTTTAGAGACCCACAGAAAATGTTTTCATTTTCTCTTAAAATCAGAAGAAAAGGAATATAATAATGCATATGTAATAATGAGTCCAGCCTTCATTATACTTAGTTTTGTACCAACACAATCATAAAATAACATTCTTAATTTTTCTTTAATGGAGGAAGGAGTTCATGAAAATCATAGTCCCGAGCGGAAGAGCAGACTCGCCAAGCCCTGTGCTGTCCCGGGAGGGCTGGTCCCTCAGGCACCTTCCCAGAGAAAAGCCCGCTCTTCTGTATGAAGGCAGAGAGGGCTTCAGAACAGCCCCCGCCTCTTAAATAAGGCACGTCCCAGTCCAGTATACACTCTCCCCTCACTCCTCGACCGGAAATATGGGGAAAAGCTGCATGATCTCACTCTTCTAAAGAAGACAAACACGGAAGTGACTCCATCCCCTGACGCTCAAGCAGAGAAAGCTCATTGATGACGTCACCTCCTTTTCCCTCAAAAGTCAAGCTTAAGCATGACCTTCCCTCAAACCCGGCAGGAAAGATCAGGCATGATGTCAGCCGACCTCCACCCCACGCCTCCCTCCCCACCCGGCTGGCTGATGACTCGTTTTTACCCCGAGGACGGAAGACGGCATCTCAGAAGTGACTCTGCCTGGAGGTGTGGGTGTCTGGCTGGCCGCTGCTTCCTTTCAGTCCTGGGCAGGCCCGTCTGCCTAGAAGGCAGCCAGGAGTCAGTGAGGAGTCACAGGAACCGTGACTCAGCACGTGGCAGCAGACAAGAATTCGATCAGGGCTCAACATCCAATAAGGAGTTTTCAGGCAAGTCTGGAGGGCAAGATGAGCCAGCTTACAATGAGAAACTGAAAAGCAAAAAGGGGAAACCCAGGACTGAGAAATTCCTAGAGAAAAAAAAAGTATAACCTTGGCCGGGAGAAGGGTGCTTAAATTGACAGGGATATGAGGCAGGGGCGGCCTCAGACCTGCATCAGCTCACGGCTCTGCCAGCACTCAGGAAGCCAGCCGTCTCCCGGTCCAGTTTGCTGTATGCCCTTCTGACCTCCTCTGCAGGTGCTGGGTACCCCTTGCAAAGAAAGACCAGCCCCAAGAAGGACAGGACAGCCTAAGTGTGCATCAGGGCCTCAGCACCCAAGGAGTAATAGCGTTTGAGTCTGCAGCCCAGCTTTAACACAGGAGGAGGGAACAGGACACGAAGAAAATAAAAGATTGTAAATAAACAATGGAATGTCCATAGTCGGGGAGGCTGGTGGGTAGGAATGGGGAGGGGTGGGAATTTTCTGTACTTTCCACTCAATTTGCTGTGAACTTAAAACTGCTCTAAAAATAAGTCTATTTTTTTTTTAATTGACTGAGATTTTTTTTTTTTTCTTAATCTGTTCTGTGGCCATGGAACCCCAGGTAGCATCATGCAGAGAGGTCCATTCTAGCTCAAGAGGGAGACCAGTAAGCAAGCTGACTAAGCCATCCTGACTATAGGAGCGACAAACAATGGAATTTTTCCTCTTTCTCACACTTTGGGCATAGCCCCTGCTGACGTAATTCCTTAACTGTGTACAATAATTTTGCGTTCTAGAGCAGGAAGAAAGTTATAGCAAATGCTTCTGGAAGAGATAGACTCTGGTATAAGAATAGCTAGTAGATCCATTCTTGAGAACAAGTTTTTATATTCCAGGCCTCGGTTTCTTTACCTGTGAACTGAGGATAACAGTATTACGTGTCTTCAGAGATGTCATGCGGACCTACTCTCAGGTGTGCCATCCACCCTGTTTACGATAGCCACACCCTCCCCTCCTCAACGCTCACCAGCACCTCCTAGCACCCGACTTCATCTTACTTTTCCACAATGCATGTATTTATTTATTTAACAATGCATTTATCATTATCTTCATTTGTTTTACCCTTCAAATTCTCTTTATCTGCCTTTGGGATGTAAATTTCCTAAAGGAAGGGATTTTTGTCTGCTTTATTCTGTATCCCCAGCACCTGAAACATTTTCTAATATGTAGTAAGTTCTATATAAATATTTATTGGATAATATTCAATTTATGTGAAGTGCTCAGCAAAATGCCCTGCATATGCCCTGTGTGTAATACACATTAACTATCTTTATCGTATTTTCCATGTTGCAAAACAGTAAAGACTGATGAAGTTCCACAGAAGAGAAAAAGGGATGCAGATAAAAGAGAATTAGTGAGGATTCGGGGACATAAAAACAGACTTCCTGAATGGCACAGTTTCGCTTTGGGTTAGGTCTACAGATGTCAGTATGTGAATGGCTCCCGGCCTGGCCCCCTAAACAGCACCAAGTGCCCACCATATAATGATGAGTGATTGTGTCTATCTCAGAGAGCTTAGAAAACAATATATGTGTGCTCTTTAGCCAACTAGTTCATCTTTTTTTGATTCTTAGAGCAGAATCTGCTTTGGGCCAGTTGGAATTTTCACTACAATTTTCATCACAAGCATTTCATACTTTCAGTATTTCATTTGATGCTTAAAAGGAAATATGAAGAATTGTTCAAAACCAGCGCATTATCCATCCCACAATAGCACCATCAGGAGAGTGCTGGGCTGTAAGTACCAAAGCAAAAGCTCAAAGTGACATCAAAGCAGAAGGCTGGAGGTGCTAAAGCAGCTGGATCTGAGCCATGACACAGGAGAGAAAGAAACATCCTCAATAGATACCAAGCTATCAGGGCATCCTGACCCGGCACATTTATGTTCTATGAGCCCACAGACTGTATGTGGCCAAAATCAGTGAACAGCCTGCCTCCCATCTTGTTGGAAAGTTGGTTCTTTCAAAATGTGCTTCTATCTCCTCGGTTTGTAAAACACACACACACACACACCACAAATCCTCTTCTATCAAGCTCAGTTTTCTCATTGAAATACTCTGCTGATCTTCAAAGAGAAAAGGAGGAACTCTTCAAAATCATGATGAAGGTACCATTGTCCCAGTGCTTTGGGAGAACTTTGCTCCTCTCAGCTCCCACCTTCCTCACATGGAGGTGCACTCAGGCCCTAGACAAGAGGGCCAGGAGCTGAGCTCCTCTAGCGGTCAGTCTGTGAAGTCTAGGTGCACCACCCTGCCTCGGCTGTCCCAAATGAAAAAAGCACGGGAGACAGATACAAGCAGGTGATGCAAGGGGCGAAGCTACGCTCCCAGTGCCTTTGTGCGAACTGTAAAAAGTTGCCTCTTCCAGGCCCTTGGGTTGAAAACATTTTTTATTCCTCAAGGTTGGAGCACTTGCGAGAGAAGTAGGGCTATATTTCTCCTTGGTTGGACACCTTTGTGCAGGACAGAAACTGCAAAAGCGCACTTGGTGGTTGGCTGTGTGAGAAGGGAGTATTGGAGAGCTGGGGTCACGAAGCGATGAGATCCTTTTCCTTTGCAGCTGGAGTTTAATCTGTGGTTGGATCTCCTCTTGAAGATGCTAACCTCGCAGTCTTTCTCCTCATGCTACCAACAGCACCAGCCCTGCTCGAAGCCTATGGTATCGATACTTAATGTAGGCTGAATATTCGGAGAAGGGTGATGTGATGTCATGGCAGGGCCGTGGAAGCAGCTGGCCTGGCAGGGTGGCTCGATAGTGTCAACTTGGTGAGGATGAACTGCCTTTCCCAGAGCTCCCTCCCCTGCACGTGTCCCATTAGAGTGGCCACGGGAGATATTCTTGCAGAGGATTTGAAGGGGAGAAGCAGAACAGTGGTCATTTTGTAGCTCACACGTGTTGCCACTAATCTTCTGAGTCGCCTCATTGGCCCCAAGCAGGTGTCTTTTATTACTGTTCTTGCCTCCCCAGAGCTCTCCAGTGAGAGAGCAACCACAGCTGCCGCCCCACCTCCATGACCGCATTCCAGACTTTCCAGCTAAGGTCGCTTGCATTCTTAGCTGACAGCTAAATAAAACGACCCCGTTCCTGTCAGCTGACCTCCCTCCCCTCCCAGGTAAAATGCCAGCGCTTTCTCAGGGGCTTTGAGAGCTAAGACTTTTGTGCAAAGAAAGGTTGGGAGCAGAGTTGGTAGGCACCAGACCAGACTGGTTAGGAAAGTGTTTGGGGTGGTTTCCTCCAAACCCCACCACGGATGGCATTACATACTCTATTTGGATTCACAATAAAGGTGATTATTTATGATCTTATTAGCAGAGACTATAAATACCTCAAAGAAGGCCTCCAGTGTTTAAATTCTTTTCCAGTCTCGGGAACATGCTGGAATACCGAGCAATTCCGACAAGGATGTCTCTCACCCCTCCCTGCCATTTATTTTACCCTCTGCTCCATCTGCACCCTCCACTCCTGACATCAATTTCTACAGCCTTCCTCCTGCCACTCTTTTCTTTTCATCTTGCTGTGTTGTCACCCTGTCCTCCATCTATCTTGCCAAAAATGAACAAAGGGGTATAAGCTATCCTAGGACAACTTGACATAGAAAATATGTCTTTTCAAAGTCCCAGAATGTCACGATGAACTCATTGAGAAACCATATGATAGACTGTATTGGCTTTTCCAAAGCCAGTCTCTGGAAAAAAGTGTTGAATACTTGACTCATTCACTGACAACTTGGGACCGTCAAATAGGGGAGGAAGAAAGGAGAAAGAAAAAAGGAGTAAATAAATGGTTTCTTTTTATCTATAGGTATCTGATTCAGCTGCCAAGGCTCATGAATCTTGGAATACAGTCAGTTACAGTCATGGATGATTCTCCAAAGAAGAGGCCAAACACTGCCAAAACAAAAAGCAAATCTGAACCATCACATTCCTACTGTAATGGATGCTGAGAAATGGATGCAGTACAACCACCCACAAGTTTCCTGGTACTTGCTGCTGTCATTGCAAAATCCTGGCTCCTTCAAAGTATCATCTCTTGCCCCTGCCAGAAAAAGCCAGTCTTTAAGAGAAACTAAATCCAAGGTCACTTACTTTCACATAAAGAGAATATTTTGTCAGCTGCCAAAATTCATTTCTCTAATGTACTCTTACCCAATAACTTAAGCCTGGTATGCTGGGCAGAGTCCAACTTGGGTAATTCCATCCTCCCAACCAAATTTCCCCAAGGACTTTGAACTAGACACGATATCATTCTTCACTTTCTCGGTTGTGCTCTTATTAATCAAAGTGATGCTTTTTATTTCCAAGTGATGGGGATATGGAAATGGAATTTCTGAAAAGGGATTATTCTTAAGAATTTAGTAATGAGAGGTTCCATTATATGAATTCAGTCAAGTTCTTTGGAAGTCAAGTCTGAACTCATTTATTCAACAAATAATTATTAAAGTATATGCCAAGTACTGTTCTCAGCATTGCTGATACAACAAGACACAAGAAAAGGTTTCTGCCTTCAAGAAATAAATATTAGAATAAGTATATGAGATGAGGTTGAAGTGAGAGGCAAGAATCAGACCGTTTAAGCCATGATCTAGAATTTGGATCTTATTATAAAGACGTTTGGAGAGTATTGGTGGAGCGATGTGATCATATTTGTTTGTTTGTTTTAAATCAGATCACCGTGAAGGGGAAGAGCCATTATACAGGATATCTGTGGGTCAGGGTCCTAGTCTACTGCTGTTTTTCACTGAAATTGATTTATTTGGGGGTCAACACAACCATGTCCCTACTCTCCTCCCTGCAAGCTTTTTAAACAGCATTGAATCTTGTTATGTCCACAGGGCCGAAAGGCCAAAGTTTGGCCACATGGGCCATCAGCAGTGGATTGTTCTATGGTGAATGCGGGTTCCCTCTTCCTCTCTACATCTGGCTATACTTCACCGGCTCCCTTTGGTCATATGGGACCCAGACAAAAGAAGGTAAATGAAGAAACATCAGCTCATCTCCTCTGCTCCGAGAGCTGCCTGTGCTCTGCCTGTAGTTCAAAGACAAAATCAAGGAGAAGCGTCTATACTTAAAGTGGCTTATTGAATGGTGGCATTCTTAGATAAGCACTACCATTGAAAAGAATCATTTTAAACTTTCCATTTGTCACCCACCCTGTGAACAGTGACAAATATAATTGAGAAAGTCGTAGAATCTGGGCATAGAAGGGAACATTAGTGGCCATCAAGTCCAATCTTCCACCCCATGCAGATGCTTCTATGCAGCTCTGACAGGGAGTCCTGCAGTGTTCTTCATCCCTCCTATGTCAGATGGGGGCCAGACGATGGCAATTTCACTATACACCATTCTGTTGGTTTGGGAAGGTCATTGGTGATGGTACCTACTGACTTATGGTCTGAAGGGCCAAAGGGCAGATAGAGAAAGTCACAGCCTGAAAAGGGAACACCAAATAAACTTGCTAATCTCAGGAGCAAAAGAGAGAATAAAGGGCAGAGAGCCATATGAGCAGATACACGGGATGCTGGTGGAGGAGAAATAAAGAGTAGGTGAATTGGAGATGAGCAGGTCTAGAGAAATTCCCAAGGGTTTGTGTGAGTGCCTATGATGGGAATTTCAATACAATTCTCACACACATTTGTACGATTGTGCCAAGTGCTTTCAGAGAGGCTGGAGGGGAATCTGTATCCTATTCTGCTAAATGGTCACTGCCTCACCTGGAAGCCCATTTCACCATTAAGAGGTGGTCTTCCCTCTGACCTGACTTACAGAGAAAATCTAATACTTTTTCTTCAAGACAGTCATTTGGATAATTAAAAAGAGCTCCCATTGTTCCCTTTCGTTACTTCCTGCTTTAGGCTACGCATCCCTAGATTCTTTCAGCTGTTTTGGGATAGCATAATTTCAAGTTGAAAAGGACTTCAGAAACTCAAGTCCAGATCTCTCATTTACTCAGTCAGCCAGTGGTATCTGACTCTTTGTGACCCCGTGGCTCCTCTTGTCCATGGAATTTTCCAGGGAAGAATACTGGAGTGGGTTGTCATTTCCTACTCCAGGAGGTCTTCCTGACACAGAGTTCGAACCCGCATCGCTCATGTCTCTTGCATTGGCAGGTGGATTATTTACCACTGGTGCCACCTGAAAAACCCTATATTAATACATATATATGTGTGTGTGTGTGTGTGTGTGTGTGTATACACACACACACACACACACAAATATACATGCAACAAAATATTGTTGTTCTGTCACTAAGTTATGTCTGACTTTTTGCAGCCCCGTGGACTGTGACACACCAGGCCTTCTTCTCCCTCACTATCCCCCAGAGTTTGCCCAACTTCATGTCCATTGACTCAGCGATGCTATCCAAACATCTCATCCTCTTCCACCCTCTTCTCCTTTTTCTTTCAATATCTCCCAGCATCAGGGTCTTTTCCAATAAGTCAGTTGTTCGCCTCAATAGAGTATTACTCAGCCATAAAAAAAGAACGAGATAGCGCCGTTCGCAGCAACATGGATGGAGCTAGGGATTATCAGACCAAGTAAGTCAGAAAGAGAAGGGTGCATACCATATGATGTCACTTACATGTGGAACCTAGAATACGACACAAATGGACCTACCTGTGAAACAAAAGCAGGCTCATAGAGAACAGCCATGTGGTTGCCAAAGGGGAGTGGGGGTGGAGGAGGGGTGCAGTGGGAGGTTGGCATTAGCTGATGCAGACTATTATCTACAGAATGGATAAGCAAGGTACTACTATAAAGCACAGGGAACTATATTTAGTATCTGTGATAAACGCAGTGGGAAAGAATATGAAACAGAATGTGTATGTATGTATAAGTGAGTCACTTTTCTGTGCAGCAGAAATTAACACAACACTGTATATCAATTACACTTAAAAAAAAACAAAAACTCCCCTTTTTGTTTTCAGCTCTTCTCCTCAAAGATGACCTACAGTGATTTTTTTTTCATTTTCCAGGGTTGTCATTGCTTTAGTGCAGGGATCTACAAACTACAGCCCAGCCCAAATCTGGCTAGCTGCCTGCTTTTATAAATAAAGTCTCATTAGAGCACAGCCACACCTATTCATTTCCAAATTATCAGTGGCTGCTTTCACACTACAAAAGCAGTCTTGAGTAACTGCAACCACGACCACATGGCCCACAAAGCCCAAAATATCACCTTTACAGAAGACAATTTGCCAGCTCCTGGCCGAGGGTAAATTGCTGAACTCATCTGAGGCAGGCTATGCAATTTCTTTCTGTCAGCTCATCTATATTTGGATATGCTTCCTCTTTAGCCATCTTTCTTCTGCCTTTACAATTTGATATATATTCTTTCTATTAAAGAATTCAAAATAAAATAGCTGCCTGTTATCAACTGTTGACATGTATCTTCAGCCCCATGCAGTGTCTCTTCCACATTTGGAAATTTAATAGTAAAGATCATTTATTTAAGGCAGAAAGCACTATTTTTCTCAATTTTAAATTACTCATTTACATTTTATTTTCTTTCGAGTTTTATTGCGATACATGGCATAGAACATTAGAAGTTTAAGGCACCCAACACAATAATTGGATATCTATCTGTATAGTGAAATGATTACAGTAAGTTTAGTTACCATCCATCACCTCTTTACCATGTGTTCTCATTGCTCTACACCTATGTAACAAAGTTCACTGCATCACCTAAGGTTTTTTGGTAAGATGCCTTTCACTTTCAGCTTCATTTTGCAGGTTATATTTTTGATTATTTATTCCTCTGCCAACAACCCTTTACGATATGAACTTCCCAAAGAGCTCTCTTTGCAAACACAATAATTTCTTCTTTCAGGATTACCTCCAGTTTTGTTACCAGAATTCTTTCTGAACGTTACTTATCTATCCAGATTAGATCTCTTGATTACACTGTGAGTTTTTCTTTTTTTTTCCCCAGAAATTTTCCAATGTGATTTTGAGTTTTGAGAGCATGTCAAGGAGCCCAGATGTCCTTCCCAAGCAATTCAGATGATCCCTCCTCCCCTTCTACTCTTTATCATCCAGTTCCCACCTGGTCAAGATTTTGGGTTGAATTATTTTCCCTCAAAAAGATGTGTTAAAACCTTAACCCCCAGCACCTCAGAATGTAACCTTTCTTTGGTAGGGGGGTGGGGATAAGGTCTTTATAGAGGTAATCAATTTAAATTAAGGTCATAATCCATAATAATGGTATCTTTATCTCCAACAAAGAGGAGAAATTTGGATCCAGAGACAGACACACCATAGAGAGAACACAAGGTGAACTTGCAAGCAGAGATGGGGCAAAGCATCGCAAGCCTGTAAACATCACAGATTGTGAGCAGAGCCCCAGGCTCCAAGACCAAGGGGACGGGGTAGGGTCTTCCTCCAAGCCTTCAGGAAGAACCACAGCTGCCCACGTCTTGATCTTAGACTTCTAGCATCCAGAACCGTGAGACAACAAATTTCTATTGTGTAAGTCACCCCGTTTGTGGGTCTTTGTTACAGCAGCCCTAGCAAATGAATACAGTCAAAATCAGTCCAAAGACGCTCACGTCCGCTGCTAACCCCAGATAGGATCCAGTGCTCCCAGTGGGCTACTCGGCTGCCTGGTGTTCCCAGGTGCCCCTTCCTTAAACAGATCTAGGTAGGGGTCTATTTCTTCACCCTTGCCAGTCCTTCTTCTGGACGACCCCTAACTCCAGACCCTGGTCTGGTGGCTGGGCCACTAAGCTCTGAGGACAGGTCTCCCAAATGAGTGTCTCAAATGATTCTTCTCAGTTCCCATGTGGGGAAACTGAGGTATGTTAAGGTTAAGAACCCTGTCCAGGATCACAAAGCTAAGCGATGCCCCTGGGACTTGAACTCGTGTAGTCTGCCTCCAGGAGCTACACTTTTCTCCCACTTTTCCTGTAAACAGCTTGCCCACCATGCCAGGAAAGTTTGGAACAGATCCCCTACTATCCATCACTCTATCTACCTGCTTCAAACAGATGACTGCCAGTAAGTCCCTCTAGAGAAATCCTAGAATGCCCTTGGGGATACATCAGTCAAAGGAGAGAGTGTTGAGCACAGGCAGGGGTCAAGGGCTCCCAACTGTGATTCTGTCCCACTAGTAGACTCTTTCTCAGAAGAGAAGACAGACCAACAGATTACTGATATCAGCCATTTAAGGACACTTCCCCTGTCTAGTGAAGCATCCAAGGTGCACTTAAGGGGTCTGGGTAGATGTGATTTCCCTCAGTCTCTCTGCCTTCACCTGCTATCTTGATTGCTCCAATTTCTATTCTGCTTTACTTAACCACCTTCACAAGCCACAAAAATAATTTCTTGTTATTGGCCTACAGTTTTTTAGGCATTATCAAGCAGCCTTTATAACCAGGTATAGCTCAAGTCTTAGGCACAGAACACCTTGGCACAGCCCCATCACCCTTCCCCCACCCCTAACCATTCAAGATGGTCCTGACAGGCAGCCTGTTAAGGAAAATGATTCCTGGCTGGAGTTAAATAATAGAAAGCTTCTAGAAATCTAGATATGACACTGATAACTGAGAGATTTAAGACTAAGTATAAGACTGGGCGGGAAAGACTCTACTCCACGTTCTGGCATTTGAACTTGCCTGCGATGTAAGTATTGTCTGCGTGTGTGTTCAGTCACTCAGTTGTGTCCAACTCTTGCAACCCTGTGGACTGTTGCCAGGCTCCTCTGACCATGGGATTTCCCAGGCAAGAATACCGGAGTGGGTAGCCATTCCTTTCTCCAGGAGATCTTTCTGACCCGTGGAGCAAATCGGCATTTCCTGCGTCTTCTTCATTGATAGGCAGCTGCTTTACCACTGCACCACTTGAGAAGCCTTGTCTTGTCTAGCTTTTGATAAATGCTCCCTTAGCTGATAGTTTATACCTTCATACTAAAGGGACTATTAATCAGCACAACATGGCAGCTAACATGTAAAATGAATGGTAAAAAGGAAAGCCAATAATTTCATCACTAAATGAAGAGATACAAATCTGAGAAACACAATCTGACACTGATTGAAAGTGAATTACCAGCTGATTATATGGTTGTAAATACAGAGAGAGAAGCCTGAGTTTTATAAGGAAGAGGGAAATTATAGAGGGCACAGGAGGTGCTGAGCACAGACAGGGCTGTGCAAAGAGGAACAGGGACACCTCTGTCCCGCTGAGATTACAGAAGCAGAAAGGAGATTACAGGAAGTGCTCTGCAGATGGAGCCTGGGTGAAAGGGTGGCACTTTAACTCCCACTATCTGAGCCCCACCTCTCTAGCGAGCCTGCAGGGGTTAAACTGTGGAACCCGTATCCTGAGGAGGGTAGTTGTTATTGCAACACAGGAAGTATCAAGGATCTCAGTTCAGAGGGGGAAACCTGTTTTAGCTTATACCCAATCTAAAAGCTTCTCCCTTCCTGCCAGAAAGTTAGGGACTTGACACCACTCTCAACCCTGCAGCCCAGGGGCAGAGTCCATGCAGACCTCAGTGGGAGGAGTGTGTGCTCCGTCTCGCAATCGTGTCTGACTCTGTGCGACCCCATGGGCTGCAGCCCACCAGGCTCCTCTGTTCATGGGATTTTCCAGGCAAGAATACTGGATGGGGTTGTCATTTCCTCCTCCAGGGGATCTTCCCGACTCAGAGATCGAACCCGTGTCTCCAATGTCTCCTGCATTGGCAGACAAATTCTTTAACACTAGGGCCCCCTGGGAAGGCCCTCAGTGGGAAATGCTATCCCCCAAATAGCAACTGGGCCAATTTCTACAGAGAGCAAAACTGAAAGAAGGAGCCCCCGCGAACTGAGAGCTCTCTATAATCAGCAGAAGGAGTTTGGGTCAGGAAGGACAGAGTGATGGCACTATAAAACTCGGGACTCCTCTGTGCATCCCAACAGAGACCCTCTCTTTCTCTGGCAAGTCAGGTGAGAGTGTGATGTGCCTATAAAGTGACTGGACAGAAATGGTGGGAGAGAAGGATGATCATGGTTTTTCTGCAATGATGGAAGTGAGGATAACAAGGAAGACAAGTGACGGTTTAGTCTCATTGGGTGTTATTGTTTCCATAGCCCCAAGCCCTGCCTCACAGCATCTGTATCCCAAGCAAGGCATCTGTGTGCTCTCATGGTCCAAGGAGAGAAAACAAAGAAGACACATAGCTGCTTGTTCAGCTCAGCAACACTCCGTCTTTGTTTCCTTTGGGTTCCTGCCCTTGGGCCCTGGACATGCCTTTCCCCACAGGTAAGCTCTTGGGGGACAGGGGGCACAATGACCACATCAGCTACAGTTTGCATTCAGAAGGAGCCATTGCAATAGAATGTGGCAGAGGACATGTGAGAGGTTGTGTAAACAATACAGAATAAGGATGATGGGGGAAGGAGTGCGGAAAGAAGTCTTCTTTGAGTTCAGATCAAGTCATTTCTTTAGCCACATCTGATGAAGGCTGTCAGGGTTTCCCAGATGGCTCAGTGGTAAAGAATCCACCTGCTAATGCAGGAGATGCAGGTTCGATCCCTGGGTCGGGAACATCCTCTGGAGGAAGAAACAGCAACCTGCTTCAGTATTTTTGCCAGGATAATCCTATGGACAGAGAAGCCTGGCAGGCTACAGTCTATGGTGTCCCAAAGAGTCGGACACCACTGAGCACACAGGCAAGCACCATGAAGGCTGTCATTAATTCCCTAAGATGTAGGCATTTTAAGTTACAATGTACCTAGTGCCACTTGAAGCTTACTGTGTTGATAGCACATTTAAATGTTAACTGATATAACAGCTGTTTAGTTAACTGGATACAGTTCTCATTTCATGTTAGGTTCACGTCATTCTCAACAAATCTTTTGATTGTTGATTTCTATAAAATTCAGAGTGAACACCTTGAANCTCTTCTAGAAGACTCAGGAAGGAAAAGCACAGTAATAATACATTTAGAGCCTAACTCCTCCCTCTCCATAGCCCCCAGAGGACCCTGGGCACCAGGTCCTATCAATTTGCTTCCTCAACAACTTTCCTGGTGTCCCAGACTAGCTCTGGCCTCATCACCCATGCTGAGTTATGCTGCCATAGTCACTTTCCTGCTTCTCTGCCTCCAGCTCTTGTGTCTAAACCTTTCCACATCTTGTTGCCTAATTTGTCTTCCAGACATTCATTCTTGCCTTCCTTGTTCTTTTTTTAAGAGTCTTCCTTGCTTCCCCGTTACCTAAAGTGCCGATTCTCAAAAGGGAGATACCCTTCCCGAGAGGCATCTCAGTGTCTCAGAACAAGTGAGCAGCGTGCCCACCCACATAGATGCTGATGGTATGGATGCTTTTCCCTCAAACCATGCTTATATTGAACCCCTCTTACTGAGGATAAATTCCTCAAACCTAGAAAAGTGGTGAAAAGATGAAGAATCACAAGTTCTCTGGGTAAAAAATTCAAATATCTCGGCCCTCCAAAATCTGACCTCAGATTGCCTAACATTAATGCTACAGTGTAATGTTTAAGTTAGGGCTAGAATTAGATTATCTGGGTTAGAGTCCCAGGTCTGAAGCTTATCAGTTTTGTAATTGTGTGGAAGTTTCTAAATTGTTAGTTTCTTTACTGTTAAGAAACTAAGATATTTAATGAGCTGGCCCATGGATCAGATTTAGCTCAGTGCTGGGCACATAGTTCAGTTCAGTTCAGTCACTCGTCAAGTATGACTGTTTGTGATCCCGTGGAGTGCAGCATGCCAGGCTTCCCTATCCATCACCAACTCCTGGAGCTTGCTCAAACTCATGTCCATAGAGTCAGTGATGCCATCCAACCATCTCATACTCTGTCATCCCCTTCTCGTCCTGCCTTCAACCTTTCCCAGCATCAGGATCTTTTCCAGTGAGTCAGTTCTTCCCATCAGGTGGCAAAAGTATTGGAGTTTCAGCTTCAATATCAGTCCTACCAATGAATATTTAGGACTGATTTCCTTTAGGATTGACTGGTTTGATCTCCTTGCAGTCCAAGGGACTCTCAAGAGTCTTCTCCAACACCACAGTTCAAAAGCATCAATTCTTTGGTGCTCAGCTTTCTTTATAGTCCAGCTCTCACATCCATACATGACTACTGGAAAAATCATACTTTGACTAGATGGACCTTTGTTGGCAAAGTAATGTCTCTGCTTTTTAATATGCTGTCTAGGTTGGTCATAGCTTTTCTTCCAAAGAGTAAGCATCTTTTAATTTCATGGCTGCCCTTACCGTCTGCAGTGATTTGGGAGCCCAAGAAAATGAAGTCTTTCACTGTTTCCATTGTTTCCCCATCTATTTGCTATGTATGAACTGATGGGACTGGATGCCATGATCTTAGTTTTCTGAATGTTGAGTTTTAAGCTAGCTTTTTCTCTCTCCTTTACTTTCATCAAGAGGCTCTCTGGTTCTTCTTCCTTTTCTGCCATAAGGTTGGTGTCATCTGCACATGGTAAGTGCTTAATTATCACTCCCCCATTACAGGTCTGGCACAGGCTTTGCACTTTTTAACTCTGGGCTTTGGCTCCTGACACTTGATTTGCCTGGAATGCCCTCTTCCTCCTCTCCTCTCTGATACCAAGACTCCACTATTGTCTCAAGCCCAGCATATCTTAGGGATTAATACAATAACATTGCTCCTGTAAATCTCACACATTATGTATTGTGAGAGAAAACTTAAATACTTATTTAAGTGTACCATATAAATATATATATGGATGTTTAATAGATAAGTATGATATTTTTATTAACTGTATGATCATTTTGAAAAGCTAAATAAATCCTTTAATGCATACTGATGTGTTATGGAAATTAGTTATTTAAAATCTTTTACATTTTACTTCTCTCCATAGGTAGACTATAAATGTCATGAAGATAAGAGCTCTGTTTTCTAATATAGTCTCCATAGACCATATCTAGCATAATACCTTCATTATATTAGTTATTTAGTAAACACTGCCTTCACTTAATTAAGTGACTGCATCTTTAATTTAGTGACTGCATCTCTAATAATAGTATTAATGTATGTTCTTATATCTTGAGGCAATTTTCCATTCATTGTCTCATGACCTTCGATTATCTTCTATAACAACCCTGAAAGAAAAGCAAAGCTTAAGCCTATTTCATAAACAGTTTTTTATTGGCCAAAAAAATCTTGCAAACAAGTTTTGTTATTTATATTTAAGCAACGTCACAATAACACAGTGTCCAAATGGCAAGGTTATCTGGGTCAAAATTTACAGGGGGTCAATTTTTAGCATAAGTATGCTTATGCTGTTTGGCCTCCCAGGTGGCGCTAGTGGTAAAGAACCCGCCTGTCAATGCAGGAAACGTAAGAGACTCGGATTAGATCCCTGGGTTGGGAAAATCCCCTGGAGGAGGGAATGGCAACCCACATCAGTATTCTTGCCTGGAGAAACCCGTGAACAGAGGAATCTGGCAGGCTGTATGTAGTCCATAGGGTCACAAAGAGTCAGACACAACTAAAGCGACTTAGCACGCACACACATACCATGTTTATTCACAATTTACTTGGAGTATAGCCTATGAATTAAATTCTGGAGCCTAAAACATTTTACCATGAATTTCAAAAATAATTGGTATCCCATGATGAGATGCCATCGCATGCCTATTAGAACGGCTAAAACAAAAAATGAAATTGACCATGTCAAGCGCTGACAAGGATGCAGCGCAACTGTGACTCTCAGACAGTGCTGGTGGACTTGCAAAGTGGTGCAGCTGTTTGAGAACAGCTTGGTAGTTTCCTATAAAGTTAAACAAACAATGAGCATATGAACCAACAAACCCATGCCTAGGCTTTTACTCTAGAAAAATGCACACTTATGTGCAACAAAAACCTGTGCACCATAATCTATACACAAAGAAAAGATCAGTATTTACCAGGAATTAGGAGTGAGGATAGTATTTGACTAAAATGCAGCAGAAGAGAATTTATGGGGAGGTTGATAGAGGTATCCTATTGTGGTAGGGGTTGGACAAATCTATTCATGTGTTAAAACTCATAAAACTGTATATCAAAAATGTGAAATTTACTGTACGGAAAAATAAAACAGTACTTTTTAAAAAGCCTCAGAAGCAAACATGTAGTTTAATCTCAGGAAGTACAGAAAAAAGTGAATGGCGTCATTAATTAATTCAATACAAAGATATTGATCACTTTTTATGAATAAGGCACTGAGTGGGCTTGGCAAAAAGGAAACCAGAATCCAGTGATAAAGCAGTTTTAAGAACTTTGAAATCTGCTAGAGCTAAGATTGAACCCCTGGATTATCTCTTATGAAATATGTGTCCTTAGGGATGTTGCTTAATGTCTTTGAGCTTTAGTTTATGAGGATAATAAAACAGAGATTATGGACATAGTAAGAGGGCTGAAAATGATTATTATTATTATCATAGCATTGCTAATACTAAAGCCGGTTATGCCAAGAATAAGGATGGCTCTCCATTAGAAATACATCCAGAATCTAACTAGTCTTGACATGTCTCTGTTACCATCTGGCCCAGGCCATGATCACCTCCTGCGATAGTTTACTACCTGCACCCTGCAGTCCATTCTCAACCAAGAAATCAGATCTCTTTCAAATGTAAGTTAGTTCTGTCACTCAACTGCTCAAAACCTTCTTATGGTTCCCCATTTCACTCAGGGTAAGAGCCAAAGTCCTCCCCATGTCCTACAAGACCCCCTGCTCTGGCTCTACCCACCTCTTGTATGTAATCTTCTACTGCTTTCCCTATCACTCCTTCGGCTTCTTCCACATGGACCTGTTTCTTTCACTTGAATGCATCAGGCATTTATCTACAGCTTTTGCACTGGCTCTTCCCTCTGCTCAGGACATTTTCCATATGCCTGCATTGATCACTCCCTTACCTCTTTTGTGACTTTTCTCAAATGTAACCTTCTCAAAAAGAAAAAAACAAAGCTTATCCTAACCACTGTATTTAAAATTTCAACCAGCCCCACTTTCCTCCAGTGTTAAAAATTCTTCGTCTTGCCCAGCTTTTCCTCTTACCACTTCCTATATAACAAAATTAAACAATAACAAATGGTTGTCTCGTAAATTGTGGGAGTATAACCAAAAAAAAAAGAATGCAAAAAAGCAAAATGGTTGTCTGAGGAGGCCTTACAAATAGCTGTGAAAAGAAGAGAAGCAAAAACCAAAGGAGAAAAGAAAAGATATACCCATTTAAATGCAGAGTTCCAAAGAATAGTAAAGAGAAATAAGAAAGTCTTCCTCAGAGATCAATGCAAAGAAATAGAGGAAAACAACAGAATGGGAAAGACTAGAGAGCTCTTCAAGAAAATTAGAGATACCAAGGGAATATTTCATTCAAAGATGGGCTCAATAAAGGACAGAAATGGTATGGACCTAACAGAAGCAGAAGATATTAAGAAGAGGTGGTAAGAATACACAGAAGAACTGTTCAAAAAAGATCTTCACTACCCATATAATCACGATGGTGTGATCACTCATCTAGAGCCAGACATCCTGGAATGTGAAGTCAAGCGGGCCTTAGGAAGCATCACTACCAACAAAGCTAGTGGAGGTGATGGAATTCCAGTTGAGCTATTTCAAATCCTGAAAGATGATGCTGTGAAAGTGCTATACTCAATATGTCAGCAAATTTGGAAAACTCAGCAGTGGCCACAGGACTGGAAAAGGTCAGTTTTCATTCCAATCCCAAAGAAAGGCAATGCCAAAGAATGCTCAAACTACCACACAATTGCACTCATCTCACATGCTAGTAAAGTAATGCTCAAAATTCTCCAAGCCAGGCTTCAGCAATACATGAATCATGAACTTCCAGATATTCAAGCTGGTTTCAGAAAAGGCAGAGGAACCAGAGATCAAATTGCCAACATCCACTGGATCATGGAAAAAGTAAGACAGTACCAGAAAAATATCTATTTCTGCTTTATTGACTATGCCAAAGACTTTGACTATGTGGATCGCATTAAACTGTAGAAAATTCTGAAAGAGATGGGAATACCAGACCACCTGACCTGCCTCTTGAAAAACCTGTATGCAGGTCAGGAAGCAACATTTAGAAATGGACATGGAACAACAGACTGGTTCCAAATAGGAAAAGGAGTACGTCAAGGCTGTATATTGTTACCCTGTTCATTTAACTTCTGTGCAAAGTACATCATGAGAAATGCTGGGCTGGAGGAAGCACAAGCTGGAATCAAGATTGCTGGGAGAAATATCTCAGATGTGCAGATGACACCACCCTTATGGCAGAAAGTGAAGAACTAAAGAGCCTCTTGATGAAAGTGATAGAGGAGAGTCAAAAATTTGGCTTAAAGCTTAACATTCAGAAAACAAAGATCATGGCATCTGGTCCCATCACTTCATGGGAAATATGGGCAAACAGTGGAAACAGTGGCTGACTTTATTTTTCTGGGCTCCAAAATCACTACAGATGGTGATTGCAGCCATGAAATTAAAAGACGCTTACTCCTTGGAAGGAAAGTTATGACCAACCTAGACAACATATTAAAAAGCAGAGACATCACTTTGTCAACAAATGTCCGTCTAGTAAAGGCTATGGTTTTTCCAGTGGTTATGTATGGATGTGAGAGTTGGACTGTAAAGAAAGCTGAGCGCCGAAGAATTGATGCTTTTGAACTGTGGTGTTGGAGAAGACTCTTGAGAGTCCCTTGGACTGCAAGGAGATCTAACCAGTCCATGCTAAAGGAGATCAGTCCTGGGTGTTCATTGGAAGGACTGATGATGAAGCTGAAACTCCAATACCTTGGACACCTGATGGGAAGAACTGACTCATTTGAAAAGACCCTGATGCTGGGAAAGATTGAGGGCAGGAGGAGAAAGGGATGACAGAGGATGAGATGGTTGGATGGCATCACCAACTCAATGGACATGGTTTGAGTGGACTCTGGGAGTTGGTAATGGACAAGGGAGGCCTGGCATGCTGCGGTTCACGGGGTCGCAAAAAGCCAGACACAACTGAGCGACTGAACCGAACTGAACCTGGTATGACCACTTTGGAAATCCTTTAAAGGTTTAATGAGTATCTACTAAAGCTAAAAATACCCTATGCTACTCCTGGATGTAAATCCAACAGAAAGAAGGGCTTCTATCCACCAAAAGATACATATTAAGAACATTAATAACAACTTTATTCAGAATATCTCCAAACTGGAAACAACCCAAATATCTACCTATTTGATTATGTGCTAAATAACTTCAGTTGTGTCCAACTCTTTTTGACCTTATGTACTGTAGCCAGCCAGGCTCCTCTGTCCATGGGGATTCTCCAGGCAAAAATACTAGAGTAGGTTGCCATGCCCTCCTCCAGGGAATTTTCCCAACCCAGGGATCCAACTCATGTCTCTTACATCTCCTGCACTGGGAGGCAGGTTCTTTGCTACTAGTGCCACTTGGAAAGCCCCATCTACCTACAGTACAATGGATAGTCATATTTTCAAATGATGGGATAATACATGTGATAAAAAATGAATTACTGATTCTCTTTCCAACATGAATGAATCATAGACCTACTATTGAGCAGGAAACAAAGGAGAACATTTTATATGATTTAATTCATTTAAAGTTCAAGAAAGGCAAAGACTTTAATGATATAAGACAAATAGAGCTACTTACTTCCTCAATGGGAAGGTAAACTAATCTCTGAAAATAATAATAATAATATTCATCTTGCAGGGCTAGGCTAATTGCAGATAGCATATATCTAACAGCTAGCACAGAGTAGCACAGATTCTGTCCCAATCTGGCACAGAACACTGAGTAAATAATATAGTTTGTATTCATATATATTCTCAGTTCATGTCAGTTTAATAATTGATGAGTAAAGGATACTTTTATGATATTCAACCCAAAAGTTCCAACTGCACATAACATTGGCTTCTTCCAAACAGCTGTTCCCATTTTCTTCCTACCAGTAGGAGCTGTGTTTTTATTCAGAAAACTCATATGCTTAGCCCATAAAGATGAAGTATGACTAAGCCAAACCTAGAACTCCCATGACCCTTTGCCAGACACCCACTTTCCCAATTCCCTCTTCTCCTAGAGTTGCCCATGTGCCCAGTTTTGGCCAACGAGACCTACAGAGGAATTCTGATGGAAAACTGTTTAGAAAGACTTTTCCTCCTTGGTAAAACGAGATAGGCACATACTCTCCCACTGCCTCTTGTTTTTGGCCTTTGGATAAATGATTCATAAAGCTGTGACAACTGTCTTTTGACCATGAGAATCACAGAGACAAGGACCCAAAGTCCCAAAATAGCAGAATTATAAGGTTTCCTACCTTCAGATGTTTTGTTCTAAGAGCTAATTAACATCTTGATTATTTAAGCTGCCGTTGGTTGAGTATTGTTACTTCCAGCTCAAATTGTTCCTGACTATTCCCTTACAGAATATATGTACAAAAGAGTCCTTAAACTGATCATTAAGGGAACTTCCCATGCTCTCTTTAATTTTCCCAATGTCTGAGTACAACCCAGTCCTTCCATGAGCCTTCTCCTTGCTAGTTTACCAAATACCTTCATTCCCTAGGTCAAACACCTTTCAATGGTATATGAGCACCATAATGAGGTCAGTAACTTTCCTCAGGGCTTGAGGCTAGGAAATAAGATTAGGAAAATACTCAATTGCTGACTCTTGTCGGAGGTTGGCCGGCTGCTAAACATAACCTAACTGCATTTGCCCACAAACACCCTGGTGTGCTGAACTTGTGAATATAAGTGTGATGTGAATAGATGGATCATGCAAACAGGGCTCTCCTTCCTGGTTGGCAAGGCAGACTGACCTTGAAGCTAATGACATCTAGGTCCCTCATGTGCACATGCCCCTTTCCTGGCCCTGTTTAGGGCCCAAGCAGTATCTTCACATGATCATATGCTTTTGTAAAACGTGAAGACTATTTCAGCCACAGTCAGCTAGAACCTCAGTCTCTTTCGTCTCCAACTTACCTTCTGTTAACACCTGCCTTTCTGTAGACTGGTGTTAGAAACCACAGGCTGCTTGGGATTCAGCTATGGGGAAGCTGAGTTGAAGACACACAGAGTTTATGTTAAGAAGGTTATATTTATGGGGTTCACTTTCACATCAAGTTAAGCTATTGTTAGCTATTCTGGTGCAGGAATGGCGTCCGGCGGTGTTCCCATTGTCTGCTTTGGCAATGCCAGAGGAAATGAATGTGACCTATTCACAAGGCATTGGAAGTGGGTATTGAAGGAGAAACAAGTTTTCAAAAGTGTGAAGCAGAAGCTGGTCTATGAAAGTTCTGCCAATCTTTAGGTATGTACAATTATAAGCAAGGCATTTGATTCTCACAAATGTCTAGTCAAAAGTTCAGTTCTGCCATGAATATATTTCATAAGCAGTTATAAAATATGTCTGCATATTTATATGCAATTATAAACCCACAATATATTTTTTCTTTTTTGGTATAAATTGCATAAAACAGAATTTATCATATTTCCTGAGTTTGTAAGGTACAAATCAGTGCCAATTCCACTGTGACCAGGCCTGCTTGTTTGGTTACATATTTTATACATCCAACATGTTGTTGTTCAGTCACCAAGTCATGTCCAGCTCTATGAGACCTCATGGACTGCAGCGCATCAGGCGTCCCTGTCCTTCACCATCTCCTGGACTTTGCCCAAGTTCATGTCCATTGAATAAGTGATACCATCAACATCTCATCCATCCAACATAATGGATCACATTACACACTGGAGAAAATCAGCAGTTTTAGACAAAAACATGAAAAGTTATCCATCAATGGAGTATAACAGCTTAAAGAGAGAAACCAAGGGAAGAATCAGTATGCATATTTATAAATAAATCAATGTATATAAAAATAATATGATTATATAATTAATTAGCTTAATACAATGTAAGAGTGTTTTAAC
>SJYQ01004410.1:58692-100933 GCA_006410935.1 Redunca redunca
AGAAATTCTAGACATATATATATATATGTATATAATTTATTCACAAAAACATGTAATTTTTCTGGATTTTTTATGTTTCTGGTTAGCATTTTAAAATTTGTAATTTGCTATAAATTCTTTTCTAAGTAAATATTTGCTTTCCTATCCAGTTTGTGTTCCTAATCCTACATTTTTTTTCTTAAACAATGCTCCTCAAATTGTGAAATCTTCTACATATCCCAGAGCTTCCTCTTGTTAGTCAGGCAGTGGATACAATCAACAGAAACTGCATTTTATTTTTTTTAATATAAATTTATTTATTTTAATTGGAGGTTAATTACTTTACAATATTGTATTGGTTTTGCCATATATCAACATGAATCCGCCACAGGTATACACGTGTTCCCCATTCTGAACCCCCCTTCCTCCTCCCTCCCCGTACCATCCCTCTGGGTTGTCTCAGTGTACCAGCCCCAAGCATCCAGTATCATGCGCCGAACCTGGACTGGTGATTCGTTTCATATATGATATTATACATGTTTCAATGCCATTCTCCCATATCTTCCTGCCCTCGCCTTCTCCCACAGAGTCCAAAAGCTTGTTTTATACATCTGTGTCTCTTTTGCTATCTCACATACAGGGTTATCGTTACCATCTTTCTAAATTCCATATATATGCATTAGTATACTGTATTGGTGTTTTTCTTTCTGGCTTACTTCACTCTGTATAATCGGCTCCAGTTTCATCCACCTCATTAGAATTGATTCAAATGTATTCTTTTTAATGGCTGAGTAATACTCCATTGTATATATGTACCACAGCTTTCTTATCCATTCATCTGCTGATGGACATCTAGGTTGCTTCCATGTCCTGGCTATTATAAACAGTGCTGTGTTGAACATTGGGGTACAGGTGTCTCTTTCAATTCTGGTTTCCTTGGTGTGTATGCCCAGCAGTGGGATTGCTGGGGAGACTACATTTTAAATTTGGACATATGTTAATAAATTACCTTCCAAAATATTGCATTAATGTTTACTTCCACTAACAGTTTATGAAAATTTCTTCATATCATCACTGTTTTATTCTGCTGCTGCTGCTGCTGCTGCTAAGTCGCTTCAGTCGTACCCAACTCTGTGCGACCCCATAGATGGCTGCCCACCAGGCTTCCCCATCCCTGGGATTCTCCAGGCAAGAACACTGGAGTATTCTACTTTTTAATATTTATTAACCTGTCAGATGAAAAGTGGAATCTTACTATGCTTTTAATTTTTATGTTTAATAAACTAGTCAATTATGAATGAAAAAAGATTTCTACTATTATTTACCAATCTGTCTGGGAACTTTGGAAATTCTTTTAGCTTCAGGCTTTGAGAGGACAAGAATATTAACTGAGAAAAATTGAAGCTGCTGTATAGAATGCCTACTTAGAATTTAAATGAGTGTAACTTGATATTAAATAGAACATTTTTCACCTCAATTTCTTCAGAGGAACTGATGTTACAGCTCTCATGTACCAGATATATGACATGGAGGGCCACAAGAGACACTTCAAAACAATCTGGAAGTTTTAAAGGTTTGGTTTCAAAAAAATAAAAAAGGTTTGGTTTCAAAACTCCAGGATATTTATGCAGGGGCTTTTGAATCTCAAAAGTATAACATGTTTTGAAAGAATGGGAAGGATATCAAACAATTCAAAAGAGAAGAACTTTTTTTGGAGAAATTTGTCACAAGAACCTCAAAACCTCTCACCCCGTGAGGAAATGAAGGAGGTCAAGCCTTAGAGGTGTTTAACACGGCCACTTTGAGAGTCTGGCAGGTGTTATCCAGAGATTAGGAGTCACAATGAGCTGAGGGCTAACTTCTGCCCCAGAACATACGCCAGGTAGGGGAGAAGCTGTGTTGGGGGTGATGGAGTCAATGCAAGTAGCCGCTTTAAAGCCTGGAAAACTACTTCAAGCCCCTACGGCAGCAGGACACCAAATGTTTTTGAAGTACAGATCCCCCAGTATCAAGGGTCTGCCATTCTGAGGCTGTTTTAGAATCCCCCTGAAAGGACCACCTAGAAAGTGCAATGGGATTCCAGCAGCGTGTGGGCAGAAGCTCAGAGAAGAGGGTGGGCTGCCAGCTAACAGAGGAACATCAACAAAAGCGCTTCCAGAGGATCCCAGAAGGGATTCAAGGGCTCCCAAAGGTGCACTCAGGAAAACGCCAGCTTTAAACACGAGTCTAATGATGCACTGACAAAGAATCCACCTCTCAATGCCGGAGACACAAGAGACACATATTTGATCCCTGTGTCGGGAAGATCCCCTGGAGAAGGAAATGGCAACCCACTCCAGTGTTCTTGCCTGGGAAATCCCATGGCCAGAGAAGCCCGGTGCCTACAGTCCATGGAATCCCAAAGAGTCAGACGTGACTGAGCACGTAGGCACAATGGACTCATTCAACACAAAGCCAAGGAATGGCAACTAAAGCAGGAGTAAGATCATTTCCTGCTCCCATTCTTCCTTTCTCTGTGTTCCAACCCTCCCTTTCTCTGTGAGGGAGGAGCAAGAAACAATAGATAGGAGAGATGTGGGGCCAGAGAGAGTGAGATTTGTCACTAAATGGAATTCAGGGTTTTAATTGTTCCCGGGGCGATGTGTTTTAACGTGTCTTAGGCTGTATTTGCAACTTAAAATGACTACGGGACTGACCATCCACTGTTGCTGTTCAGTCGCTCAGTCATGTCTGACTCTTTGTGACCCCATGGACTGCAGCATGCCAGGCTTCCCTGTCCTTCACCATCTCCTGGAGCTTGCTCAAACTCATGTCCATTGAGTCAGTGATGCCATCCAGCCATCTCATCCTCTGTCACCCCTTTCTCCTCCTGCCTTCAATCTTTCCCAGCATCAGGGTCTTTTCCAATGAGTTGGCTCTTTGCTTCAGGTGGCCAAAGTACTGGAGCTTCAGCTTCAGCATCAGTCCTTCCAGTGACTATTAAGGACTGATTTTCTTTAGGATGGACTGATTTGATCTCCTTGCAGTCCGAGGGATTCGGTCCATTATCTGTCTGAATCATATTTATCCAGGACAAGCAAAAAGTGCCACACAAATCTCATCAATAAAAACAAAAATAAAGTTGTGTCTTATCACATCCATAAATTAGATCTGTCTAACTATCTTGTTGTATTAATTTCAGTTCAGTCAGTTCAGTTGCTCAGTCATGTCCGACTTTTTGTGACCCCATGAATTGCAGCATGCCAGGCCTCCCTGTCCATCACCAACTCCCGGAGTTCACTCAAACTCATGTCCATCGAGTCGGTGATGCCATCCAGCCACCTCATCCTCTGTCGTCCCCTTCTCCTCCTGCCCCCAATCCCTCCCAGCATCAGAGTCTTTTCCAATGAGTCAACTCTTCACATGAGGTGGCCAAAGTACTGGAGTTTCAGCTTTAGCATCATTCCTTCCAAAGAACACACAGGAGAATAAGCAATTAGAAAACTGTAAATAACCTAAAGCTATACTTATGATATTGATTGGATATTATTTTCTAATCTTCTTTTCTAGAATCTTTATTGAAATACATGTTCAGAAATAGCCAAATTCATGTCTCTTTCTTGGTCTTGGGCATCACAGGTGGTGCTAATGGTAAAGAATCCGCCTGCCAAAGCAGGAGACATAAGAAACTTGGCTTCCATCCCTGGGTAGAGCTTCCCTGGAGGAGGGCTTGGCAATCCACTTCAGTATTCTGGCCTGGACAATCTTATGGACAGAGGAGCCTGGTGGGTTACAGTCCACAGAGTCACATATGAATCACTCATATCACTCATTCACTAAAAAAATATTTATTCAAATTTTTAAATGCTACTTTGGTCCTGCCCCTTCCCTACTCAAGAATCTTCTGTAACTCCCCGTTGCAGTGATTTTCCAAGGGAAGAACACTCCTCTGGGGAGTAATATCACTAAAGTAGGGCCTCAAGCCACCCTCACCTTCCTCTCTTTTCAGACATTCAGAGACTTGCCTTTGGGGAGGGGGGAATGCCCTTCCCTCCCTTTCCAGCCCCACCCTTCTCACCATCCTAAAAACCACTCTGTGATATATCCCAGGACTCATTTAATTTGCTCTCTGCAGAGCCATTATCCTTTGTCCACTGAAATCACTTGGATAAAAAGCAGATAGAATTATATTTCATTTGGATTCAACTTCCATCTTCTTTTTTTTTTTACTAATAAGCTGGGAATACAATATTCTCTGTTGGCAGCAGCCCAGTGATAATCATTTTAGCTCAAATCACTTCTCTAATGCTGTGTCCTAGGGAAGGAAAGCTTATGGGGCTTTCATGACAGTTTATCCCTGGAGACTCTCTGGTCTTTGCCTCTTGCACCTGGTCTGACAGAAGGTTTAGAGGCTTGGGGCGGGGGTGGGGTGGGGTCGGGCAATCAGTCTAGTTGAGAGAGGGAGGTATAAATACCTACTGGGACAGTAGGTATAAATATGTGACCTGTACATAGCTGGTAAGGTATTTTTGTTAAGCCTTCATTTTTGTATTAAGCCTTCATACACAATATGTACACACTGCTGTATTTAAAATGGATAACCAACAAGGACCTACTGTATAGCACAGGGAAGGAACTCTGCTCAATATTGTGTGGCAGCCTGGATGGGAGGGGAGTTTAAGGGAGAATGGATACGTGTGTATGTATGGCTGAATTCCTTCGCTGTTCACCTGAAACTATCATGACATTGTTAATAGATTGTAGTACAATATAAAATAAAAAGTTTTAAAAAATAATATTTAAATGTTAAATTTAAATATTTTGAGAGAGTATTCCTCTCTGCTCTCCCTTGTGGTCTCCAGTCTATCCTGCTGGAGATGGCATTAAAATGAATTTTTAAAAATTAAGTATAATTATTCTGTTGCAGGTTCTTATTTATCACATTAAAAATGTTAAAAATAACTAATAATGAGAAACACATTCAAAATATAGGTATTAGGAAATAAGATGAATACTGTATAAGTATACTTTTAAAAAATTACTTTTTTATTCTCAGTGTTTAAACTCAAGGCAACAATTACTTACTATATGCTAAATATTGAGGATTCAAGAAATCTAAAGAAAAGACTGCTGGTTGAGGTGGGTGATCTGTGGTACATGTAGAGGAAGCAGGAGTTGGCTTGACTCTGATTTTTAGCAGCCACCCCAAAGCCATCCGGTAACATGATGGTTGCTGCTGCTGCTGCTGCTAAGTCGCTTCAGTCGTGTCCGACTCTGTGCGACCCCAGAGACGGCAGCCCATCAGGCTCCCCCTTCCCTGGGATTCTCCAGGCAAGAACACTGGAGTGGGTTGCCATTTCCTTCCCCAATGCATGAAAGTGAAAAGTGAAAGTGAAGTCCCTCAATCGTGTCTGACTCGGCAACCCCACGGATTGCAGCCTACCAGGCTCCTCCGTCCATGGGATTTTCCAAGCAAGAGCACTGGAGTGGGGTGCCACTGCCTTCTCCAACATGATGGTGATGGTGGTAAATAAAAAGTATGAAATCGAATGAAAATTTTTATTCATGTAAATAAAACCTGTAGCCTCAAAACATATGCTTATAATTGGGCTTCCCCAGTGGCTCAGTCAGTAATGAATCTGCCTGTAGTGCAAGAGACCTGGGTTCGATCCCTGGATTGGGAAGATCCCCTGGAGAAAGGCATGGCAAGCCACTCCAGTATTCTTGCCTAGAGAATCCCCATGGACAGAGGAGCCTGGCAGGCTGCAGTCCATGGGGTCGCAAAGAGTTGGACACAACTGAGCAACTAAGTACACACATGCTTATATACAGCTTCAAGACAAGGCTGACCCCTTCTTGCTATCAGCCCTTTTAAGTTGTCACAAGAGAAGCTTACCGTCTACTGGAGTGAGAGATTGATGTGCACACAATTAAGCAAAGTACTAGAGGGTAAATGCTTTAATTGGGTATTGTGTTTTCCTAATGAACCTTTCCCAGGGTGGGCCAAGAGTGACCATTTTCTTCTGGTAAATAGCCATCTGGCCCTGAGAGATAATGTTTACCCAAACATCCCATCAGCCACCATCAGCATCTTGATAATTTCAGGAGACGTCCTCCTGTGGTCTGACCATCTGGGTAAGGCTATGAAGAAAGTTCTCCTTGCATCCCTGAGCCTGTTGCCACTTTTTACTAAGCACCTTCCCAGAAAATCTGCCATATGTGGGAAGATGTCTAAAGGTCACTGGAGACTGCTGGATTTTCTTCTACCTAGAACAAAAGGAAGAACTTTTTGCAGCGTCAGTTGGTTTTTCCATAAACTATTACTTTTGGAGCCGTTTCTGCATGCACACTGCTGTACACTGGACACAATATGATAAACAAGATGGATGTCCCTTACTAAGCTTCTCACAAGATAAATTGCCCTGGCATTTTAAGTTTTCATTTTCCTCCCTTGCCAGGAAGACTAACACAGCTTTCTCCTCTAGAAGCTGCCCTAAAAAAGGCTGGTTCAGTATTATCCTACACTTGCAGACAATTGCCCATTTACACATATTTCAGTGCATAAGAAATAACACGCTTTCACCATAATTCTCTATCACAGAACTTATTAGCTGCCTTCCTAATACCTATAGTCCAAGGATATTTCGTTAATCATTTAGTTCTCTTGTTCATGACTGTACCCTCTCCCTAGTACATAATATCAAGAACCACTCTGTAATTCCCAGCTGAATAATTAATCAATTGCACACTATGAAAAATGAAAGTGTTAGTCGCTCAGACATGTACGACTCTTTGTGACCCTGTGGAATGTGGCCCACCAAACTCCTGTGTCCTTGGAATTCTTCAGGCAAGAATACTGAAATGGGTGGCCATTCCCTTCTCCAGGAAATCTTCCCGACCGAGGGATCAAACTTGGGTCTCTTGCATTACAAGCAGGTTCTTTAATGTTTAAACCACCAGGTGCTCAATAATAGCTATTGAATTAATAAATAAGTGGAAGGAAGGAGATAGATGGAAAAAAAGAAAGAGAAAGTGGTATAAAATGTTACTCCAGATCTAAGCAAAGATGGACCATCTAATTTCCTGAGGACTTCACACATCCTTGAATCCATTCCATTTATAATGGGGGCACAAGTCTGGGGTGTCACGTTGGCTGTGTCTAGAGATTTACAAGCAACTCTCCCAGACATTCTCTCAGGGTAAACAATGAAGTACTTTGGGCCTTGGAGACCTTGATCCCCCAGCTGAAAGCGATTATTATTACTATTCCTTTGTGTCACTGAGTAGAGAAGAGAAAGGGGACTCCTGGGCTCCAAGCAGCCAACCTCATCCGGTGGTTCAGATGTCATCTTGGAGCAGGACAAAAGCAAGACCCAGTAATGTTTACTTTTAACCAAGGCAAAAGTGCTAATAAAAATGTTTCTTATTTTTATAAAACAACCTTTAAATATATTTTTTCTAATATCCTTAAATGTGTTTTTCTTGGTAGAGTTCACACAGACTGGCAACAAGTCTCTTAAATTGACCAAACAAGGATGTGTGTAGACATGAGGTCATTGCAAAGAAATGGGTGTGATCACAGAGGTATAATCCTTTAAAACCACAACCTAGACCTGGGTTAAGTGTTTTAGGTACCTGAAGTCGTTTGCTTATTCCTATTTCATGCATTTATTAGACACTTACTGAGCACATATTATACTCCCAGTGGCTTAATCTATTCAGTGACAAACATGGAGGATGAAACAGAAGCACACTGGTTGGTGAGGTATACCATGGTGGCCTTTGCTGGACATGCCTGGATGCTTAGCAGAGTTGTTCTGTGATGCTGTAAACACAACATCACATTTTTGGAGGTAAAAAACACAACACTTCTGCATTCACCTCTCCATCTACCTGGAGAGAAGTGTATCCCAGTTCACATTTTTGTGAGGGGAAAGTGCCTTTTGGTGCTACTGAAGATACAAAGATGTTACTTTTAAAAAGTCTTACATCAAAAGATGTAGTGAGTCTTGCTGTTTTTATTAGCAGCCCATTTGCATGAAAATGCTGGTGAGGCTATTTCTTGGCTAAATCAGAGCAACTGCAAACACTGGTGCTTGCGTGGGTACCAAGCTGCTTCAGTGGTTTCCGACTCTTTGAGACACAATGGATGGTAGCCCACCAGGCTCTTCTGTCCATGGGATTCTCCAGACAAGCATACTGAAGTGGGTTGCCATGCCCTCCCAGAGGATCTTCCCCACCCAGGGACTGAGCCTATGTCTCATTGGCAGGTGGATTCTTTACCACTAGTGCCACCTGCAAACCCAACTTGTAGCCACGTTGCATTGTGTGTGTAAGAGAATTACAGGGCCAGGCTGCCATCATTCCTAGGTCGCTCAAGCTCATTTTTTTATTTTGAGGTATAAAAGCATTTGGTTAGGTTGGCCTACCTAACCTAGCCTTATGGTGTAACTAAAGTGTAGTTGACCCACAATATTGTGTTAATTTCTGTTGTACAGCAAAGTGATTCATGTATACATTTATATAAAATGTATATAAAAATATAAATCACATAAACCATATATATAAATGTGTATAAAATGTTTTTAAAGTATTCTTTTCTATAATGCTTTATCATAGGATATTGAACATAGTTCTCTGTGTTATACAGTTGCTGCTGCTGCTGCTGCTGCTAAGTCGCTTCAGTCGTGTCCGACTCTGTGCTACCCCATAGACGGCAGCCCACCAGGCTCCCCTGTCCCTGGGATTCTCCAGGCAAGAACACTGGAGTGGGTTGCCATTTCCTTCTCCAATGTATGAAAGCGAAAAACGAAAGTGAAGTCACTCAGTCGTGTCCGACTCTTCGCGACCCCATGGACTGCAGCCCACCAGGCTCCTCCGCCCATGGGATTTTCCAGGCAAGAGTACTGGAGTGGGGTGCCATTGCCTTCTCCGGTGTTATACAGTAGGACCTTGTTATTTAGCCATTTTATATATAATGGTTTGAATCTGCAATCCCAAACTCCCACTCCACCCCTCCCTGGCCTTCCCCCTTGGCAACCACAAGTCTCTTCTCTGTGCCTGTTCCATAATTATTTTTGATGCTAATGCCAGAATTCACATTTCTCTGGGTTTCTGGTTTGCGTGAGGTTTCCAATTTCTTCACATCCTGGCCAACATTTATTTTCCATTTTTTTCTTTTTGAATAAAATTATAGTCACCCAAGTAATTGTGAAGTGGTATCTCATTATGGTTTTGATTGGCATTGCTTTAGTGACTAATGATAGGGGCTTCCCAGGTGGCTCAGTGGTAAAGAATCCACCTGCCAAGCAGGAGACGAGGGTTCAGTCCCTGGGTGGGGAAGATCCCTGGAGAAGGAAATGGCAACCCACTCCAGTATTCTTGCCTGGGCAATCCCATGGACAGAGGAGCCTGGCAGGCTACAGTCCATGAAAGAGCTGGCTATGGTGGGTGACTAAACAGCAGGATAACAGCAAGCGCTGATGATGCTGAACACTTCTCATGGGCTTATTGGTCATTTGTATGTTTCTATGGAGAAATGTCTTCAAAAATTTTTGCTCATTTTTAAAAAATTCAGTTATTTGTTGTTGAGTTTTCCATGCTTTTTATATATTCTAGATAATAATCTCATCAGATAAATGATTTGCTGATATTTTCTCCCATTCAGTAGGCTGTATTTTTGCTTTCCTGATAGTTTACTTTGGTGCACAAATCTCCATGAAACTGATAAAGTCCTATTGTACCTTTTTATTTTCTTTTGTTGCCTGTGCTCTTAGAGTTGATTCAACCTGAATGACGCATGGATTCTGAGTGTCTTATAGACACTTACAGAAAGTCTTACAGAAAGCATCCTAGGGTTCTTGAGCTGGTTTTCTACTCAGTGTCTATCATGATATAAAGAATTGCCCAAATACCAGAATGTTTGTGAAGCTAAGACTTTTTTTACAGATGAAAATCTCTGACTAAGCAGCTTTATTCAAAATAGTCCATAGTTATAAACAATCAAAATGTCCATCATTAGTAGAATGGAAAAATAAACTGTGGAATATTGATAGAGTAAGACACAACAGTAGGAAAAAAAGAAGAAAGAAAGAAGGTAGTCCTACTGCAAATACAAACATAAATGATCTCACTGATAAACTAATGAGGAAGAGGCCAGACATGGAAGTACACATACTATGTGGATCCATTTATTATGAAGTTAGAGAACAGACAAAGCTAATCTATGCTGATGGAAGTCAGATTCCTAGTTAACGGGTAAGGAATTAACTGAGAGGAGGGAGAGCTAAAGAAGGCAAGAAAACCTTCTGGAATGTTGAAAACAATGAATGTCTTCATTTAGGCAGTGATTACATTGTGTGTGTGTATATATAATTATCAAGTTTACACAAGATTTGTACACTTAGTGTTTATATGCTATAAAAAAAAATTGGAATCTCTGGCTAATGGTGAGGTTCACAGGATTCATGTGAGTACAAGATTTTGGTAGTGTTTTCCATCAGGACACAGTCTGAATTAATCCTCAAAAATGCTTGGCCTTTCTTGGGAAGCTTAAAAACAATAGCTGATGGAGTATTAGCAGCGAACAGAAGCTCCTTAAGCTGTCAGAGTCTTAGAAATATGCTTGCAACAGGAAGTGTTACCTTGAAGACAGAAAGGCAATAAATCATTAGCTTCTAGATTCATGTTAGATTCTTAAAATAAGAAGAGGTTGACTGGAAAATATCAGCACAGAACCAAGTAGGATGTTTTGAATGCTGTAGTTTTGGGAAACTATGCCCTTGATTGTTGCTTGAAGATGTTGCTAAGATACATTAGATTAGGTACCAAGAAACAAGACTGAAAAGGATGATGCAGAATTTTTTAAAAACTACAAGTATAAGTTCAACCATGTGTCACATTAATGCAGACTCAGAGGTGATCTTGAGAATGCAGGAAGTGAGAACACTTGACTGCAATTTGCCCACTGACATTTCCTTTCAACAAGGTATCTGAAGATTCAGACACAGCCCTGTAATACATGATGTTTGAAGAAATTATATTTAAAAAATCATTTTGATGAAGACTAAGGTGGCTAGAAATATCAGTCATCAATCCATGTCAATGGAGCAGGGACATGGTGATCCATGATTACAAGGGTGAGGTGTGAAGGGCTGGCGGAATGAGCAGGCAGCTCTGGACAGGTCTATCACACCTTAGAAGATTAGACTATTATTCAAAATTAGGTTAATAATGTGGCCCACTAAAACAAAGATAAAATACATACAGTAAGAATGAAGGTATGAGGTTGCATATTTGGTCCAATTCATCTTGTCCTGGGACAAGATGGAAAATAAATTACTAAATAAAAGTGCAATGAAAGAAGAACTATGACTTCCTAAGCAAAAATCTTACTTCGGTAATGTATGTTACTTCAAAAGTTTTTGAGACACAAGGATGAGACTTCCCTCACAGTCTAGTGGATAAGAATCTGCCTTCTAGTGCAGGGGATGCAGGTTCAATCCCTGGTCCGGGAAGATCCCACATGCATCAGGGAAACTAAACCCACGAGCTACAAGTACTGAACCCACGTGTTCCGATCACTGAAGCCCACACACCTAAGGCTGGGCTCCACAACAAGAGAAGCCACCGCAATGAGAAGCCCTCACACAGCAGCTAGAGAATAGCCCCTGTTCACCACAACTAGAGGAAGTCTGTGCTCAGCAACAAAGACTCAGCAAAGCCATAAATAAGTAAATGGTTTTTTTCTAAAGACACAGAAATGTGAGATAGAGCTCATACTTCCTATCAGCAGAAATATGACAAAGATGTATATTATTCAAGGCCTAAAACAAGTCCTCCATGTGCATGTTGTTGTCTATATTGTGTTTTGTTGTTGTTGCTAAGTTGCTTCAGTCGTGTCCAACTCTGTGCACCCCCAAAGTCAGCAGCCCACCAGGCTCCCCCGTCCCTGGGATCCTCCAGGCAAGAACACTGGAGTGGGTTGCTGTTTCCTTCTTCAATGCATGAAAGCAAAAAGTGAAAGTGAACTCGCTCAGTCATGTCCAACTTAGCCACCCCATGGGCTGCAGCCTACCAGGCTCCTCCATCCATGGGATTTTCCAGGCAAGAGTACTGGAGTAGGGTGCCATTGCCTTCTCCATATTGTGTTTTAATTATTGACTACTTAGAAGAGATATTTAAAGATGGGTTAATTCTTAAAGAAATTAGGGATTCAACTTTTACAAAGCAAACACTGTATGATAGGAGTGGAAGCCCAGGGACCCTCTGACATGATCTGGGTACTGCACAAGTTTCAGGAAAGCTCCCCCATCCAATCTCTTTAAAAGGAACTATCAAAGAATTAGGAATTGACCTTACTTGGGGGGAAAAAAGTACAAGAGTTACTTCATATATATGTCAAGTATGCAATTTCCAGGGTTAGCATCTGATTAGGAGCTACCATCATCAACTGGGGTCAAAACAGAACTGAGCTTAAGTGCTATAAAGACATTCCAAGACATTCTAATTTGGGATGGAACCAGCAGCAGAAATTATCAAGTCTATCTCAAAAGATCTTTAAAATAGGACCAATCCCCTCCCGTCCTTAACAATTTAGGCATTATCTATATTTTGGAGTCAGGGACTCCATGATTTTAAGTACCTCATACACAAGAGCTTGTCTTCAAAAAGCTCCCACAACCAACAGATGGCAGAATTGGCTCTGCTGTTCTTTTATGATTTAATACAAATCTACATATGAAGCAGAACAGGTAAAGATACGTATGTATTTCCCTAGGAATCATGATATCTTACAAATTTACATGCATATACTCTTGCTCCTTCCCATCTCAAAGTACACTTCTGAGCCTCTTTCACCAGAACTTACCAAAAGAAAAAATCTCACCTTTGGCTAGTACCCCAGGTCAATAGCACATTCAATTTAATAAAGGATAGCGCTCATGAACAAGGATCTGAAACAGACCTCGAGACTTTTCTTCACAGAAATCCCATTAAGACAGAGCAATCCTTCTAATAAATAAAGAGTTAAGACTCAGTACAAACTTTCATCAGGGGCTTCCCTGGCGGCTCAATGGTAAAGAATCCACTTACCAATGCAGGAGATGTGGGTTCGATCCCTGGTCCAAGGAGATCCCACATGTGTTCGAGTGACTAAGCCCCTGGGCCACAACTATTAAGCCTGTGCACTGGACCCCACATGCCTCAACTACTGAAGCCCAAGCACCCATGTTCCACAGCAAGAGAAGCCACCGCAATGAGAAGCCTGTGCATTGCAACCTGGCTCGCCACAGCTAGAGAAAAGCCTGCGCAGCAACAAAGACCCAGCACAGTAAAAAATAAATAAATGAATGAAATTATAGAAGTACATTAAAAAAACTGCCATCCACCTTCCTGTCTCAGAATAACTGCTGAACTGTCATCATTTCCCAAAGAGGTCCTGGGATGAATCAGACCTGACCTCAAGTCAGACCAGACTTCTCCTGACCTCTGTTCCCTGGGCCCAAATTGCAATTCCCAAAAGAGTTCCAGCCCACATCCTTCTCTTGTGCCCTTGATCACCCCCACAGTCCATGTGAGAGACTCAGACTTTTGCTTATAAGTCTGTTCTAAGGGGAATTCAGCTCATCCCTGAGGTTAGATCACACACATAAAAGCGAGGAAATGAGGGTCCTGATCTGATGTGCATGTGATTCATTTTCCTTTTCCTGCAGTCTCATAGGGCCAAACACCAGTATACGTAGTTTCTGAAATGCCGGGAATCTCATGACCCCTTCTCCACTACCAAAAAGCGATAGTTCACACTCATTAAGTATGTGCTATGTGTCAAACACTAAATACTGTAACTGCATTTGTTCATTTATTCATTGAACAAATCTTTATTGCGCGACCACTATTTTTCAGGCATAGTCCTGAGCGCTGGGGATATAGCAGTAGAGAAGCATCTTCATAAAGGGCATAATCTAGTGGGCGTTCAAAAGCAATAAACATAAATAAATATATAATATAATAGCAAGTTCTAGGGCCTATAGAGAAAATAATGCAAATGAGAGGGATAAGGAGTAGCAGTGTAGGATGAAGGACAATTGCTATTTTAAATACAGTGATCGGGGACCCCACTGGAAATGGAGCACTGAAAAGAGAAAAGAGTCAGTGCAGAGGTCCCAGGGCAGGATTTTGCATGGCAGGTTCAAGAAAAGCAAGAATAGTGTGTATGAAGCGGAGTAAACAAGGGGTAGGGTCATGAGAGATGAGGCAGGGGACGTACTGGCAGGGTGGCTGGAAAGATTAGGAAAGGGCCTTTAGGTTACCTTAAGGAATTTGAACTCTGAATGAAAAGGAAAGCTTTGGCTGTTTTGATTTAAATTATTCTTTCACAGTCATTGCATCTACTATTAACATGTTGAGAAGAATCTGCAGAGAGTCCAGGGTATAAGCATGGAGATGATTCAGGGGGCTATTCCAACAATTCAAGTGAGACTGCCTATGTTTGGTTCCTTGGCAATGAATTCTGAGATGGGAACTTGCATGCAAGTGTTTGGAAATACACCTGTAAAGACATGAAGAAGGCAGATGAGGGCACAGGGAGAAGCCAGCCTGCAAGATGGTAGCAACTGAGGCTCAGCCACTCCTGGGGAAGCCCTTGGAGCTGGCATGGCTCTACAGAGTTGTCCAAAATCGCATGAATTTCCTGTGCCTGCTGTAACAAAATACCACAAACATAGCGACTTAAGACAAACGTCTTGTCTCATAGCTTGCCATCCTCCTGGAGGTTCTAGGGAAAAATCTAATTCTGGGAATCCATCACTTCTAGCTGTATTCCCCTTTTCCCATCTCCTTCACTGACTTCTACCCCCTTTTTCATATATAGGGACCCTTGTGATTACACTCACTGGGTCCACCTAAATGATCAGGGTAAGCTCCCCATTGGAATGGCAGTTCACTTGCCACCAGGGTTCCCCCTTGCCATGTGTCCCTAACGTATTCACAGGGCTGCCCCTGTGAAGAGTGTGTACACTCTGAGTGAAGTAAGTTGTGCATTCAACACCCATTACCCAGCGGGTGGAGGATGGGCACACTAGGACATCTGGGAAAAACAGGCACAACATAACCACTGCAGAAATGAAGGTGCTATGACCAGATGATCCAACAGGATTTGCTGATGTGAGGAGTCAGGGGTATTCCATGATTGGGGGCCAGAACAATGGGACGTTTCAACAGCCATTAGACAGGGAGCGCTAGGTCAGTCCCGCCTCACCGAATCCTCATAATCAAGCAATGAAGCAAGTACTTTTATTAGATGCATAAGGCAACTGAGGCCAGAGGTATAAAGTAACAAAGCCAGGATCTGAGCTCACCCAGTCCCACTCAAAACACTCCATGTTTTATTATTTTAAAAAAGGAATAATGGGACCCCTTTTCTAAAATGTTTGTTTACGGACCCAGACATTGAACTTATATCGTCTTACAGAAACTTGATCTCTCACCTGGGCTTAGAACAGTGACTGGCACACAGAAGAATGTCCAAAAATATTTGTGGACTGACTGCAGGAAGCAGTAGCATTTACAGAACACTTGTACGCAGGCTTTTTAAGATCCTGTCCTTGCCCCAAACTCTTTGGTGTCTCCCACCTCTGTATTCATAAGTTCCAAACTCTTAATTACTAATGCATGATGTGGCCCAAGGCTCATCTCTCAATGAGTCTCAGCCCCTTCCATACTGTTTCACACGTCAGCCCTTTACCTTGCTCTTCTTCAGGTACTGAAGAGATGTGGTAACCATGGTCTCCCCAGACCTGCTGGTTTCCCACCTCCCCCTGAACCCACTCTGTTGGTTCTGCTTCTGGTCTTTGGGCCAGATGCACTCTATACCTGGTACGCTTCTCTTTTCCCACCTTAGCTGAATATGCCTGACCTTCAAAGCTTACAAAAAGACTATTCCATGAAGTTTTCTGTATAAGTCAGGATTTCGTTCCATTACTTGTAACAGGAACTTGACTGCATTACTTTAACCATATAAAGGTTTATTTTTTTCTCACACATAAGGAAGTCCAGAGGTCAGCAGTCCAGGACTGCTACCGCTGCTTAAAGAAATCATCAAGGACAAGGCTGCCTTTGACTTTCTTGTCTGCCATTCTTAGTGTTTGGCTTCGGTCCTCATGGTTGTAGAGTAGTTGCTCCACCCCAGGTATTGCGTCTGTGCATGTACGTTCAGTTGTTCGGTCGTGTCTGACTCTTTGTGACCCTTATGGACTGTGGCCCACCAGGCTCCTCTGTCCATGGGGTTCTCCAGGCAAGAATATTGGAGTGGGTTGCCTTTCCTCCTCCAGGGGCTCTTCCCAACCTACGGATTAAACTCGCATCTCCTGCACTGCAAGCAGATTCTTTTACTACTGAGCTACTATTACGTCTGGATTCCAGGCAAAAACAAAGGGCAAGGACAAAGGCAAAGGGTCAAAGGTACAGGTCGACTGAATCTGTGCTTTTGTATTAGGAAAAGAATCGCTTTCCAGGAAGCCCCATCCAGCAGACTTCCTCTGTCATCTCCTTGGCCAGAACTTGATTGCATGGCCACCTCTAACTGGGCACATTGCTATCCTGAACAAAACTGGCATTTGGCCAAAAGGAAGAGGAAGAGCCTGAAGATGACACAGACAAACATCAGTGTCTGCCACAACTTCAGAGCCTGCTTCAACTTTACCTTTCTCTGGGCAACTATTTAGTATTGTAATTTGTGTGCAAATGAAGGGTAGCGTCCTTGTCCGTATCCCCCTAACTGAGTGCAGAGGAAGTATACCTCTACGGTGTCATCACAAATGAAGGGGCAATATGGACTATCCCCTGGAGAAGAGAAAGGTTACCCACTCAAGTATTCCAGCCTGGAGAATTCCATGGACTGTACAGTCTGTAGGGTCGCAAAGAGTCAGACATGACCGAGCAACTTTCACTTCACTTCACTTCAGGGGTAATATGGCATTGCAGGTGGCCTGGGTTTGAATCCTGGCTCTGCCATTTACTATTCATTAGTTCTGCAACTTCAGTCAAATTACTTCTCTGTTCTTCAGTTGTTTCATGGATAAAATGGAGGTGACATGGGAATGCATAATTTACACAACTGTGATAAGGATTAAGTTAATTTTAGAAGACTCTACACATGGACATCACCAGATGGTCAACACTGAAATCGGATTCAGCCAAAGATGGAGAAGCTCTATACAGTCAACAAAAACAAGACCAGGAGCTAACTGTGGCTCAGATCATGTACTCCTTATTACCAAATTCAGACTTAAATTGAAGAAAGTAGGAAAAACCGCTAGACCATTCAGGTATGACCTAAATCAAATCCCTTATGATTATACAGTGGAAGTGAGAAATAGATTTAAGGGCCTAGATCTGATAGATAGAGTGCCTGATGAACTATGGACTGAGGTTCATGACATTGTACAGGAGACAAGGATCAAGACCATGCCCGTGGAAAAGAAATGCAAAAAAGCAAAATTGCTGTCTAGGGAGGACTTACAAATAGCTGTGAAAATAAGAGAAGTAAAAAAGCAAAGGAGAAAAGGAAAGATATAAGCATCTGAATGCAGAGTTCCAAAGAACAGCAAGAAGAGATAAGAAAGCCTTCTTCAGCGATCAATGCAAAGAAATAGAGGAAAACAACAGAATGGGAAAGACTAGAGATCTCTTCAAGAAAATTAGAGATACCAAGGGGACATTTCAGGCAATGATGGGCTTGATAAAGGACAGAAATGGTCTGGACCTAACAGAAGCAGAAGATATTAAGAAGAGGTGGCAAGAATACACAGAAGAACTGTACAAAAAAGAGGTTCATGACCCAGGAAATCACGATGGTGTGATCACTCATCTAGGGCCAGACATCCTGGAATGTGAAGTCAAGTGGGCCTTGGAAAACATCACTACAAACAAAGCTAGTTGAGGTGATGGAATTCCAGTGGAGCTATTTCAAATCCTGAAAGATGATGCTGTGAAAGTGCTGCACTCAATATGCCAGCAAATTTGGAAAACTCAGCAGTGGCCACAGGACTGCAAAAGGTCAGTTTTTTCATTCCAATCCTAAAGGAAGGCAATGCCAAAGAATGCTCAAACTACCACACAATTGCACTCATCTCACATGCTAGTAAAGTAATACTCAAAATTCTCCAAGCCAAGCTTCAGCAATACGTGAAATGAGAACTTCCTGATGTTCAAGCTGGTTTTAGAAAAGGCAGAGGAACCAGAGATCAAATTGCCAACATCCGCTGGATCATGGAAAAAGCAAGAGAGTTCCAGAAAAACATCTATTTCTGCTTTATTGACTATGCCAAAGCCTTTGACTGTGTGGATCACAATAAACTGTGGAAAATTCTGAAGGAGATGGGAATATCGGACCAGCTGACCTGCCTCTTGAGAAACCTGTATGCAGGTCAGGAAGCAACAGTTAGAACTGGACATGGAACAACAGACTGGTTCCAAATAGGAAAAGGAGTATGTCAAGGCTGTATATTGTCATCCTGCTTATTTAACTTCTATGCAGAGTACATCATGAGAAACGCTGGACTGGAAGAAGCACAAGATGGAATCAAGACTGCTGGGAGAAATATCAATAACCTCAGATATGCAGATGACACCACCCTTATGGCAGAAAGTGAAGAGAATCTAAAAAGCCTCTTGATGAAAGTGAAAGAGGAGAGTGAAAAAGTTGGCTTAAAGCTCAATATTCAGAAAACTAAGATCATGGTCCCATCCCTTCATGGGAAATAGATGGGGAAACAGTGGAAACAGTGTCAGACTTTATTTTTTGGGCTCCAAAATCACTGCAGATGGTGGCTGCAGCCATGAAATTAAAAGACACTTACTCCTTGGAAGAAAAGTTATGACCAACCTAGACAGCATATTCAAAAGCAGAGACATTACTTTGCCAACTAAGGTCCGTCTACTCAAGGCTATGGTTTTTCCAGTAGTCATGTATGGATGTGAGAGTTGGACTGTGAAGAAAGCTGAGCTCCGAAGAATTGATGCTTTTGAACTGTGGTGCTGGAGAAGACTCTTGAGAGTCCCTTGGACTGCAAGGAGATCCACCCAGTCCATTCTGAAGGAGATCGGCCCTGGGAATTCTTTGGAAGGACTGATGCTAAAGCTGAAACTCCAGTACTTTGGCCACCTCATGCAAAGAGTTGACTCACTGGAAAAGACTCTGATGCTGGGAGGGATTGGGGGCAGGAGGAGAAGGGGAGGACAGAGGATGAGATGGCTGGATGGCATCACTGACTCGATGGATGTGAGTCTGAGTGAACTCCAGGAGTTGGTGATGGACAGGGAGGCCTGGCGTGCTGCGATTCATGGGGTCGCAAAGAGTTGGACACGACTGAGCGACTGAACTGAACACAGCATTTAGACTAGTAAGCACAATGCAAGTGTCTGTTTAATAAATATGTGATTGCCACCTATGTTAAAATTTTACCTGAAAATGGGACACACGATTCAGCAAGTTAGAGCATTTTCATAAACTAAAGGGACAGAATAACGGAAGCCAGGACTGTTGAAGACAATTCGAATTCATGGTGATCACTGTGGTTAAGACATCAATTAGGAGACTGGGTAGCAAGTTGCTCAGAGTTCAGGCTCTAAGGTCAGTTTGCCCAGTTGTTGTTGCGTAGTCACTCAGTCGTGTCTGACTCTTTGCAACCCCATGGATTGTAGCTCACCAGGCTCCTCTGTCCAAGGAATTCTCCAGGCAAGCACACTGAAATGGGTAGCCATTCCCTTCTCCAGGAGATCTTCCCAACCCAGGGATCAAACCTGAGTCTCCTGCATTGACAGGCAAATTCTTTACCACTGAGCCACCTGGGAAGCCAGGCTATCCAGATTGGCTACTGTCTTTCTTCCACTTATTGCATGTGTACCCTTGGGCAAAGAACTGATTCATTTTGTCTATGATGTTGTCATTACATGACTGGAAGAACAAAACAAAACCCTAAATTGTTTATTTAAAAACTTGGCTACATACTAAGTTGATTCTATGTTAAGAAAATCTCCCTCAATTAGAATAATAGAGATATCTAGGCCAAAATCACTAATATCTATTTGTAGAATGAAAGCACACAATGTGGAAAATATTCTTTGTGAAGTGTTTTTAATCCTTTTGGGTAAAATATGTATAATTTACATCAGCATAATGTAATAAATTGAGATTAACTAAATGACAAAAGTTATAGTTTAAAATAGTAGAGTGTCAGGACCATACAATTCTTTGAGTATAAGAAGTAATTGCTGACTCCCGAAATAGACTGCATAGTGAAAAACATAAGCTTTTTACCCCTGGCTTTGAAAATAAAAGAATGCTATGAATTTATAAATTAGTCTTGAAAAATACTTAGAAGAAATAACCTCAAAATTTTAAATTCAGTAAATGTATTTGAACTACTATAGAATTTCAAGAAGTATTTACCAAGCACCTACTATTTGTATAAGTATATATGATAACTAACTCTCCTATAAGATGTATGTATAACACAGACCCTTCCAAGAAGCCAGAGATCAAACATCTTAGCCAATATAACAGAGTCAGATTTTAATGTTTTCTAACTTTACATTTGTGATTTGTTACATTTCAAAACAATCTCCAGTTTTATAAAATCAAACTTAGAACAGTCTGAATTAATGTACATTTTCTATGTTCCCTACATAAAATCCCCCTCTTAAATAACTTATGACATAATGTTGCAAACAAAAATAAATGACCTGGATAGAAGACCAGAACCCTTCATTCTCATGCTCCACTTGTTCCTAACCCTCTGAGAAATTCTGGAGGTCGACATGTATATAGAAGACTGTGCTGTGCCAAGGGAAACTTTGAAACTTGGGCTTTGGCCTCCACTGCCACTGTATTCCACTAGCAAGTGATGCTGAGCCAGTTAAAGTGGCCCAGAGCCTAGATATAAAACTGGTCCCACAGCCTATTTAACCCTCCTAGTCTAGGCCCTACTCATCTCGGTGCCCTCATCCCAGCACTGGATGGCAGGGCAAAACAAGTCAACTACAATCAGGAACGGGGGCCAAGAAAGAAAAGCAGTAAGCCTGGTGTGTACCAGTCCCCAGGGCAGCCAACCCCAGCCCTCAGATAAACTCAATCCTGTCTTTCTGATTTATCCAGAGAGACGGAAAAGAGGGCGAGGGAAGAAAGAATCACGAAATTCGAGGAAGAGAATAGTGAATTAGCCAGGACTCCGCTTCTTCCTTCCCCTCAGGAGGAAAATCATCTGCAAAGACAAGCTCTGTCCCCCATACCCCATGCCTTAGAAAGCATGACTCAAGGATATCTCTGCACATTGGATGGGGGCGTGACCAATCTGTAGAAACATCCCTCCTCTTGGGGTTGACCTCAGAGGTAGATGAGGGAAGCACCAGTAGTTTCCTTTCCCTGAAAGCCAACATATTTTGTTTCATAGTTTTGATGAAACATTTTAGAATTTAATAACCTCATATAGCATAAAATAATAAATTTGGGGTTTATGAAGAGCCTTGGAAATTGCCACTCTGCTATTGGGGATTTGCCATATTGTCTCCTAATTTTACCCTCAGAAGCAGAGACAATTCCTGTTCCTGAATGAATTTATAATGCAAAACCTTCAAAGAATGGAGCGTAAGTTTCACCTACTTCATTTATACAAAAGAGGAAGATTATTTCCAAGAAGGGATTTTGAAGACGTGAATACAAGAGGAGCAGTGCCATTGTATGTATGTGAAACAGAAGAGTCTCCCCGTGTTTAGGAACTGATGCAGTGGACCAGAGCTGGTTTTAATTATGTAGAAGTGATTGGTTGCAGTAAAACTCAAACTGGAAAATTGCCTCAGAGTTAAAGTAAAGAATTCATAAGATTTTAAGGTTGGCGGAAACCAAAGTGATCATCTTATTCAATGGTGTCCTACATTTGATTTAATCCAGTCAAACAATATTTACTGAACACCTATTATGTGCCAAGAACTCAAGTACAAAAGTTCCTTTTACTGTTAAAAAAAAGTCACAGTCTCCTGTATGACAATAATTCTAGACTTTATGAAAGAAAAGTACCTAGTGAGATAAAATTATATGTACAAACATAATATGTGATATGTAAATATTACATTTTAATCATTACAATGGGCCTCCAGTCAGTAACCAGCTAGCAACTGAGGTGAGCGTGGAAGTAAATCCACCTGTAAATCTCAGTTAGACCTCCAGGTGACTGCACCCCTGGAAGACATCACAGCTGCCTCATGAGACATGACATGCGCCAGAATCACCTAGATGAGTCACTCCCAGCTCCCGACCTATGGAACCTGAGATAATAAATGCTTGTTGCTTTGAGTTACTAAAGTTGGGGTTTGCAGTCCAGATAACTGATACACTCATTGGATATGTTAGGTAGGTTACCTTATACAGGGCTTGGGAGGTGCTGTAGCATGCTAGAATAGTCAGCCTGTCTCCCCTGGTGAATAGGCTAATTCCATGGAAATTTGTTCATGCTCCCTCATTTACTACGGGATTAGAGGTGATGATGCCTATAAACACAGCTCTTCTTAATGAATTTTGAATGTGTGATTTCTGGAGGTGAGGGGAGAAATAGGTACTCTCACCAAGCATTACCCCAGACAAAAGAGGCAAATTGGCATCAAGCTTTACAATTGACTTACACTTAGATTTTTTTTCCTGATATTTAGTGAAATAAATTTATACATGTAGAAGGCAGTTCTCTCATTAATCATTTAAACGGTCGTCCTATGCATTTGGGACTAAACCTGGTACGGTTTACAAAATAATTGTAATAGTCATGGACTCCACCCTTTCCCTCACTACACATTCAGTCAGCCACTCTGCCCAGTAGACACCAACTTCTGAATGTCCCCAGGGTCCCTCCTGCTGTCTGAGGTCCAGGCTTTCCTGCCACATTGCTTTCCAAGGTGGGTGGGTGGTACCTTCCACACAAGGACTCAAAGAGCATCCGAACTGAGCATGTCCCTTCCTGAAATAGTCACCATAATTTCTAGATTCCAAATCTGGACATATTTTGATTAGGAACTGTTCTAAAAAAAATCCAGGACTCAGGAAGGACCATCAACACAGAGAAATGGGCTGACCTGGCCACCAGCTTTCATGGTCATTCATTCCCCAGATGTCCCATGAGCTTCCATGTGGGCCAGACAGGGCACTGGCACCATGAAGGGGACGGGTCCACTCCCTGCCCTTGGGGGTCTTAATTAACTTTCAAAGCTGCTGCCCACTCTGCCCAGGCCCCCTCCAGCTTCTCCCAAGCTGGGAAGTGAGTAGAGTCACCCAGTCTGTGCTTTCCTCCACCCCCTGGAGTGGAGCTCTTTTGTACTGTTGCAGGGGGGCAGGGTCGGGGGGATGATATCAGGATGGTAGGCTCTCTGGGAAGCTGGGTGACAGGACCTGTCACTCTCTACTACATCAAATAGCTGAAGAACTCGAACAGATTTTTCTTTCAAACACCCGAGGAGCTTAGGGAGCAAGGGCTGCATTTTACTCTCAGTCAAAAGCAAGCATTTTTGCGAACCCAAACCCCACTTCCTTGTCTGTTAGCATATCTAAGGCCACAGTGGCAGAGAATCCTGGGATGGCCTTTGAGGATGCAGGACAGCAGGTGGGAAGTGCTCCCGTTTCCCAGAGTGGGCTGCCAGCTCTCCTGTGCAGGACTTGCAAAGGAGGAGCCAAGAATGGTTTGAGGCCTTAGCTTACTATCCAGTCCCAGCCTGAGAGAGCTTGAGGAGTCTGAGAGCTAGGCTGCAACGTGCAGAAGGAAGAGCTGGTCAGTGGATGGTGTGTGGTTCACCCCCAGTCCTCACAATGCAGACCTTCTGAAGCAACTGAAATATGTCCCTGGAGGTGGGACGTGGGCCATATCAGCCCCAGCCCTGAGAAACCTGAAGGTCAGGAGTCTAACTGATGAAGCAGCCTGTGACAGCAGTGCAGAGGGTGTCAGTCAGGAAGTGAGTTCACGCCACTGACAAGAGGGCAAAGGTGCATGTTTACCATGAAACAGAAGCGCAGTTTGGGAGGGTACAATGGTCAGTTGACCTGGAACCTCCTTAAAGAGGTTTTGCCAAAGGGCCATTCCTAAAGGAATTTCAACAGAGAGTTCAGCTCCCAAGAACAGAGGCTAAAAGGGGGGTTTCAAGCAGCCAGTTTGTGAGTAGATCATGGAATTTGGGATGTGCAGGTGAGAGACCCCAGGGTCTGGGTGTCCAAAGAGTCTCAGAGCAGCCTGTGTGCGGAAGAGTCCACTCTGAACACTTGCCCATTGCAGAGAGCACTGGCCACTGAGATGTAGGAGAAGGAACAACCCCATGCTTTGCTGNCTCCTCGGACTCCTCCTCGGTAGTCAGGGAGACTGCGCTCCAAAGGAAGTGGAGGGAGGCGCCTAGCCTCTTTTATCATTATTGTTTTGCAACTCCTGCCCTCTCCCTTTCAGTCACACAGCCTGAAAACAGAAGTTGTTTTTCAAAAAACAGGGAAATATTGCTGATATGAAGCTGCCTCGTTGTTGTGGAAGGGGCCTCTCTCCCTTCGGCCCTCAGAATACTGTTGACAAATAAATCCAGCCAGTTCCCATGTGGCAATTTCCTAGACTGTTTACAAAAACCTTCTCTACCCAAGATGGCTGGAAGCATGATAGGAAAGCCTCAGAATGAAGAAATTTTGTCTCTTTAGTTCTATCTTCAACTCCTCAGTATTTACTAAGAGATTTTGTTTTGAGTAGAAAAATCCTTAATCAGCGATTGATATTATAGCTATAAAATTACAAAGTAATTTTTCTTTGGTGTTAGTGTACAGCATTCTACTAAAGATGTGTTTTTATGTAGGTTATACTAGCTTTTTAAAAAAAATTATTTTATTGAAATATAGTTGATTTGCTAAGTCGCTTCAGTGGTGTCCGACTCTGTGCAACCCCAGAGATGGTAGCCCACCAGGCTCCCCTGTCCCTGGGATTCTCCAGGCAAGAACATAGTTGATTTACAATGTGTTAATTTCTACTGTACATGTAAATCAACTATACTCCAATAAAATTTTAAAAAACTTTTCTACTGTACAGAAAAGTGATGCAGTTATGCATGTATAGATATTCTTTTTCATTCTTTCCTTTTATCAAAGAAGATTGAATATAGTTACCAGTGCTATCCAGCAGGACTTTGTTGTTTATCCACTCTATATAGTAGTTTGTATCTGGAAATAACTCCTGATTTAGGCTGCTGTGCTGTGCTTAGTCGCTCAGTTGTGTCTGACTCTTTGCGACCCCATGAACTGTAGCCCGCCAGGCTCCTCTGTCCATGGGGACTCTCTAGGCAAGAATACTGGAGTGGGTTGCCATGCCCTCCTCCAGGGGATCTTCCCAACCCAGGTATCAAACCTAGGTCTCCCGCATTGCAGGCAGATTTTTTTTTTTACCATTTGAGCCACCAGGGTTACATTAGCTTTAAAGGACAATTTCTTGTGAGGTTAGAAAACTTGATCCTCAATTCCAAGACTGAATGAGTCATTACAGTGTCTGGCACTAGAGGGCGCACCATGAGAAGGCTGGCTCTAGGGACTCCCAGGAAGCGCTGAGCGGCAAGACACAGCATACAGCAAAGACAGGAGATGGAGTTAACCTGAATGCATGCTCAGTAGCTCGGTCGTGTCTGACTCTTTGCAACCCCACGGACTGGGGCCCACCAGGCTCCTCTGTCCATAGGATTTCCCAGGCAAGAGTACTGGACTGGGTTTGCCATTTCCTCCTCCAAGGGATCTTCCCTACTCAGGGTTCAAACCTGTGTCTCCTGCGCCTCGGGCTTGGCAGGCGGATTCTTTCCCACTGTGCCACCTGGGAAGTCCATCAACAGTGAACAGGTACAGTCATTATCATGGGAGCAGATCACAAGTGACAACAATGCATTAAGAAAAGTTTGTATTTTAGTTTTTGTTATTGTTTCAGTATACCCCTGGTCCAGAATAAATTTAACTTTTTGCATGTATACCATTCAATCCTCATAACTCTGAAAAGTAGGTATTATTATCTCCACTTTAAAGGTGAAGAAATCAAGGTTCAGTGAAAGTAAGTGAGATGGCCAAAGTCATAAATGCAAAAGTATTTTACTATTCACCACCTTTGAAGTAGCATTTCCACCTCATAGGGTGTTTTCCTGTTGAAGACAGTTTAATAATGTCCTACATTCTAATTAAATATCTTTCACTTGCGGAATTCTTTAGGAATTGTTTAGTGAAATCTTGGTTACTCTACAATCTTGCTCTTTCACTCCAGGCAGTCCAATATTTTTGCTGTCCCATGTACACATCTCTTTGGACTCTCTAGTGACTTTCTTCCAACCTTATCTACTACATCCTCCCTTTTCTTTATTCAGCTCTGAGACCACCACGCTTTCAGAGCATCTCCTTCGGCCCTTAGATCCCCATTCTCTGATCCTGACTATTGGGGTTTGTTGAGGCCAAAGAGTTTCCCAGCAAATGCTGGTTCAGAGTCATTCTCAAACCTTAAGAGGCACCAGGGTGCTTGTTCAACTTGCAGAGACCCCATCCCTACCTCAGACATTGTGATTCCTGAGGTCCGAGATAGTGTCCTTGCATAATTGACAAGCATCCCAGGTGACTCTGATGCAGGTAGCCTGTGAATTTCACTTTGACAAAACAGCTCTTACTGTATTCTTCTGGATGAATTCACACTCATATATTCGTCATCGGATGTGATTTGCCATTTGTTGCTATTACTTTAGACATTTTCCCAGGTTGCCTCATTTCTATACATTTTGTTTCTCAAGAGTAAAAGCTGTATTCCCCCCTTTCATACCCACCAGGTCCCTGTTGGGTTTCCCAGCCAAAAACACAACTTACCCTTGTTTCCCTTACCTGTGGCAGCAACCCACTCCCCTTCAAGACTCAGTTCCCACTGCTCCTCAGGAAGTGACCACAAGTCCAGGTGAGATGCTCCGGCCACATATTTTCATGGGAGCCCACAGCTCCCCCACCAGGGCATGGACACAGGACACACCTCTTTCTGTTTCAGGTACGCATTGCTATGTGTTTCATTACTAACTTCATTCCAACCTCACCCACTGAATACCTCCTGGATCCCTGTGTGGGGGCAGGAACTTTGGTTTTCTTGCTCATTATTATATCTCAGCACCAAGCACAAAGCCTCATATATACTAGGCACTTCATGATTATTTGTAGATAAGTGAATGAATAAACTGACAAGAATGACTAAGAAGAAAGAAACATAGGAGAAGAAACTTAAAAAAAAAATATATATATATATATCTTACTTCACAACAGACTGGGAAATATGGAAACAATAACCTTTGGGGCCAAACAGGGCACCTAGGGAATGGTCAAGTGGAGTTTTGATTCCCTAGTTACTTCACCAGCTTCATTTTCCCTCTGGATCCAAGTCAGTTCACCTCAGTACATATGTAGTAGGTGCCTTTGATATGACAGGCACTCTGCTAAACCCTAGAGAAGCAAAAATGTGTGAGACACAGCTCCTGAACTTGCAGGTGTAATATTTAAAGTGAAATCATCTTGTGATCTATATGTCAGAAACCAGAAATGACACTGTTCCACTCGCAAGAGAGTTCAAAAGACTCTGAGTCTTATAATTGCCACAACATTTAAGAGAAGTCTTAAAAAGCAATGAGGCAGACTGGGAAAGAAGCCAAGCTTTAAAGTCCAGTGAGCCCAGGTTGGAGAGCCTTGGCTGCATGTATAAAATAGATCTGATAATAATAATGACACTCCTGGCAAATAATAACATTACCGAACACTGTGTCAGGCACTCTGCTAAGCTCTTTGCATACACTGACTTATTTAATCTTCTCAGTTATCTCGGTGTTTTCATTAGTCACATTTTGTTTGCTACTTGAAAAACTAGCTCAGAGAGGCTAAGTAGTTTGCCTAAAGTGACACCTAATAACAAATGGCCTAGTTGGGACTTGAATCTGGGACTGGCTGATGAATAAGTAAGATAACGCAGGTATAAGCCTGGTGCGGTTCCTGGCAGATGATAAGCCTTCAATCAAAGGCTTCCAATATACCTATTACACACTCAAGAAGTCTGGGCCCACAGAATTATTGCCTCCAGGGTGAATTAGTATGTGGACGATTCGGCATTTAGGGAAGAGGCCTGGGTTCCTGAGTGCATAGCACAAACTGGAGACAAAAAAAGGTGCCAGTTGGCCTCCCAGGGCTGCTGCAACTCCGGACTCAGGTGCCATTCCCATTCCTGGGGAGCCACTGCATCTTAGGATTACAGAGACCTCGCGGGTCACCCAGTCAGGGTCCCCATCTGGTACATGCCTCCCCCTACCCCCTATCACTAAATGGCTGTCTCCACTTCCATCGCTGTCTCAGCCTTACCCCTCTTCTGAATGCCACTTTTTCATTGCTCTCCAGCAAGGATGACAGGGCACAGAGCCCCAGCACCAGAAGTCATCACAGGACAACACTTTCAGGATCTTCTAAGTCAACCCTGGGTATCCAGCCTATGCCCTGCCTGGAGTGGGAACCAGTAGGGACAGAACCTTAAAAGAGTCTGGAGCTCCTCGCTCCCTCCTGCGGGATGAGTCACGCTTTGCTGCCTCCCACTTCCGCCCTTGTCCCTCCAGGAGGCAGGGAGCTTGTGTGTGCATGAGTCCAGATTAATGGTGATCAGCAACAACGTCCTACTGTCTAGTACAGGGGACTCCATTCAATATCCTGTGATAAGCCATAATGGAAAAGAATATAAACAAGAATATATAGAGATATATAACTGAATTTTTTCATAGTAGAGCGGAAATCAGCACAACCTTATAAATCAGACAGACTTCAGTTAAAAAAAATTGTTTTTTTTTAATGGTACAGGCTAGAGAGTTCTTCAGTCCTGGGTAAATGGGTGGTGGGCACCAGGCTGAGAGCTGGGAGGCTTTGGCAGAGGAGAGTGGCTCAGACTCCAGTACTCAGAAGGGCAGGACCACACAACTCTGTGGGTGCTGGGTCCAGAAGCCAGCACTCACAGGCCCCTTTTAAAGCTGTTGGGCTTCCCTTCTCCAGGAGATCTTCCCAACCCAGTGATCAAACCCAGGTCCCGTGCATTGCAGGCATTTTCTTTACCAGCTGAGTCACCAGGGAAGCCCAGGCTCACCCTCAGATTCAACTGACTACTTCAATTTTCCTTGAAAGGCTCTCCTCACCTTTCCTTTTACCGACAAGAAAGCCTGGGGAGGGTGGTGTCAGGACAGAATGTACCGCCCCTGGAAGCCTCCTCACTCAGCTGTCAGCACCGGGGCTCATCAGTGAGGAGCAGTAACTGAAACCCCACTTCTGACCATACTCACCCACCACTTACCTGTTTGTCTGCTTGCTCTTGGCTCACAGTAGGCAAGGCTAGGCCTCGTCAGCCATTATTAATCAGGGCAGCCGTCTTCCTCAAAGGGCTGGGGCAGTCCTTCAGTTTTTGGGTCCCAACTCTCTCATGAAATTGTACCAGGATCCTGACCTCATAGGCAGACATGAGTCAGGAATTTTGATTATTACCATTTGGTAACCGGTATGTTTACAGGTGCTGGAAAATGTGAAATCGAACTGAATCTGAGGGTGAGCCTGGGCTTCCGTGGTGGCTCAGATGGTAAAGAATCTGCCTGCAATGCAGGAAACCCAGGTATGATCCCTGGGGTCAGGAAGATCCACTGGAGACAAGAATGGCAATCCACTCCAGTATTCTTGCCTGGAGAATTCCATGGACAGGGGAGCCTAGCGGGCTACAGTCCATAGGGTCACAGAGTTGGGACACAAGTGAAGTGACTTAGCATGCAAGCAAGTGAGCCAGGCCTCTCTCACTCAGCCCTCTAGCCTTTCCCTCCTGTGGGGTCAGGGCATGGCCCCTGCAGAGATTTGAATTTCAAATGTGGAAACCTTCCCTGGACCTTATCACCAGTTCTTCCTAACAACCAAAGCTTTCATTGTCTCTGAGACTTGTTCTTAGGATATTTTTAACTTGTCCTTTTTTAAAAAAATTACACCAAGAGGAGCTTAATAAGCCCCATTTAGCTTCTTGTCGGAAAAGAAAATTTGCAGACATTAACCAATGAGTGCCACTGAACACCGTGGCTGGCCGGCCTGCCTCTTCAAACAGCCTCTCCTCTCATGAATACAGGAGTTTATATTTGGACAGCAGCCTCCACATGCCACATAGGGTTCATCACGAACTTAAAAGAAGTGGAGATTTGGGTGAGAGGTTCAGGAAAAGAACTCAGGGCTGCAGAGGATGGGCTGGGGGATGGAGGGAAGAGTTCCTGAGGGATGGGAAGTCCTGCTGCTTAAAGCTGCTTTCAGCACCTCTCGCCGACATAACTCTGTGCTTCTAACAGCCAGCAGTACAAAGGATAGGAAGCACAGTGAGATTTCAGATCTTTGTTCCTGAACAAATAAAACCAATACACACCCCCCCACACACACCACCACCACCAACTAGGGTTTCCCTAGCAGCTCAGTGGTAAAGAATTTGCCTGCCAGTGCAGGAGACATGGGTTCGATCCTTGGTCCAGGAAGATCCCACATGCTGCAGAGCAACTAAGCCCTTGCACCACCGCTACTGAAGCTGTGCTCTGGAGCCTGCAACTACTGAAGCCCATGTGCCGTAGGGGCTGTGCTCCACAACAAGAGCAGCCACCACAACGAGAAGCCCTCACATTGCAACCAGAGGAAAAACAATGCAGCAACAAAAACCCGACACAGCCAAAAATAAATAAATACAATTATTTTTAAAAACAGCAATTAAAACAACAAAAAAGAGCGCAGGTGTTCTTTCAGAGCCTAAGATACTATGGCAATAAACATCTCAGCTGTCCACCCACCCAAACCCAGGAGTCCATCTGGGTCAAAGCTGATTTTTGGCAAAGGTTCTCAGCTGTTCTGCAGGATGAAATTACAAATAACTCACAAATTACAGTGTTGCCACCAGCAGGGTCAACAAAGTCAGGACATAGCCATTTGCTCTTTGGACTTTCAAGTTAAAGTATCATGGAGGTTTTTCCAGGCATGTGAAGACAGCTCCCATCTCCTGGATGCTCACAACTAGTCATGCAGTTGATCCAAAGTCCACTGATGACCCTCTCAGTCCCGGCACTTGCCTTCTTAATTCGTTCAGCCATGGCTTTATTGAGTGGATTCACAATAAGTGGCCTAGTGGCCAGAACTTTTTGTATGCTGTTATATGCATAAGTTGAGTCTGTAGTTGCTGCTGGTGATTTGAAAGCCTAGGGAGAAGAGAGGGAAATACCTGCCTTCAGCAGAGAAAGAACTTCCTTCTTGGATAAAGAGCCCACCCTCCCTGAACTGTGTTAGTGTTACAATGGACCAGTCTTTAGAATCCAGGTTATTTCAAGCATTCCATGGAATCTCAGAAGATAAAAGTGTCTCCTCAGAGCTGAGTAAAGTTCTGTTGGACCATCTTAGCTAAATGAAAAGATTTTTAGGATGCTGAGAAATAAAGGAGAAATTTGTAGATAATGGGAGTCACTTTAAAATTTATTACTGAATGTTTTTAGTCAAAATGAACATAGACTATTTATTCATGCTGTATACAACATCAATTAATTAATCAAAAGCAGACAAGAGGAAAAGAGTACATCTTTTGAGTTGCCACTCAAGTCTAGTGCTAACAATGAAAAAGGCTAAGAATCTTGTGCTTAGCCTTTAAATTGTGTGTTTAAAATTGATAAGCAATTTAAAAAACTCAACAGCCCCATCAGAAAAGCAACTGGCTGAGGACTTCAGTTGCATGTTTACTAATGAGGCCGAAGACTAAAGCCACAGTATTCACTTCAGGCATAGTATAAAAATTAAATTTTGTGTTTTTTCTTATTCAAGGACTCGAACTTAGGTGTTGAAGGACTTGTCCTATTGCTACAGAATAGAGTGAAGATGAAGAGTACACCTCTGTCCATGCTCAACTATTCCCTCTGCCCGTGGAAGTCTCCCTGCCCTGTCTATCAAGAGAACTTTTATCCATACTTTGGGACCCAGCAAAATGATCACCTCTACTATGAAGCCTCCCTTGATACACTAGGCAGCGTAAAATGTTTCTGTTTGCATTTCTTTCTCTTCCCCATCAGACTGTGAGCTCTTCAGGGATCCAGAATCTGTCCCGTGTCCCATTGATGTATGAGCACGATGTTTGATTCACAGCTAATAAGTATGCAATAAATATTGTTATTATTTATGATGTATAAAAATAAATTCCTGTTGAAGGAATGCATGTCTGGCAATGGCAAGAACAGATAAAAAGGACTGATGATAGGTAATAATTCATAAATTAATAACCATTGCCTCATCACTGTACAAGATGGGGGAGAGATGGAAGAAACAGAAGACAGAGGCTAGACCCTGGTTGAGACTCAGAGAAACACACTTGAAACAGCAGGGGAAACATGACACAATCTGTGATTTCATCTCACAGTAGATGGTTCAGAGCAGGTAGGAGGGGGGTTTCAGAGCTTGATAATATCACGGTGCTCCCCTACCCAAGAGAATTACCCCAGACCAATGTTTACAAGTCAAATAGCTCTCTGAGTCCCTTTTCTGGGTTGTTCCTGACCCCACTTTACACTCACACCTTGTTCTACTTTGCTTTTCTGAACAGTCCACCCCCTTTCTCATCTCCCCAGCCTCCACCCCACTTCCTGTTTTTACCCTTGAATAGTCTGCAAATCCAACCCCCCTCACCAACCCCTGGCCTGTGACTTCTCTCCTCCTTCCTGGCTGCCCTTGCTCAGACTGACACCCACCAGAGCCCTCACTCTTAAGTCAGGGCAGACCTGAAGGGCTTGGCCTAGTTAGTGTGCAGCCTTTCCTTGGCACTAGAGATCGTCTATAGGGACCAAAGAGGTTATGGAAGATCTTTGAAAAAGGAGCTGCTCCATCCCACCATGCCCTCTAGGTTCCACACAGGGAAAGGTTCTGCCTCAAACCCAGAATTTGCAGACCTGGCACTTCAATTGCTAATCACCACTTCATCCCTGCTCACTTTTCTTTTGTCCTTTTCTGGCCAGTTATTACGCTTGATGCCCATAGCTTAATGCCACTGTTGGCTTAAGGGTGTGTTAGTTGCTCATTTGTGTCTGACTATTTGTGACCATATGGACTGTAGTCCACCAGGCTCCTTTATGCAAGGGGATTTTCCAGACAAAAATGCTGGAGTGAGTGGCCATTCCCTTCTCCACTGGATCTTCCCAACCCAGGGACTGAGCCTAGGTCTCCCACATTGTAGGCAGATTCTTCACTGTCTGAGCCACCAGGGAAGCCCTACCGTTGGCTTTCTGATGCTCAATTCTGTGTCCCTGGCTTCTGACCCTAATTTGTCTCTGGAAATGTCTGAACATCCCCTTGCCACCTGATGCAGCCTTGGGATACAGCACTCCTAAGACAATTACCTTAGGGTTTCACCAGACCTTTGGCTCCACATTGCCATAGTATATCTCCCCAGGACTCAGGCAACCTGAGAATGCTGTTACCAAACTAAGGGCACTATAGTGTGCAAAAACCAGCCATCAAGGCAGCAGCTAGAGTACAAGAAATCACAGAAACCGTCTAAGTTTGAGCAAGTTGTTGGTCACTTTATTTATACATCTCTAAGAAAGAAGTTGTGGATTCTGAAGCTTGCAACCTTATGTGCAATCTCAAATAGCTGGACATTTAAGAGCTCTGTTTGATTCCTGTACCATTCATTTGGTATTAAGGGTCAGATTGTATGATCATTCTATTGTGCATATTAGCAGAATATCTACCAGGTTCTAATTTCCTCTTGCCCTGCTCTAGAGAACTTGGACTAATTCAGCAATCTCTATCTTAAGCACATCTTTGGGGACCAAGCTGATACTAAGGAAAATGATAGTTCCAGTTAAGTGGCTCTAATTCAGTGAGAACTAGAAAAGCTATGAACAACCCCAGGAAGAGCCCTGGGAAAGCAGCTCTTAGTGTGTGGGGTCAAGAAAACAGACTGCTCATGAGGCTGTATCATTTTCTTTCTCTGGCTACCCTGTGATAAACAGCTTCAAACTCTCAAACAACAGCAGAGGTTGATTTCTTGCTCACGTTAGGTGAATATGTTATGTAAACAGGAGTCTTCCGGTAAGTGTGCAATGCACTGCCCCAGGCTCAGCCTTCGTGCTGGTAGTAACTCTGTACCATGCTTTTTTTAGTTGAAGAGCCAGGCTGAAAGAGCAGCTCTAATATGATGTGCTAATATTCTCCAGAAACAACAAAAAGAGAGATGGTGAGCAGCCACAACAGCTAATAAACTCTTGCTCAGAAATGGTCTATGTCACTTTCACTCACATTTCATTGGCAAAGCAAGTCATGTGGCCAAGCCTGGGGTTGCTGGTTGGGAAAGCATAAATTTCCCATAGAGGAGAATAGCAGATATTGGAAACAATGTCCCAGCTACCACAAGCATGGACCTTACACATCATCCCAGTTGTTTCTAGCTAATGCATAGGAAACCACTGTAAGTTTCTGAGGCAGGCAATCACACCAGAAAGCTGTGTTACAAGGCCATCTTCTTTGCTTGTAAATACAGATTGGTGGGAACAGTGGGGGCAGGAGGGACTCAAGGAACAGAGAGTGCTATGTGAAGGCCTGAGCTGGAGACAGTTATATTCATTCAAGAGTGAGTCAATGGATTTGGGTTAGGGATTGTGTAGGAAGAATAGAAAGAAACATTTTGGTAGAATACTTATTTTAAAAGCAAAATAGACAAGGCCATTTACCTGGAAAGACATGGGGGCTGGAGGGGTGTAAGTCAAAGATGATTCCACAATTTCTCCTCACTAGCTGGGCTATGAGGCACTGAGACATGTTATTGAGTTGACGGTAAAGAGCATCCTAAAGATTTCTCACAATCAGAGCACATTGATCTTCAGCGGTGATGTGCAGCAGCCATGATGCAGCAGCTGTAAAGAGCACTGGGCCAGCCTTACAAATCCGGGCTGGGCTCCTGGCGCTTAGGAGCTGTGTGGTTAGGAAAACCCCTTTACTTTTCTGTCTTGGTTTTTGCATTTATTAAAAGGGGGATAGTGATTCATACCTCACAGAATTGCCTCAGGACCACACTCCTAGGAAAAATTTCTTTATAGTGATTTATAAGGTATGCTTCTCAGAGAACTGGTTGAAAGCGTGTCCTCAGCCTAGCCACCCAATGATTTCATACTGCCTTGGATTGTTTGGGGCGTAAGGCATGCCATCACCTCATTCTTGAATTCTATTTAGAGGTTTCCTAGTTGAATACCTGGGTGTATAGCCAGATAATGTAAACCATGGATCACAGCCTCGAGAGACTAGAGTTAACTAGATAGGTACTTTAAATGTAGGTCTGGTATAAGATACACGAAACACTTTTGGAGAAAACATTAAGATGTGGTACAGAGAACTTTGGGCTTTCCAGGTGGCACTAGTGGTAAAGAACCTGCCTGCCAATGCAAGAGACTCTGGTTCGATCCCTGGGTCAGGAAGATCCCCTAGAGGAGGGTATGACAATCCATCCATTCCAGTATTCTTGCCTGGAGAATCCCATGGACAGGGGAGCCTGGTGGGCTACAGTCCATAGGGTCACAAAGAGTTGGACATGACTGAAGCAACTTAGCAGGCACACACACACAGAGAACTTTCCCTCTGTTATAGATAAAACAACATGCACAAAATAATAAAAGGCAACAGCATCCTTCCCCCATTTCCCATCCCCACGCCATCACCCAAGACCATCAGGAGTGGCCTGGCTGCTTGTGAACTGCAGAGTGAGAAGCAGCTGGAAGGGGACAGCAGCAGCTCAGCCCAGCACAAGCTTGCTGTGCAGGAATTAAGCAAGGTTTGGTTGTTCTAGTTGTCAAAAGTGTTAGAAATCTGGATATTTATGTGACATTTCCTGATTATTAAATATGGACAATTGAAAAAAAAATTTAGAAAACATTCTGCAGTTAAAACATCTGCAGGCTATGGGTCCATAGGTTATCACCCAGGCATCACAAAAATAGCAGGGGGACAAACATGGTTACCCATAGAACTCTCACTGCATGAGAAAGAGAGATTTTAGGTGGTGGTGGTGGTTCAGTCACTAAGTCATGTCCAACTCCTCGTGACCCCATGGACTATATTCCACCAGGCTCCTCTGTCCATGGGCTTTCCCAGGCAAGAATACTGGAGTGGGTTGTAATTTCCTCCTCCAGGGGATCTTCTCGACCTAGGGATGGAACCTGAGTCTCCTGCATTGCAGATGGATTCTTTACCGCTAACCCACCAAGGAAACCCAGAGATTTTAGGAGATGAGGCGAAAATCAGGGAGGGAAGTGGCAAGAGGAACTATTAGCACCCTGGAGATAGACTTCCAGGGGAGATGAGGGAATGAGAGGTCCCTAGTCATCTAGCCTCGGGTATTCAGACACAGATTTAGACTTAGGCTCAAGGTCTTAGCTTACCTTTGGCTCATGTGTCCTGCCTGGGCTGGGAGAATGATCAGGACAGGAGCCAGGATGGTTGCCTCCTGTGCCACACTGCCAGGGAGCCCCTCCCCATAGGATAGAGGGGGCTTTTAGTTTTGTGACTACCTCCATCCTCCACTTTAAGTTATTCCCGGGCCATACTGTTTTGAAGAGCTCTAAGATGAAGTTTCAGATGTAATCGGACATAATAATCTTTCAAACCCAGAATGTTAGCATTTTCACCCTTGAGTAAGAAAACCCCCAGGCTGGCTTCTCTATTCCTGAGCTCACATTCCTCTCTCTAGCCCGAGCCCTGCTCAGCCTCATCTTGACAGCCCAGGTCTCGTTATGTTCATTGTCTCTTTCTGTGACACAGCTCTAAGCAGACATCCCACATGGGGGCAGGGTCCTGGTGGGGTAATTTCCGTGTGGGTTTTTAAACATTCAACTCACCACTTGGAAATGGCAATCATTCTTCCTTCTTCTTTTCAAATGACCATATAAATCAGTTTGCTCTGGGAACTGGTTCTGTTTTGTTTTGAAGTCTTGCCTGATTCCTTTTTACAGGGCTCTTTCTCAGGATTTTTGTGTCACTTCAACTTTCGACTGCCAAAACTGTCACGAAGGTCCCCACTTGTTATTTTATGTCACATCAATGCTCTTTTCTTTCACTTAAACTTTTTCTCTTAGCCAGATTAGACTACACAGCCACTTTCCTACACAACAGGATAGATTTGAAGTAAGTAATACGTTAGGAGGAGGTGAATGTTTAATCTTCTCTAACATTCTTTTCACTACTGTGTTACTTCGCTTAAATATTTTCCTTAGTAAGACTATAATTTAGGACTTTGGAATTATTATTTTGCAATTTTTTTGTTGTTGTTGAATCAGATCAGCTTGTTTTCCTCTTCCTGTTTGCTAGAGAACTAACAAAAAGGTAATATTTTCTACGAATATTTTGCCACACACACTACAAGGTTCAGTTTTAGTAAATGATTTGGATTTGGAGACTCTGAATATTAATGCCTTTCATTCATATTAACAAATTGACAAATACTTAGAGAACAGCATGATATGACAAGACTCTCTTCCTAGGAAAATTTTCCTTATATTGATTAAAAATCTGCAATAAATCATTCATTTATTAAAACATTACCTACTACGTGTCAGACACTATTCTAAATATCTGGGATATGGCAGTGAGCACGATACAAAAAATTTTCTGTCTTTAAAGGGCTTATATTCTGAAAATTCCCTGGTGGTTCAGTGGTGAGGTCTCCATGCTTCCATTGCAAGAGCACAGGTTCAACCCCTGTTGGAAGAACTAAGATCCCACATGCCATGAAACACAGCCAACCAAAAATACACTAGCAAATAAAGTTGATCATAAAAAGGGCTTATAGTCTAGAAGAGACAGATATTAAATATATATATGTGTATATATATATATACATGATGAGTACTCAGAGGAAAATAATAAACCAAGGTAAGAGGAATGAAGTAGGAAGNATACACTAGCAAATAAAGTTGATCATAAAAACGGCTTATAGTCTAGAAGAGACAGATATTAAATATATATATGTGTATATATATATATACATGATGAGTACTCAGAGGTAAATAATAAACCAAGGTAAGAGGAATGAAGTAGGAAGGGAATTTTAATTTTTAGATGTGGTTGTGTTTAGGGGATGCAGATCAAGTAAGAACCTTGCAAACCACTGTAAGGATTTGGGCTTTACTGTGAATAAAATTGGAGAAGGCAATGGCAACCCACTCCAGTACTCTTGCTTGGAAAATCCCATGGACAGGGAGCCTGGTAGGCTGCAGTCCATGGGGTCGCTAAGAGTCGGATATGACTGAATGACTTCACTTTCACTTTTCACTTTCATGCATTGGAGAAGGAAATGGCAACCCACTCCAGTGTTCTTGCCTAGAGAATCCAGAGATGGGGGAGCCTGGTGGGCTGCCATCTATGGGGTCGCACAGAGTTGGACAGGGCTGAGTAGCAGCAGTGAGTAAAATGGAGAGCTATCTACCATAGGGCAAAGGAATGAAGTGACTAGACTTAAATGGTAAAAGGATTACTTTGGCTGCCATGGAGAATAGCCTGTAAGGGAGGGATGGGACAGGAGAGTGAAATGGAAGCACTAAGATTAGTGAAGTGGCTCTTGAGTTAGGCCAGGAGAGATAGGATGGCGGATGAAACCAAAGTGCAGCATTGAAGGGTGTGTATTTAGAAGGTAAGGACAACAGGACTTCCTACAGTTTTGATATTGTTTGTGAGAGATGAGTCAAAGATGACTTGGAGGCTTTTAGCCCGAGGAAGTGGAACGTTCGACTTGCCATTTACTCAGAGTGGGAAATCTGTGCGGGCTTCACAGGTTTTAGGAGGAAATCAGAGTTTGGTTCTGAACTCAAATTTAAGCTCTATTAGAGATCTAATGGGAAAACCAAGTAAGTAGTTAGAAACACAACGTGGTGTGAAGGAGAGAGAAATATGCTGGGTGTGTAAGCGTGAAGGTCTTGGCAGAGAGAGGGGATCCAAAGCTATAAAACCGGATGAACTCCTTGGAGGGAGTGCAGTGTTTTGGGAGGAAGGAGGAGGCAGCTTACCAAAGAGGACGGAGGAGTCCATGGTGTCCAGTGATGCTGAGAGGTCAATTAAGGACCAAGAACTGATCACTGTATTTAGCAAAATGACAGTCGTCAGTGTCCTTTGCAAAATCAATTTCAGTGATGCAATAATGGGAGTAAACTCCTGATTAGATTGAGTTGAAGAGAAAATGGAAAGAATTGAATTAGAGATATCATAAGTATAAATAACTTTTGAGATGTTTAGATGCAAAAGAGAAACAAGAATTGGAGTGGGGAAAGGGTCAAGAGAAATTTTATTCCTAATGATGGTAGAAATGGTGATGGCAGTCTTTCAGTAGCGAGGGAAAGTCAAGGCTATAGCAGACAGGGGTCAATTGCTACTGTTATCATTTGAGATTGAATGAGACCTAGTGCAAAATGAAGGGACTGGCTTTCTGAAAGAACATGGGTAAGTTCATCTGTAATAGTAGCAGGCAAAAAGGCAAAGGATATGGGCACAGATTCTTAAGTGGTTGATTTTGGTGTTTCTTTCTGCTTTAAAAAATTTTTTTTCCCCAGTGAAAGAAGCACTTAGTCCTGGGCTCCTAATTAAGAAACTGGCTTACCAGATAGGCACTCCTGATTCAATCTGCCTATGAGTCCATTTTAAAAGGCAGAGGTCCATTTCTTTCTTCTCACTGCGGTTGATTAAGACAGGTACCGAGTTTTTCTAGTTTCAATTTCACCATGTTATTTCTAACTATAGCAGTCTGGCAATCCCCCTTCCCCTTTGGACCTTATGTTACGTCAGGACCCATGGAGAGTTACCCCACACACCCTAACTGGTTCCATTTTCTCTATAATGTTCTACACCCTTTACCTGCTGGTTTCTAGTCTGGTCTCCAGCATTTCCATTTCCTTAGCTGTGAAGAGGGGAGACAGTTTGCCTCCTATCTTCAAATAGGCTGAGAGTTTAAGTAAGTCCAAGAAGTGAAATGGTTTCAACCCATGTAAAACATAGAAGAGGCTAGTGGGAGGTAGCAAAGGAGAAGAAAGATGAGAAGTCTACTGCTTATAACGTGCTTAGGTTGAACACACACTATGTATTTTTTCTATTTTATTTTATTGTTATTTATTTGGTTACTTCAGGTCTTAGATGCCGCACATTACATCATGTGGGATCTTTTGTTGCAGCGGCCTAGATCTTTTCTAGTCATGGCCCTGTGGGCTTAGTTGCTCCCAGGCATGTGGGGTTTGTTACCTGACCAGGGATGGAACCCAAATCCCCTGCAATGCAAAGCACATTCTTAACCACTGGACCATCAGGAATGTCCTCTATGTAATTTCTAAGCCTTATATGTATGTGAGCTCCCAGGTGTCACAGGTTATATAAGCTGTAGTATTTACAGAATCACCATAGACTCAGAAATCTGATCACACTTACAATATGTGGACACACTTATAGTAGGTAACATCTGCTGAACAATACCTATGTTCTAAGCACTTGGCTAAGCCCTTTCCACATGTGAATGAATCCTTGGTCTCACACTATCTGGATGTAGGATCTCCTTCAGAAACTAAGAGAAGCAAGAGAAAGAGAGAGAGACTCACATAATTTGAAATTCCACAGCTCTCCAGCGTTACTGCCACTTTCCAAGCAAATATATTCCCCATTTATTTGTGTATGGTTATACAGGTACAAGCAGATTTAGCTCCATCCCTTCGGGGCTATTCTTCACTCTATGAGGAACTCATCATGATATGATTCAGAAGCTGCTCTGGAGTATTTGGGATCAATTTATAAAGGTTGATTTCTGCACAACGTTTCAAAAACATGTTTACAGATTACTGAAATTCACATCGCTTACCACATGTTGGGCACACCACCAGGTGACACACACGGGAACAATGCAAAACTCACTCCTCCAAGGAGTTCTCATTCTTCTTTAGGAGGAACTCAATTATTCATTCACTCATTCAATCAGTATTGTGGAGTGCCTTAGGGCATTCCAAATGCTACTAAACACAAATCAACTTGGAATTACAATACTTGGTAGAATAAGGTGCACATATAAATACCTTTATCTTACGTGGTCTTCAGTATTGTGTTTGTATCTCTAGAGCCAGGCCGCTGGGCTTAAAAATCTAGCAAGGCCACTTGAAGGCTGTGTGATCTTGCACTGCTTATAAACTCATCCAGGCCTCTCTAAAAAATGAGGATGCGTGCTTAGTCGCTTCAGTTGTGTTGGACTCTGTGCGACCCTATGGAATGTTCACAGGATTCTCCAGGCAAGAATACTAAAGTGGGTTGCTGTGCACTCCTCCAGGGGATCTTCCCAACCCAGGGATCGAACCCACATCTCTTAGGTCTACCTGCATTGACAGGCAGGTTCTTTACCACACTAATGCCACCTGGGAAGTCCCCCTTCCAAAAAAAAAGAGGACAGTATTTCTCTCATAAGGTTTCTGCAAGGACTAAAAGTAAACATATGTACAGTACTCAGAGCAGAGCCTGGCCCATCACAAGCACTGTGTTGGCTGTAGTCAGGATTTGTGTGATACAGATTTAACAAGTATTGAAACAGTTGCCAATTTGTGACCATAACTCAACAAAGGACAGTAAGTGTTAAGTCTCTGTTTACTAGAACTTCCTTGAAGCCTTATTGTGTTTCTCCCACTTGATCCCTGTTGACAGGCCTTGACCAGCCTCAGATGCCTCTTCTATCATATTTCTTCATTTGCAATCCAAAGTCAAGTCAGTTATCATCCTTTGCTGCCTCCTACTTGTTTGTTTTTCTTGGGGAGTAGGGGAAGCTGACATTTTTGCTTCCTAGATCCTCAGAGTGATCCTCATTATTTGTCATTGGTACAGCTCTTAGCAATTTTATTTTAATTTTTTTTATTATTTTCTTATTTACAGAGTAATAGGTACTCAACATAAAAACAATTCAAGCATACAGAAACTTGTAACAGAAAGCAATGACTCTGATAATCTCACATCCAGAGATAACCACTGTTAACTGCTTGTTATATATGCTTCCAGATTTGCCCTAAGCATACATTTAATAACATGTCTATTTTTGACAAGATATGCTTATAAATTGGGCTTCCCTGGTGGCTCAGAGGTTAAAGCGTCTGCCTTCAACACGGGAGACCTGGGTTCGATCCCTGGGTTGGGAAGATCCCCTGGAGAAGGAAATGGCAACCC
>SJYQ01004412.1:0-20052 GCA_006410935.1 Redunca redunca
TTTGCCATCTCTTCTGGTCCTACCAGTCCTTTTCTCTAGTCCTGCTCTCTCCCCATCTGCCCACATTTCCCCTTGATTCTGGCAGCCTGTACTTAAGTGAATTACTGCCACCGCACCCTGAAACTGCCCCCTCCCGTGCTTCCTATCCACTGTTGGCCCACCATCCAACCAGCCGCCAAACTAGAAATGGGGAATCTTGGTCCTTGGTCCCTCTGCCCTCCCTCATAGGCTGCACCAGTCAGCACATAGGGCCTATCTATTCCATGGCCCCAAGCCCCACTGCCGTTGTCTCATTGAAGCTTTATATGAGTTTTCGCTGGGATTAACTCTTATCCCTCCTTCAAGGTTAGCAAGTGGAGTGGTTCTCTGTACATTCTGCCTTCATAAATCCTAATTCCCTGAGCAGATTGACAGTAGCTGCCCCCTGTTTCCCTTCTGAGGAAGAGCCCCTCATGTCATCATTATTAGTCAGTTCTCGGCAAGCTGTCTTGTTTCAATTGAAAGCTTATTATTTAAAGTTTGTGATTGGAGTTGTTTTCTATCTAATCATATTTGTGGTGGTTTGATCCTGAAAGGCTCACGGTGGAGGGGGAGCTGTGAACTCTAGCATCGTCTCTGTCTTGCATGCTTCTGAGATTCTGGGGAGTTACTATTGGGGACATTAAGTTCCTGACTACAGAGGTGACTGGGTCAAATAAAACCAGGCTCAGTGGAATTTTAGTTCCCCTTATAACTTTTAATGGGCTTCCCAGGTGGCTCAGTGGTAAACAATCTGCCTGCCAATGCAAGAGATGCAAGCGACACAAGTTTGATCCCTGGGCCAAGAAGATCCCGTGGAGTAGGAAATAGCAACCCACTCCAGTATTGTTGCCTGGGAAATCCATGGGCAGAGAAGCCTGGCGGGCTACAGTCCATGAAGGTACAAAGAGTCAGACAGGACTGAGCAACTGAGCACCCACATGTGACTTTTAATAATGACACATTGTAAACTTTTCTCTTAAAAATACTTAGAAATCTGAACAAAAGAGATGTGAGTACTGGTGGTTACTCTCTTTTTGTTTGGCTGCACTGCCCTGCATGTGCGATGATCTTGGTTCCTTGACCAGGGATGGAACCTGCGCCTCCTACCTTAGAAGTGCAGAGTCTTAACCACTGGACCACCAGGGAAGTCCCTGGTGGTTACTGTTTTTAAAAATAGCCCCCACAATCCCGAAAGGGCCTCAAAGGTAATAATTTACAGAGAAATGACCCTTGATTGCTAGAAGCCGTCAAGGGGAGGATGGAAGCTGATTTTAGCTTTCCCCGTTTTGCAACTCCTGTCCATGGGTGGGTAACAGACATGGGTGGGTCCACTGTCATGGACACTGGAATTTTTCCACAGAGAAAGCTAAACTGTCTTAAAAAGTTTACAAATAATTGGAATGTCAGAAAGGGGAGAGAGTCTTGGTTCTGAAGTTTATTTCAAGTAAGATACTAAACAGAACCTGTAGATCTAGTTCTTCAAGGTTTTGTGATATCACTCCTGCTCAGCTCTCCCAAAGCTTTCTTTGCAGCTTGGTTTCATTCAATGTCCTAAAAATTTGATATAATGGAAGGTAAGACCCATTAGCTTTGCTAATGTGCCATTTACTTATCTCTCTAAAATAACGTTATGGGGACATGATGCTCCTTTCCCTCTTCATTTCTGTAAGAACCACTCCCAAATTCTATTCTTTATTTCTAAGTTTGTATCATGTGGGCCCCTGGCCAACTAGACCTATAGGCCTTTCTAACCCTGCCATTATTTCTTCACATTTATTTGCCCAAGATTCAAAGTGTTTTAAGGGCATAGCCAGCATCTCCCCTCAACATACAAGCCATGGGGATTTTCTAGCAAACATCTCTAGGCTTAATACTTGTGTTGATGTTTTGAAATGTCTTCCCTGATTTGGAAGTTCAGATATATTTTCTTTTGAGTGGTGACTAGGTCCCTGAAAGACAGGTAGTGAGTACTGTTTTTAGAACTCAGTTCTTATACAGGCATACCTTGTTTTGTTGTGCTTTACTTACAAACTGAAGGTGTGTGGGAACCCTGCCTCAAGCAAGTGAATCAGTGTGCCATTTTCTGAACAGCATTTGCTCATTCTGTGTCACACTTGGATAATTCTTGCAGTATTTCAAACTTTTTCATTATTGTTGTTACATGTTCAGTGGTCTTTGATGTTACTGCCATGACTCACCAAAGGCTTAGATGATTGGTGTTCTTTAGCAATAAAATATTTTTAAATCTTATTAAATTTTTAAACAATGCTTTAAAAAAAAACCACATAATGTTATTGCACACTTAATAGACAGCAGTATAGTGTAAACTTAACTGTTATGTGCCCTGGAAAAGCAAAAATTTCACGTGGCTTGCTTTACTGTGCCCTTTGCTTTATTGCGTCGATCTGGAACCGAACCCGCAGTATCTCTGAGGTATGCCTGTATAGATGTGCCAGGGAAAGGTTCACCTTATTGAAAGTTGCCAGTACAATTGTTCCTTGGTATCCTTTGGGGGTTGGTTCCAGGACCCTCTTGGATATAAAAATCCACTGATGCTTAAGTCCCTTATATAAAATGGACTTACATATAACTTAGGCACATCCTCTTATATGCTTTAAATCATTGCTAGATTACTTAAAATATCTAATATTATGTAAGTAGTTCCAGGTACATGGCAAATTCAAGTTTTGTTTTTTGAAACTTTCTGGGAAAAAAATTTTTTTTTATTTCTTTTTGTGCTTAGTTAAATCCATAGATGCAGAACTGGCAGTTATACAGAAGTTCAACTGTATCTTTCAGTATGAATCCTTTGGTAAAGTGAATAGAGTGTCTACTGAGTTCTAAGATGTTCATCTTCCCTCTTGTTTAAATCAGAATACATCAGCCAATCAGGGGTTCATGTAATGTGCCTGACTTCCTCCCCCAAAAGTTTTTTTTTTTTTTTTTTAATAATAACTTTAGAATTAAATACGTTTGCTTAATGGCTACTATGGATCAAGAACTGTGATGAGCCCTTTTTACAAGGATTCACTGGTTTAATTCTCAGAGCAGCTTCATGAGGTGGAAGGCAGTATTATTTCATTGTACAGATAGGGAAAAAAGGCTCAGCTAGGCTGTGTAATTTTCCCAAGTTATTAGTGGAGTTAGGGTTGGAAGTCCACATGAGCTCTTTATTCTCACTGATACTTTGTGACTTTGAGTTTGGCTGCTCAGTGGTTGGGAGGAAACTCCTTGCCCTCAGGTCTGTACAGAACCAACACAGACGCAGTGTCCCTGGATGCCCAGAGCCAGACATAAGAGGCAACATCCTTAGCAGGCCCGTCCCCTCCAGCCCACAGTGTGGAATCTGTGTGTGATGTATGTTTTCTTTTTCTAAAACTGGGATGGAGCTCGGAACAGCAAATATTTAATCAGAGCAAATTCCCGTTGCTAAATCCTGCCAGCTTGTTCTACTCGGAGGTTCTTTACCCAAAAATATTCACCACATGCTGAAAGCTAGACGACTTGAGTCACCCACAGAGCATAAAGCAGGTCTTAGGATTTAGAGCAGGGGGTTGTTTCCCTAGGTTTATTGTGGGTGAGATGTACAGTGCCACATACTCACTCTTTGATGAGCTTAAGGGCCCCTGGCACAGTAAGTAAGGGTTTGGGGGAGGGGAGTTTGTGGGGGATGACAGGGTGGGTGCTCATGCCTGCTGGCAGGAGCATTCTTCTTGAACTGATCTGAGGAGAAGAGAGAATTGGGTGTGGGTAGTGAGGTGGAGAAGAATCTGACTGGGAAAGATGGACTGGGTAAATTAAAGAGACGCTGACTCCAAAATCACTGCAGGTGGTGACTGCAGCCATGAAATTAAAAGACGTTTACTCCTTGGAAGGAAAGTAAGACCAGCCTAGACAGAATATTAAAAAGCAAAGACATTACTTTGTCAACAAAGGTCCGTCTAGTCAAGGCTGTGGTTTTTCCAGTAGTCATGTATGGATGTGAGAGTTGGACTATAAAGAAAGCTGAGCACCGAAGAATTGATGCTTTTGAACTGTGGTGTTGGAGAAGACTCTTGAGAGTCCCTTGGACTGCAAGGAGATCCAACCAGTCCATTCTAGAGATCAGTCCTGGGTGTTCATTGGAAGGACTGATGTTGAAGCTGAAACTCCAGTACTTTGGCCACCTGATGCGAAGAGGTGACTCATTTGAAAAGACCCTGATTGAGGGCAGGAGGAGAAGGGGACGACAGAGGATGAGATGGTTGGATGGCATCACCAACTCAATGTACATGAGTCTGGGTAAACTCTGGGAGTTGGTGATGGACAGGGAGGCCTGGCGTGCTGCAGTTCGTGGGGTCGCAAAGAGTCGGACACGACTGAGCGACTGAACTGAACTGACATGCATGTGTTATGGCAGGAGTGTCGGGGCGCTGTACAAAAGGGATTAGCTTTGCTGATGGGGGAACAGAGAAGGTAGGGGAAGAGTTGAATGAATATTACACAGCAGTAAATCCCATATGAATAAAACAAATAAGGTGGAGGCATGGTGCCTCCTTTTACAGATTTAAAGCAACATTACCTCCTTATAACTTTACTATCGTGTGAGATGAGTGCAATTGTGTGGTAGTTTGAGCATTCTTTGGCATTACCTTTCTTTGGGACTGGAATGAAAACTGACCTTTTTCAGTCCTGTGGCTACTGCTGAGTTTTCTAAATTTGCTGGCATATTGAGTGCAGCGCTTTCACAGCGTCATCTTTCAGGATTTGAAATAGCTCAACTGGAATTCCATCACCTCCACTAGCTTTGTTCGTAGTGATGCTTCCTAAGGCCCACTTGATGGACAGGGAGGCCTGGCGTGCTGCGGTTTATGAAGTCACAAAGAGTCTGAGCAACTGAACTGAACCTCTTTATTACCAGAACCACTCATAGGGTGCAGCTTTTGTTTCCTGCTACAGGCTCTGAAACATTCACTTGTACGGGGTCCCCCATGACTTCAGTAGATGAAGATTTTAACCGTGTGAATTTGCTCACTCACTATGAAACAGCTGAAAATTCGGAATCCTTCAGAAAGCCCTTGCTAAGGTCTCTCATGACCTGGTGGGGGTGCATCCTGTATCTTAATCACTGTTTTCAAGCAGTTTCCAGACTCACCTTCTCACTGGAATGCTCCAGGGTGCTTCCAACCCTATATGTTAAAAACAAACTCCCAGAGCTCTTTTCAGTTCCTGGGCTTCCCTGGTGGCTTAGAGGGTAAAGTGTCCGCCTGGAATGCGGAAGACCTGGGTTCAATCCCTGAGTCAGGAAGATTCCCTGGGGAAGGGATAGGCTACTCACTCCAGTACTCTTGCCTGGAAAATCCTATGGACGGAGGAGCCTGGGAGGCTGCAGTCCACGGGGTCGCAAAGAGTCAGACACGACTGAGCAACTTCACTTTCCTTTTTCCCTTTAACCCTACTCCCCCTCCACCCTAAATACTTTAAAAATGCAGAAGAGAACCCTCTCCCTATCCTTCAGTCCTGCCAACTATGAATTCTACCCATAGACTTTGTATTTTTTCTGCTACTAGTTTCCTTTCTTCAACTATTATCTGGACTGTTAATTCAGTGGCCTTCTAATCCTCCTGCCTCAAACTTGTCCCTTTTCTCCCATGTTCTTCACTTTGCAGCCAAAGGCATTCCAGCTTAAATAGCTGTTTCCCCTTCCTTACAGTGTGGGAGCCAGTCTTCTTGGCATGGCATATACCCAGCCCTTCCCACCAAGATCATGCCTTCTTTTGAGCTTTATCTTGGCAAGGAATACTTTTTTAGTATAAGTATGCCCCCATGCAATATTTTGTGTAAGTGTATCCCAAAATATTGTTATATTAAAAATTAGTTGTTATTTATACAACATTTAAATTTAACTAGACAATCTGTGTTTTACCTGGCTTGGTCAAAAAATAATAGTAATATCTCTCTTTGTGGATTTACATCTTGCTGTGATCTAAAAAAATTGGAATTGCAGGAACTTGTTGACCACAAAATGTTTGGTATTTCTTTATGAAATCTTTTATAGCTATGCATGAAAGTGGAACTATTATAATGGGATCTCAGTAGCAATGCATTTTTGCCCAAGATATTCATTTAAAAAAAAAATCATATTTGAGTTTCAGGTATAGTAATGATTGCAGATCTTTTCTGAGGGAGAGATTCCTTAGGGAGGAATTTAGTCTTCCTTCTGTTTATGGAAATCTTTTATTTCAAAACTTTTTTAATTTTTATTTTGTGGGTGTGCTAGGTGACTTGTGGGATCTTAGGTCTTGGATGGAAATTTTAATAACCTCATTGTTGCTGTTTCTTTAGGTTCTTTTCTGTAGAAGAAACGAAATTATCATGCTTCAGCTTCACCTTTAGTGTTTTGTCCTTTCTCCCCCTGGTTTTAGTTTTATTTTGTGAGTAAAGGCTATAATGTGATTTCTCAGCTTATTTTCTGTTCTGAAGAGTGTTCAGCTTTGATGTTGGTAAGAAGCAGATTTTTCTCTTTTTTTTTTTACCAGTAAATCTTTATTTTCTGACATTAATAGAGATGTGCTGCTTGTTCTCATAATGTAAGTTTTAATTATTCTGAATATGTAAGTGGGTTTATATTAAAACCTTCTAATTATACTGGGACAAACCATTGTTGACATTTACCAGATTAAGATCCATAAATAAAGAACTCCAGTGGATCAAGGAAAAATCCTATTAACCACCAATTCACAGAACAATGTATTAAATTAAAAAAAAAAGATGTGAACCTTACTAGTAATGAGGACTATGGACATTGAAACAATTTCATGGTTTTTAACCCTTAAATGTGGTGCTCAGGCTGGGAATGTGAGCAGTCTCAAATATTGCTGGTGGGATATAAACGCAGCCTTTGAAAACAGTGATTTGACTTTGTTGCTTGAAATTTTAAAATGTAGCTACTACCTGACCCATTGATTTCATTGCTAGGTTAGGAGCTTATCCTACATAAATAAAGGCATATATGCACTTAATCTCTATATTTACACATTTTAAGAAAAAATACCCGTGTATTATAAGCATAATTTTTAAAAATTCTGATGCTGGATTTCAGAATTCGTTAGGGGTAAGTGAAGGGTGAGTGGTATGTTATGAGCACTATATCTCTAAAAAGGATTTAGAGAAAATTAAGGAAAAGGTCTTTGGAAGAGAGACTTTCCTTTCAGTCTTAATTTCTCTTGGTACATGGTGTGTTTCACATTGGATTTTGACTTGCAGGCTGAAAGAACCTCACCAGCTCTTCCTTACATAGTTTTAACAAAGACTTTCTCTCTTTTTCTTCAGATCCCTTATTTTGAAGATATTTGTAAAGGCATTAAAGCTGGTGACACCTGTGAGAAGCTGGTGGGGTATTCTGCAGTCTACAGAGTCTGTTTTGGAATGGCCTGTTTCTTCTTCATCTTCTGCCTTCTGACCTTGAATATCAACAACAGTAAAAGCTGTCGAGCCTACATTCACAACGGGTGAGTCTTCACGGGGATCGCTTCTCCTTTCCTTGAACTCAGAGCAGCATTCCAGGGCGTCTTCTGCTCGTCACACCCTCTGACTGCTTTCCTCTACTTGAAATTGCTGACAGCGATTTTAGAGAGGTGGAAATGACACTTTCACCGCACAGCGGATTAAGAACTGAATTCCTGTTTGTAACACCTGATGCCATTATGAGAAATGCAGTGGAGATAAGAGTTTATTTCTTGTACCAAGACCTTCCCCCAGGTCATTTCCACCCTGCAACAAAATGGTTTGGCAGAATCAGAGGCCAAACATTGAGTCTGTCTAATTATGGGAGGAGGCAGTCCCCAGTCACTTAATTTCTTCCCCTCCATTTGAAGTGAACAGAATCATGGGTTGACACACTTACCTTCTAAGAGGTCTTTTGTCCTTCCTTGAATATCATTTGAATACATTTCCTGTTTGTTTTTTTTTCCCCTCCAGCTTTTGGTTCTTTAAACTTCTGCTGTTGGGGGCCATGTGCTCAGGAGCCTTCTTCATTCCAGATCAGGAGACCTTTCTGAATGGTACGAATGGAGGGTTCAGGGTATCTATTTATTGTGTTTTTACCCACTTTGTAAAATTGTCCCAAAGCATAGTGCAGGGTGCCTTTGATAGTTTAGGTTACTAACATTCTTGTAGCTTAAAAAAAAAAACAACCTGCCTCACCAGCCCACGCTTCATTCACCCTCTCTACTTCTTGTCTCCCCACTCAACACCCCCCACCCCACCCGCACCTCCCCAGATTGGTAACAGAACCTCTAGGTACTCTGCTGGCAGAAGAATTGAAGTTAAAGGTTATTGGCCTGAAGAAAACATGAGGCATTTGGAAAACTTGTTTGAAAACTAGTTTAGCATGTCAGCAGCGTGACCAGGGAGACCTTGTTCTTTCTGCCCTACGCATAAACCCAGGACTTCTTAGCAGCTTTAAGTCTGCTGCAGCGATAGTGGGCTAAAAAAGGCTATGTCTAAGATGTAGCTGTGTCTAAGATAGTGGGGCCCTCTAGGCTATGTCTAAACCTGACTGGTGTGAAACTGTGTAACATTTAACTCTATCCAGTCAATTATATTCAATTCAATTGTATATCCTTATCGATGGAATCTACCAGAAATATTTAATATGAAGCATTCAATCATAAGTGAAACAAGGGGCCCTTCTTTATTTGAGCTAGGGAGGGGAAAAATAAAGCCTGCGTTTCAGAGTTTCAAAGCACTGTTCAAACCCAATGGATTTACTTTCCTAATTAAGATAGTGAAAGTATTCACACTATGAATGAAGATAGGTCCTCAAAGAGCCACATGCCAGGTCCAGCGAGTTTCTTAGGGTCACACTGCTTCTATGCATTCCTTTCTGATCTCAGAAGTTGTATCCAAGTTGTCTTTTAACCTAAAATGCCTGTAACTAGTTTTCTAGTCCCCACAGAGGTCCTTGTATATATTAGAATAATATGCTTAGAATGGAGGGGACCTAGCAGTCCACTAGCTCAGCTCAGTTGTTTTATAGATAACCCAGAGATGTGAGGTGCTCATCCAAGGTTTGAGCCACTTTGTGGCTGAGCCAGAAGTAGAACTCCAGTTTCAACCTCATTTCTTCACTGAACCTTGATAGTTCTCTCCCCAGTAAAATTCAGATCTTGGGTTTTTCTGGCAATGTGTGATTTTACTTTAAATGGGGGGTTGTTGTTGCTTTTATGAATTATCTACATCTGTTAAGGTATCTGGCATTTATTTATAGCATGGAGGTGAAGCTTGGAGGCTGTGGTGCCAGACTGCCTGTGCTCACATCCCAGCCACATCCTTTACTGGCTGCAGGACCTGGTCACCTTATGTAGACTCTGTTTTTATCATCTGTAAAGCGGGTATAATAGTAGTACCCACCTTGTACAGTTGTATGGGAATTCAATGTGTTAGCAGTACAGGGAGCCTGGGGTAAGAATTAACCATAGTCATTACTCCTTTGAGTTAGACACTTGGGACCGTAACCTCATCTCCTTTCAAACGGTCTTCTTTTGCAGCCTGGCGCTATGTGGGAGCTGTCGGAGGCTTCCTCTTCATAGTCATCCAGCTCCTCTTGCTTGTGGAGTTTGCACATAAATGGAACAAGAACTGGTATGTGCCTTTGTGGAAAGCTTCCACGTGAACTCACTCTCTGGCTCAGAGGAAGTGCCCAGTGTCGACAGAGGCCCTGCCCCGAGTTGTATTGCCAGGGGTTAGCAGCCTGCTTACACCAAAGCTGGTTTTTGCGGGTTCTTTCCCTTCCCTCTGCTCTTTGAACCTCTTCCTTTACTCCTCTCGCACACTGATTTTCTCTCATTCCTACCCTTCTTTTCCCCGCGTCAGTTCTTTTTACTTTTTTCTCCCTTTTCCCCTACACCCTCTCATTTGGACTCTGAGACTTAGCCACGGGCAACGCCGCTGCTGAAGCCTCGCAGCCCAGCTCTGTGCTGTGTCAGTGGCTAAAAACGTTGAGCGAGCTTTATCTTGGCCCCCATCCTTGGCAGATTAAAAAAGAAAAAAGAAATTTGGAGCTGAAAGTTCACTTTCAGCAAAGACTATTCAATGGATAGTTCTTTCCTCTTTAAAAATAATTTTGTTGCTTCACAACTGCCTAAGAGAAGAAGGGCCCCTTCATTAGGAACTTTCGTTGTGCTCACTTAGAAAGCCATTCTGACTTTTAAAAATATAGACACTAAGTGCCTTAAAAATAGGATTCGCATCCCAAGATGTGTGGCAAATGCCAGACTATTAGGGGCTCATTTTATTTCTTGCTGAGCTACATTGAGGAAATGACTAGACAAGGGTCCGGCTTCTTCAGTGCTAAGGCCAAGGTGACTTTGTTACTCTGGGCAAAGCTCTGTCTGACTTAACTGCTCTGTCTGACTTTATAAAATATGAATGAAAATAACTGCCTGCTGTATCTAGTAAGGCTCTTGTTATTTTGTAGATTTTGTAGGCATCATGTTATTTTATATTGTTTTAGGGTAGGGGAAATCTGAAAGTTCTATATGAATGTGAATTTATTTTTTTAATTTTGGGTAACAAAATATACTGTCCACATTCTCTCAAAACACTTTTCATTCTGATTATATTCTGAAGCTTGGTAGTTGTTGTTTTGTTTGGGTTTTGTTTTGTTTTTTAAAGATCAAATCATGAGATGCATGAATAAAAAGATACTGCTAGTCATTCTATTATTTGGTAAATACTAGAGTGTGCCCCCAAATGCCAATGTTAAAAATGTTTATAGCACATCAAATCATCTTCCAAGTAGCACTACGGTCGTATTTTGGTATTTTTCAAGTCTTAATCACTATGAAAATGCAGATTTCTAGGTCTGAATTGTGCTCATATATGAATTTTTTTAAAGTGTATTTGTTTTTGGTTGTGCTGGGTCTTCACTGCCGCTCAGGCTCTTCTCTAGTTGCGGCGAGCAGGGGCCACTCTTCATTGTGGTGCCCGGGCTTCTCTGGGGGAGCACGGGCTCTAGGGAGCACGGCTCAGTAGTGTGGTGCCCGGGCTTTGGTGGTTCTGCGGCATGTGGAATCTTCCCAGACCAGGGGTTCAACCTGTGTCCCCTGCATTGGCAGATTCTCATACACTGTACCACCAGGGAAGTCCAAAATATAAGTTTATTATTGCATGCTGTCCTACATTTTGAGTCATCCCGAAAACCTAGTATATTTGGGGTTTCTACTAGATCTTGTTTTGAGGCTGCAACGTTTTCCTAAAGATAAGTCTGATGGGTGACTATAGTTTTATGTGACCCTGTTTTCTCAGTTGTACAGAAGAAATGTGCACAGTAAGTTCGAAATGTATTTTAATTGATTAAATATCACACTTTCCGTTGATTCTTAATGTACTTTCACTCTGAATTTTTTATTAGACAAAATATAATATGTCACCCCCAATTTTTTCTAAGATTTTCACAAATTTCAAGTTAGGAATTTGGTAGTAAAATATTAATATCTTTGATTCTGAGGGCCTGATTTGACCATTAAATAGTATGTTCTCTCGAGAATACTTGTGCTGCTTTATTCTGACTTTTAATGTTTTGATTGATTCTGAAGCCATTTTCTAGGACTGATTATCGATGCCAAGTTTTAACAGGCATTTTGGAAGAGTTTGATCACTTTAAAAACTTTCCAGAAGCCGCCTAATAGGAATGGCTTAAGAGCTTTGCAGCGATTGCTGTTGCTATTATACTGGCTGTGGGGCCAGTATCCCAACAAAATCCCTTTTGTCCACATACTCATGGCTTGTTGATCTGCCTAAAATTAAGATTAAGCTAGGAAATGTACAAATATTGTTATTTTTATGTAAGTTCATTTAATTTAGGGTTTTTTTTTTCAGTGGAGATTCTTGCTTTCAAGTTAGTCTAGAAAATATAATACTTGTATCTCTCTTCAAGGATGAAACAACCAAAGTTTTTTTCCCTTTTCTTTTTTCTGCTTTTGTAAAGATCTTAAGAAAGAGGTAATCTCAAAGGCAGTAGGAGAGAAAGGCCATGGGCCTGGATACCAGGCAGCAGATTTTAATGTCCCTGACTATCTGGCTGTTTCACTTGAGGCAAGTGTGCGTGTTCAGTCGCTCAGTCGTGTCTGACTGTGATCACATGGACTGTAGCCCGCTAGACTCCCCTGTCCATGGGATTCTCCAGGCAAGAATACTGGCGCAGGTTGCCATTCCCTTTTCCAGGGGATCTTCCTGACCCAGGGATTGAACCCAAGTTTCCTGCATTGCAGGCTGATTCTTTACCATCTTTGAATCTTAAGGCATATGACTTGACTACTCTGACCTCAGTTTTTATACCTGTGAAGTGATGTGTTTTGTTCTTTTGTTAAAAGATAAGCTAGGGCATTTAAAAATGTTTGTGAAAATTGATTCAAATTTAGCACTCTCCAGTCTAGCAAGTAGAAAGGAGCTCTGAGGTGCTGTACAAAATAAAAGGACTTTTACAGGCAAAAGGGAGCAGAGACAAGGAAGTTACATTAGGCAGAAAAGCAATTTAGTTATTGTGAGGTAACTTCCCTATAGGGGATGGCAGGTCCTACCAGTCAGACTACCTAACTAGTTAACTAGACTATCTAATTAGTGCTGAATAGGAGATTGCTGATTGACTGGTTTAGTTTCTGACTGTTTCTGGGAGAGCTGATACTCTGTTGTGTTGGTTTGGTGACGTGGGGCTTAGCCTTAGTGACTTCATTTTAAGTCTTCCATCTTGTTTTTAACACTTCCTAGGTCAATTTTTGTGGTTTGAAGTGTCAGTTCTATATCAAAACTGAAATCACAAAAAATAGACAGTATAGTCAGATGTTTCTAATGAAGACCCATTTTCTAGGCTTTCTAGATTTAAAAATTCATGTTGTTGGCTTTTGTTTTCCCCTAGCCCTCATCCCAAGCCTGAGCCCAGCCACCTCTTTGAACCTGATAACCTGCTTGCTTCTGTATCTATACACTTCATCTTGCTGTTTGGTCCTTTTCTAATCTTCATCCAAGTGCTCGCATTGAGCATTGATTCAAAATGTTTGGAGTGCCAACTCTGTGCCAGGCACTGAGAGTATAGTCATGGGATTATTTGGTGTGTCTACAGAGGTTGTCTCGGGAGGACCAGCAGAGTCTAGAGCAACAGGTAGCGGCCACTCTGTCATCATTGCTGCATCAAGTTGTCCTCTGACAGTTGGCAGTCCTTGTACAGACATTCTTTAAGCACCTGTTGCTTGCCAGGCATTTGACAGTAGGCAGTGAATGCAACAGTGCCCTGCTCTGTGGAGTGTATATTCTCCTGGAGAGGAGAGGGGGTAGCAAATAAGTCTAATCAAGCAAATAAGTAATAGGTTCAATGGTGGAGACTGTGCTGTGGGTGTGAGAGTTGGGGCAAGCAGGGCAGGGAAAGGGTTTCATTATAAGGCATGAGGGAGATGAAGGAACTTGAGAAGAGCCTGAGCTTCTTAAGAAGCACACAAGAGCTGTGCTGGCTTGTCTAAGGAGCGAGGAGACATCCACTGTGGCTGGACCCCAGAGGTGCGAGGGGAGGGAGCAAGGGATAAAGTCATTCATCAGAGATGGCCCTGCAGCAGATCATGAAAGGTTTCTGGGGGCCATCATGGCAGATGGCAGGGCACTAGAGGGACAGAATCTAATGCACATTTTAAGTTACAAAAAGACGAGAGGAGGTTGTAGGTACAAGTAAGGAGACTAGTGGGAGGTGACCCAGGGGAGGGATGCCGCAGCTTGATGCTAGATGGTAGCAGCAGTCAGATGCTGATAGAGTCTGAGGTGGGAACCAAGGGAGTCTGCTGCTGGAACTGGCATGATGTTGGGGAGAGGGGAGGGGCAGGGAGTGAAAGACGGTGGTCAAGCAACTACAGTTCTCTATCTACCCCCACCCCTAATGGAATTGCCATATTCTGAGGTTGGGAAGACCATAGGAGAGCAGGTTTGGAGATGGAAGTTTGAATCCTGGCAAGTTAACCTGGACCTCCTGAGGTCCACAAGCCAGTTAGACCTCCAAGTGGAGACGCTAACAGGGATAATATGAGCCTGGAGTAGAGCGGAGAGGTTAGGGTTGAACATTTAACCTTGGGAATCCAAGCGAAATCAACTGTTAAGAAAGTCCCTCTTATACTAATAAAATAGCCCAAAAGACTGGTGAGGACATAGCTGGACCCCCCACTTCCACACTGGTCAGCAGTGTTCACCTTTTTCTTCATAAGCCATTTTCTCTCCCTGTCAACAGGTAGCATTTGACTCTGCTTTCTCTAAGTCTCACTTTATCTTCATGTGATTTGTGTGCCTTCTCTATTACAGTGACTCCACAGGCATCGGACCGCCTGGCTCGGTGTCAGAAGTGTGATGGTCATTATCATTTTGGCCTTTCCTCTTTGTTTTCTTTCTGGCTGCAATAACTTCTCCATTATTCAGATGTTTCAGCTGGGCTGCTTGAACACTTTCCAGCTCTGTGAAGACATTAAGCAAGTTGCCTGCTCTGACCCCTAAGGCAGATGAGGTGATTCAGACCAACCCTTGTTGTAGTTCTGTCCTCTTCTTTTAGCATCAGTAAGCACTCTTCTTTGTTCTGAACAATCTCTATAGGTTGTTAAGCCACCACATACTTCTCCCATCCCTTTAATAATGTTTATATAAAATAATATAATCTTTACACTAGTCTCCTCTTCTAGAGTCTTTATTATAAATCCCATTAAAATTTTTACTCTTTTTCTGCCTGATTTTATTTTTCACTTTTTTAGAGGGGTGGCTGTGCTTCAAGGCATGTGGGAATCTTAGTTCCTCAACCAGGAATCAAACCTAGGCCCCTGGCAGTGAGAGCACTGAGACCTAACCACTAGACCACCATGGAATTCCTGCCTTCACTTTTTTTTAATGTCAGACTCTTCCTTAATCATACCTGGCATTGTTTGGGAGAAGCAGCACTGGTATAGAGTCTTCTTTTCAGTGCAAGGACAAAAGAGATGAGGTCAGCCAGTCTTTCTCTGGGTGGAGTTCAATTACTTCTCTCTCCCGAAACAGAAGATGGGCATCAGCAGGAGCTGCTGGCAGCACTTGGAGAAAGAGACTGGCACCTCCGGGCTCTGTGTTTCTGGGAAAATTCAGTGAGAACTCCAGCACACAGCCCACTTTATAATACTGCCAGAACTTGTCCTGGGGTAGTTGACATCCAGAATGGGGAAGCTAAAGCCTGTGGATATTCATTTTAGTTACTGAATACACTTGAATCAAAGACTGAAGTTTTTCAGTGTTAAGAAAAAATTCTAAGCTTGAGCCAAGAATTTTTTGCATATTCAGCTGTATCTTCTAGTTTTTAGTTGGTAAAATGATTGTTTGCTGTTGTTCATACACTAAGTCGTGTCTGACTCTTTGTGACCCCATAGACTGCAGCACCCTAGGCTCCTCTGTCCTTCACTATCTCCTGGAGTTTGCTCACATTCGTGTGCATTGAGCTGATAATTCTGTCTAACCATCTCATCCTCTGCTGCTCCTTTCTCCTGCCCTCAGTCTTTCCTAGCATCTTGGTCTTTTCCAGTGAGTAGGCCTTTCAAATCATGTGACCAAAGAGTTGGAGCTTCAACTTCAGTCCTTCCAGTGACTGTTCAGGGTTGATTGCCTTCAGAATTTACTGGTTTGATTTCCTTGTGGTTCAAAGGACTCTCAAGAGTCTTCCCTAGCACCATAATTCAAAAGCATCAGTTCTTCAGCACTCAACCTTCTTTATGGTCTAACTCTTACATCCATACATGACTACGGGAAAAACCATAGCTTTGACTAGATGGACCTTTGTTGGCAAAGAGATGTCTCTGCTTTTGCATATGCTATCTAGGTTTGTCATAGCTTTCCTTCCAAGGAGCAAGCATTTTTTAATTTCATGGCTGCAGTTACCATCCACAGTGATTTTGGAGCCCAAGAAAAAATCTCTCGCTGCTTCCACTTTTTCCCCTTCTATTTGCTGTGAAGTGATGGCACAGGATACCATGGTCTTAGTTTCTTGAATGTTGAGTTTCAAGCCAGCTTTTTCACTCTCTTCTGATCAAGAGTCCTTTTAGTTCCATGTTTTCTGCCATTAGAGTGGTATCATCTGCCTATTTGAGATTGTTGATAGTTCTCCTGGCAGTCTTGATTCCAGCTTGTGATTCATCCCTCCTGGCATTTTGCATGATGTGCCCTGCATAGAAGTTAAATAAGTAGGGTAACAATATACAGCCTTGACATACTCCTTTCCCAGTTTGGAACCAGTCTGTTGTTCCATGTCCAGTTCTGACTGTTGCTTCTTGACCTGCATACAGGTTTCTCAGGAGGCAGGTCAGGTGGTCTGGTATTCCCATCTCTTTCAGAATTTCCCACAGTTTGTTGTGATCCACAAAAACTGGTAAAATGATAGGTCTTCTGAATAACTCCTTACGATGGTCTGAGACCTGACAGCATTAGCTAATAATGCTTGAAGGGTGGTAGATATTGTTGGAGAATCAACTGACCTGTCTCCCCCAACCCCTTCCTCTTCTCTATTTCTGGAGAAACAGGACTGCAGGCACCGCTACCAACAAGCTGTGGTACGCCTCTCTGTCCCTGGTGACCCTCATCGCATACTCCATCACCACGGGAGGCTTGATTTGGATGGCAGTGTTTTATACCCAGAAAGATGGCTGCATGGAAAATAAAATTCTCCTGGGAGTAAATGGAGGCCTATGTCTGCTTATGTCAGTGGTATCCATCTCACCCTCTGTCCGAGATCGTAAGTATGAGATCCGTACTTCCTGTTCATATTATAAATGTCTTTGACCATAATTTTGGAAATTATGGTCAGTTCTTTATTTACCACTTGTGGGTCAGCAATAGGAAAGGTGGGATTCCAGTGTCCTCTTCCTACCCTGCACTTGGCTGAAGGTGACAGTCAGTCATGCCTTTGTCAAAGATTTGAGTATAATGAAGTCAATAAATAAGAAGATAGATGTTACTGTTGTTAAATAATGTACTACAAGGAGTGTTTCAATGGAAAATGCCTTTAGTGGATATTTAGCTCTTTCCTATAATCTCTTTGTAAAATTTGAATGAATGAGAAGACTCCCGAAGGAGCTGTTTTGGGCTTATCTTTGACTTAAGACCTCTGTGGACCACAAATCAAGGACAGCATGGTCCCAGAATCAGGAAACAGGAAATCCAATCCTGGCTCAGCCATCCGCTGGCCCCAGGAACTGGCCTTTCTCAAATCCAAGTCCTTCCTCAACAAAGCCAATAGAAACCTGTGAGCCTGGTCTTCCTCTTGGTTGTTTCAAAGCCAAAAGAAAGAAATGACTGAAGTTCATTATTGAAATTGAGATTGTTATTATTCACCCAGTTCATTTATCCATTAAGAATTTCCTAAAACATTATTAGTATTCAGATCAAAATATTCTTTGGGTTAAATTCTACCCTTTGAAACAGTTACAATTTGGTTTAGTGTCATTAATTGTTAAGGTGGGTCTCATTCCCATGCCAAAGAGCACCACTGGAAAGGGCCTATTTTTTACCTTTATTGGTCCTTATAATTTGATAGGTAAAGTTCTAGAGATAAAATTTAATCAGAGGGAAGACTGAATAAAACTAAATCTTTTATGTCTGTGGATGGTTGAAAATTTCACCGAAAAAAAGGATGAGTCCTTTTTATCGCATCTTGGTTACTCTTAGCCATCTGAACCATTTAATTTAAATATTATAACATAGAAGGCCTTTTCCCAATAAATGCTGAGTCCATAGCCACATTCTTTGGCTTGGACCAGTTCTGGTGTTCCCAAAGGTTTTCTGTCCATTGACAGATGAGAACTCTTCCCCAGTGGCATGGATTCTGAGTATCTGATGGCTTTGTGAGTCTGGAATCCAGGTCCTCCCTGTAAAATCCGTCATTTACCCCACTAAGCTATGTGATCTCACAAATTAACAGTGGTGAATTTTTTCTGGAGACTTTGTGATTTAAGAACTAATGTTACAAACCTCAGGGAGACCAGGCAGTATGTTTCAGTACAGCTGTAGTTATTATCAAAATAAAGTGTTGGGTGAGAACTCAGCAGAACTTGGCATCTCTGAAATGGCATTTAGGTTCAGTGTGTCACTCCCTCCCCCCAAAGATTTTAGTGTTATACGAGAAATATACTATGTACCTCTTCTTACCTTCATGTGTGGGGCTCCAGGTTTGAGGGATATTATTTGGGGCAGACCTTTTCTTTGGTGGGGGGGGCGGTGCATATGCTTTCTCACCATTGATTTATAACATGGTTCCTTGTTGTTCTCCAGGACAGCCACACTCTGGGATACTGCAATCGGGTCTCATCAGCTGCTATGTCACGTATCTCACATTCTCAGCCCTGTCCAGCAAACCTGCAGAAGTAGGTAAGCTGGCCTTATAGGGAGACTGTGCTTGTAGGGTGAATATTGTCATTTGTGGGGTGAGGACTGTATCTCCTCAAACTATCGTTTAAGTATCAGAGATGCAATGCATCAAAGTAGAGAGGTGATCTAGATTTCTTCACTAAATAGTGTCAATGCTCAACATCACTCATTATCAGAGAAATGCAAATCAAAACCACAATGAGGTACCATTTCACACCAGTCAGAATGGCTGCTATCCAACCGTCTACAATCAATAAATGCTGGAGAGGGTGTGGAGAAAAGGGAACCCTCTTACACTGTTGGTGGGAATACAAACTAGTACAGCCACTATGGAGAACAGTGTGGAGATTCCTTAAAAAACTGGAAATAGAACTGCCTTATGACCCAGCAATCCCACTGCTGGGCATACACACCAAGGGAGCCAGAATTGAAAGAGACACGTGTACCCCAATGTTCATTGCAGCACTGTTTATAATAGCCAGGACATGGAAGCAACCTAGATGTCCATCAGCAGACGAATGGATAAGAAAGCTGTGGTACATATACACAATGGAGTATTACTCAGCCATTAAAAAGAATACATTTGAATCAGTTCTAATGAGGTGGATGAAACTGGAGCCTATTATACAGAGTGAAGTAAGCCAGAAAGAAAAACACCAATACAGTATACTAACGTATATATATGGAATTTAGAAAGTTGGTAGCAATAACCCTGTATGTGAGATAGCAAAAGAGACACAAACGTATAGAACAGTCTTTTGGATTCTGTGAGAGAGGGAGAGGGTGGGATGATTGGGGGAATGGCATGGAAACATGTATAATATCATATAAGAAATGAATCGCCAGTCCAGGTTCGATGCATGATATAGGAAGCTTGGGGCTGGTGCACTGGGATGACCCAGAGGGATGGTACGGGGAGGGAGGTGGGGGGGCAGTTCAGGATGGGGAACACGTGTATACCCGTGGCGGATTCACGTTGATGTATGGCAAAACCAATACAATATTGTAAAGTAATTGGCCTCCAATTAAAATAAATAAATTTACATTTGAAAAGAAAAAAGAAAGGACTAGAAAATGCAAAAAAAAAAAAGTGTCCTCAACATGGGACATGAACCTGGACCTTCCTTCTCCTGAGGCTTCCTGCTCTGCAGGAAAGACATGAACTCACGAGGGCTCATGAGTTTGCTTGTAAGCCTAATCTGCATTTTCCTGCTTAGAAATAATCAAATAATCAAACTATCAGAAATATTCAAGATGTTTCTTTTTGTTCTGCTTATTATTGCTATTTTTAGATGGTTATTAATTAACTTTCAGTGATCATTTCTCTGACTCTAACAGAGTGGAAAGAGTGTGGGGGAGTGGTTCTGCCACTTCAGTAACTTATATAAAGTGACTTACTGTTCTCTTCCTAGATGTCTTGCCTTTAACATAAGAATTTTAATTATTATTTTAAGAAGATAATTAAGATTCCTCTTTTACAGAGTGGTTTTTAAGACTTCAGTTGAGTACGTGTGTATATATGTTTATGTACAGTTTCTGGCATGTCAGAGGTGCTTTGTAAAGGTTGCCTATTATTTTTGTAGAGTAGTTGCAACGGATATTTGAGAACTATCAAAAGACCATTATAGGTTATTACTGTATGAG
>SJYQ01004412.1:20370-42894 GCA_006410935.1 Redunca redunca
TATATAGATGTATGTATACATGTATACTCATATATGTAAGTATATATAAATGTGTGTATGTTTAGGTATATTTTATCTCATATAAATCAAGTTAAATACATGTACTCTTTTCTCTAGAGTAGAAAATTAATGTTTTCCTTTTTTAAATTTAGAAAGCAAATGCAAAGATGTTTTTGAAAGTTTTAGCAAATACATGTTGTATGTATGGATCTTGCTTTTATAGCTATTTATAGTACAATGTGAATATAATTGTAGGTCTTTTGTTAAGTATAGTCTACCCTGGATATGATTTTTTTAGAAAAAAGCTCTATAAATTTGACTTCAAGTTTATTTAAATCTAGCCTATTTAAAACTTTTATGAGTATTTGACTGTTTACGTATTAATCTCTGGCTTTAACTTAATGGGGTTTTTTGGTTATAGCATTTTTCTTCTCAATGGCAGGTATCACTTAAATACAGAAAAAAAAAACCTTAATTTTGGGTGGTAGTACTTAAATAGCAAAGTTCATATTTTGGTCAGGTTTGTAAAGAAAATTTTCAGTGGCCTAAGAATAAAGATTCCTTAAGCCACAGCACACAGTTAAGTTTACAGTTTCAAGTGGGAGTACAAGTAATAATTTTAGTGCAACTTCAAGCCCATAGAATGTGCATGTTTGTAAAATGGTTTGTAGCCTGTTATTTTATATTTATGTTCCTTATTTTGGGGCAGAGCAAATAGAGCCAGCTTGGGTGTTCAGAACTGAAGACTCTGTTAGATAAAAAGTAAACAACTGATTATGGTAATGTGATAGAAATCTTTGTTATATAGCCTCTACAATTTTATTAGACGCTAGCCATTTGAGAAGTTTCCCAAGTTACAGCCTAAAAGATGTCATGACCATCCTATTACTGACGATAGAATGACTTCTTATCTGGGTGGAGGCTGTTAGCCAGACAGCAGTTCCCGCGAGTTCCTGTTTGATTGTTGGTTCGTCTCCAGGGATCATAGACATGGAGGATGCTCTCAGTTACCTGCATGGTACCTGCTGCCCAATCGGCCAATTTATTGTTATCATTTAGTCCCTAAGTTGTATCTGACTCTTTTGTGACCCCACGGACTGTAGCCCACCAGGCTCCTCTGCCCATGGAATTCTCCAGGCAAGAGTACTGGAGTGGGCTGCCATTTCCTTCTCCCGGGCATCTTCCCAACCCAGGGATCGAACCTGTGTCTCCTGCATTGGCGGGCAGATTCTTTACCACTGAGCCATGAGGAAAGACCCATGAGCCAATACTTTTTACTATTGCTCCAATAGTACTGAAAAGAACATGACTCTTAGAAATCCCTGGTACTGAAGACCCCTTTAGCACTAAACTGCCACCCAAGGGTCTTACTCTGAGAGGCTGCCTAGGTGGGAGAGGGTGCTTTACAGAGCAGCGTCTAATCTGAGTTAAGTTGGATGGTAGAGGACGCCCTTGCAGTGCTGAGTGTTCACTGTTCTATACCGCATGAATTTTCCCAAAGTGAATGCATCCCTGAGTTAACAGAGGGCTTTTCTAATATGGCAATGATTCCTTTTTTCTTTTCTTCACAAGTTCTAGATGAACACGGGAAGAACGTCACCATCTGTGTGCCTAACTTTGGTCAGGACTTATACAGGGACAAGACCTTGGTTGCTGGACTGGGTACTGCTATCTTGTGTGTGTGCATCTTGTATTCATGGTAAGTTTTAGAAGTTACCTGAGGCCATCTTTGCAGACTTTAAAAGTACAAGAGGAAAATTTACATAAGTTTTAGCAGTATGAGGCAGTCAAACAAATCCCATCTGAGGAAGAGGGAAAATGAAGCCTGAAGTAAGAAGGTGGTACTACAACATGAAATCTAGCTGTTTGGACTTCATTTTACATAACTGGTATTTCTTTGGGGTAAATAAATATATACAGTATGTTGCGATCCTTTAAAATATGGTTGAGTATTACTTGCGAAAAGCCCTTTTGGAGAGTAAGGGAGCACAAAGTGAGGAAGAGACGGTATGTGCCAGAACGTTTTGGCAATTTTCTACGCCAACAGAAAAAACGTTTGTTCTCTTGTTGATGGAAAGAGTACAAAGTACTCCATACACAGACATTTTGTGCTTGGTCCAGGAAAGACAGGAAACATTTCTTTTATGCTGAAACTCACATTGCTTTTAAGGAGTGAAGTCATTCCTCCAAAAGTAGGTGTGATGTGTAAGCAGGCTATGTTTTAGGTGCTTGGGGTGGGGTTTATTATTTTTAAATCTATATTAAAAAACATACCAGAGGGAGAAGAGTAAAGTGTAGGAATCACAAGTTTCTTATTCCATTTACATGTTTCACTGTTGATCACGCTTCCCTTTGACAGTCACCCTTTCATGTTTAGGTTTTATTCCTGTGTTTTACATTTGGGTATATTTCAGCGTCTAAAAATTTCAACCAGTCACAGGCACGTTATAGTGATCCTTTGGCCAAAACTGAGCCATCCTTGGTAGCTTGTATAAGTAGAGTGTCTCTCTGTGCATGATGGCATTTTCTCTTACAGCTTCTAACACCCCTTCATGCTGTAGAGAGGGACCAACAGACATGGCCTTGACGACAGACATAGGCAGGATAACTGAGTTTTATGAAGCATGTGTTCACAGCCATGCATCAAGCTTGCAAAGGCATGCAGTGTCGACTCTCAGCCTGTCTGTGACATAGTGGCAGCCTCTCCACACTGCAGCAAAAGCGACCGTGGTGAACACTTTCTGGCCTTCCATTATTATTAATTCCATACGTGTTCACTGACTCGGGCTCCCATCAATGCATGTTTTCAGGAAAACCATTAAGGCACCCACATTTTAATCCTGATTCTCAGTCCTTCCTTTCTTAAGTTTTTCCTTCCTGAGTCTATTATTTTGGGGCTTTAGGGGAGAAATGTCAGCAACATGGCTAATTTTATGATCTGTCATTCACTTTTTTTCTGTATTGGCATGTAAAAAATATTGGTGATTCCAACAAGGAGAAAGGTTACTGAACTATAAATGTAGAATATTTCATTTTTAGAATAAAATGTAGTTGTGTTTACATATGAAGAAAAAGTCCTGGAAGGAGATAAACCAAGCTTGTAATGGTGCTTGTATTATGTGTATAATTTTTTTGTTTTTTTCTTTAAAAAAAAAAGTGTTCTTTTTTTTAACATGAGCTATTGCTTCTTTTGTTTGTATTATCAGAAAAAAAACTGTAAAGATATTTGATAGACTAAAATCAGATGTTTTTGTGAGTTGCTGAATGCCTAATCCCACATGATTAAAAATATTTGCTCCCTTAGATAAAATAGGGCTTAGATTTGCTACCAGTGGAAAAGATGCAAAAATACTATTTAATATGGTGATAGAACTGCCACCCGTGGTTTTGGTTTGTGGTGTGTAATTTCCACGCTATATGTCGCTTTTGAAATTTAGTGGCACCTTAGGAGAAGTTGGCAAGGTCTAGTCTGAGATTCCCAAAAGAACTTTTGAAGCTGACAGCGGCTATGTAAAATCCGTCTAAATGCCAATAGCACACGTTATTGAATGCTGGTAATCAATCTGCAAAACCATAGTGCTCGAAGGATGAGGAGACAGAAAACGGCAGCCATACCAAGCAGAGCTGGGGAGTAACAGGCAGCTCTGTGGGTTGATGTAGCACAGGGCATGAATATGCCTCCTGGTGATGGCAGATTCCTGGGGGTTCAGCGCAGCACTGCACAGCGAGGGGGGCCCTGGGTGACTGGCGTGTGCTCTAATCACCCACTGCAGCTCCAGGAGGAGTGGGCTTTGAGAACCTTATAGCAAGCAGCCTGGAGTTCAAGGGGCCTTTGAGTTCCTTGAAAAGGGAGGTGGTACAATTTGGAGGGTTTCAAATCTTGACTTCCTAGACTCAAAAAGTATTGAGAAGTTGGAAGATGTTACAAAAGGAGGCTGCATTGCCTGGGTGAAAACCGTCATTTGAAGATGATTGCAAGAATGTCTAGATTTCACGGTAGAATCTGTAGGAAGACTAGCTGGTTGTGTACATTGCAGAGAGAAGAATTCACCCATTTTCTTTCTTTTTTAAAAAAAATTTTATTCTTATTTATTTTTGGTCCTGTTGCTATGAGTGTGCTTTTTCTAGTTGTGGCGAGCGGGAGCTACTCTTTGTTGTGGAGCTGGGACTTCCATTTCAGCGGCTTCTCCTGTGGCAGAGCACAGGCTCTGGGGTGCACAGGCTTCGGTAGTTGTGGCTCACGGGCTTAGCTGTCCCGGTGCATGTGGAATCTTCCCCAACCAGGGAGTGGATCTGTGCCCCCTGCACTGGCAGGCAGATTCCCAATCCTGGACCAGGGAAGTCTGAAATCTCCCATTTCAACAGAAGTCCAAGACTGCTTGGGGCTTCGGTAAGATCTTAGAGGCTCACTGTGTGTGTTCTTTCCTAACTGGAGTATCCCCTCCCCACCCCCAGCCACAGACACACAAACACACTCTCTCTCTAACGCTTCTTTAGGAGGCTCTCATAATGAACTCCAGTTTTGCTTTTTGGCTCTCTGCCCCAAGTCCTGCTTCTGTGGCACTCACTATGGGGATGTTTTACTCTTGGCTGTCTTAGCTTGGAGGTAGGGTTCAGCCAAAACCCACAGCCCGGCTTTCCAGCTGAGGCTGCCCCTTCCCCTGTACCCAGGCATCTTGCTGTAAAGAAACGTCACAGCCTGGACCCCGCCAGCAGTCCCCTGGTGGCTCGCCCTGTGTGGCTATGCCCCTGTGCCCTCGTAGGCTGTCATCTGCCCTGCCCTCCCCTAGCTATTCCTTAAGGCCGTCTTTGGTCTCTAGATTTTGGCTGCGGTTGTTAGTCTGTTGGCTTTAAATTCACAATCTGTCCAATGAGACAGGATTATGGAGTCCATCAGGTTCAGTCCCCTCATGGAGTGGAGTTTCCTGGAGGTCCAGGGGTTAGGACTCTGTGCTTTCCCTGCCAAGTGCCTGGGTTCGATTCCTTGTTGGGGAACCAAGAATCCACAAGCTGTGCCCCGCCCCCCCACCCCACAAAAGTCAGTTCCCTCCATGAAAGCACAAGGAAACTGAGATGTGGAGCCTGCTCCTGTATGTCTCGCCCAGTTACGGAAACCTTTCCTTCCCCCTCCTTTGCTGAAATATTGGGAGAGACATGTTCATAGTCATTTTTCTTTCCCCTAGGATGACTTGGAGTCAGGTTGTTTTACTTAGGTGGACCCATCAGCTGGGTAACTTACATAATTGCATTATTAGGAGGCATTTGTGCTATAAAATGTTTCTGGCTATTTTAGTTTTAGCTATACTTAAGAGAAAAGAAGTATTTTTTTCAGCTGTCTAGGAATTTGAGTACAAAATTGGAAAAACTAAGAATCTTTACTAGTGGTCAAACAACTTGCTAGTTCAAATGGGACATTCACAGCAATATGGCAGACCATTTGGAAATAATTGAAAGATTAGTAAGATGGCATTGGAGGGACTAGTTTACACTGAGAAAAGCTGGCACATCAAGGAGGGTTACCTATGCTGTTGGTGTGGGCTGGACCTGCTGCTTTTTTTTTTTTAAGAATTGGGGGGTATATTATGGGGTATCCTGTTACTCCAGAACCTGCCAGCTAGAAATCTTCATGTCTCTGCATCAGGGGTTTGTTGAAGGCCTCTTCCTACAAACTCTGGTTTCTCTTGGGAGCTGAGTCTCCAGCTCTGTGTTACACTGGGAAGGTAGTTGAACTTGATCACACCAAGGCTGAGAATAGTCACATGATCTCTCAAGGGCCCTGTAAGTTGGTCAGGGGCAGAATCTGTGGTCTCCAGCAGGAAAGTCTGGACGTGTTGGCTGGATATTTTCTGTGACCTAGTGGAGTTTGGCCAGTTCCAAAAGCAGCTGAAGCAGATGTGGAGGGGCGTCTGCATTACAAATCATTCTTCCAGGGCGCAAGAGGTTCAGAGCTCAGCAGAGGTTGGGAGGGCCTGGGGGTAGCGGGGTGTTTATATTTTTTCATTGTCACAGCAATGGAAAGATGCTACTGGCTTTTAGTGAGTGAGGGCTCAGGATAATAATCAGATAAGGTTACTAGACATTTTGTGTCCAGTGAAGCTCTGCCCCAACCAAATGCTGTCAGGCTCCTCCCACCCCCACAGGAAGTACAGGGTTAAAGTCACTCAGGCCTGAGCCCTGGAAGGGAAGAGGTTATGGATAATCCGGGAATTGTCTTGTGCCGCCCAGATGGTTTTAGTAATAGCCAGAGTGCAGACAGTAAGAATTTCCCAGGCTTTTAAAGAGTTTGTAAAAAACAAAAGCAACAGTGTTTTCTCAGTAATTCTGAGAAGAATGTTTTGTGGATAAAAGCTATGACTGAATAAAGATCTTATAGTTACATTTACTTATAGAAGTCCATATATATGATGAACTGATTATAGGTATTTTTAGAAGTAAGAACAAAAGCTCCCGCTCTTAGTATCCTCCGATGATGAAAGTGAAGTGACAGAGGTGCCAGGACCAAAAGTTGGCTTTTCTGAAACCCTCTTATTCCCAGAGAAGTTAGGAAATGGAATATTAAGTCATGCTCCTTTAAAGAATAAATGTCGTCTTTCAGATGAAAATTCCAGATATTGATCTTTTCCTAAAGTTAAGTCCCATGTCCCCCCATGGAAATGACAGACTGTATTAACTCATAATTCATATGCGCACAACATAGCACCTTGAGTGCAGGAGCCAGGTGTGTGTGTTTCTTGGGCACACAGCCATGGAATTGTTTCTGTCACTCCTCAGACCAGGCTCAAGCCAGGAAGTGGTAGTGGAGTGGGCCTCCATTAACATCCATCTGCTCAAAGCAGAAATGAAAGTGATGCTGTTGGACTTGAGTGGACCAAAGAAACAATGATCTTGGATCCCAGAGGACCTTTTTATGAGGGAAGCTTTCTATTGTTTATTTGCATCTCATTGATCTCTTCTGTCCTTGGGAAAGAGGATGAGAATGAGTCCAGAAGACAGTGTTCCCTTTGTGGTTTATTTGGTTGAAATGAGTCTGGAATTCCTGCCTCTCCACTAACAGCTTCCACCGTCCCACCCGTTCCCCTATCCCTGGAGTGGCAGGAGGAACGGGATTGCTGTATGTCTCATTGAGTTCCCAGTGCGTAGAACAGGGCCTGACACAGGGCACACCTTCAGTAAACATTTGCTAAATGAATCCGTATAGATTATTCATGTACACTGTATATTTACACATAGAAATGTGCTTAAAATGATCCCCACCCCAGGAAAAAAATAAATGCCTTTTTGTACCTCTGTAAGCCAGATTTTACAACATTTTACCTCTCTAGGCAGGAGGAAAGTGGCAGGAAGAATTTTTTTTAATGACATTGATAGCTACTCTATACCAAATTTCTAGATAGAAAAGCTTGTCTGTCCAAGGCTGATTATCAAAGAAAATTGTGACGATCTTTGCTTTTCATGCCCTTGAGTTTTATCACCATTTCTGACTTCTTTCATTGCTTTTGAGCTCTTCTAAGTGAGACTAGTCAAAGGGAGGGGAAATAGAAAAGTGAAATATGAAAAGTATGTTGGCCTTTGAAGGAGGAGAGGCAAAAAACCAAAGTGAAAACTAAAATAACAGGACCAAAAGACAACTCTTTTTTTAAGCTTCTGTTTGCATGAAATGGTCTAATGCAATCCATGGAAGAAGATATCGGTCGTTGAGTTGGTCAGCCAGTTTTGAAATAAATGGGATATTAAAATAGACAACTTTTATTTACGCAGAACTGTAGGTTAGAGTGAGCCTCCTTGGAGTCCTGGCCAGGCAGCTCTGCCCTCCTTCGATGTGTTATGTGACATGTTAATATACTCAGCTGACCTTTCTGTTTTGTCTTAGTTTGACATCGACGACAAGATCAAGTTCCGATGCTCTGCAGGGCCGGTACACAGCTCCTGAGCTGGAAGTAAGTTCATTTCCTTTCCTTGGCCCTGCTTTATCTCGGAAGACCCATTTTCCAGGAAGGCTTTTTATGTCTTTACTTGCATCTTTAGTGGTCTGCATCCCATGATCCTATTTTCTTTACTCAGGAAAGAACACGATTCCTGTATGGAAAAAGAAATGTCCTCAATATATTATAGGATTAAAATAAAAGCTGTTGATTTTTCTCCAACAAATTCAGCCTCTGGTGTGGCATCCGGCCACCCTGCTCCCACCAAAGGCCTGGGTAGCTTGTCAGTCTGCTCTCTGCTTTTTTCCTTTGTCATAACAGAATGTATGTGGGTTGTTTTAGCTTCTGATCCCTTCCCCTAGTGTGTACCTGTCTGTGTTCTCCATTCATGGCATGACTGTGAGGTCAGACGGCGGCTATTGGAAAGAGAAGGGGAGGGACACCCTGTCTGTGCGCACTGCTGGGCACTGTCTATATGTGAGCTTATTCCCTGCAGCAGCCCCAGCAGGTGGGCATTTCATGGGGTGAAGAATAGCAAACAGTGAACAGAGGCCTGTCGGTCAGCAGAATATCTTTTTCTTTCTGATGCAAAAGTCCTTTTCTGAGGCCCTTGGTGGACCATCCACTGAGGTCACAAAGAGTCTAATCAGATGGAAACAGCCAGAAAGAGACTCCGCCCTGACTCCAGGAATGGAAAGAAGAGGCGTTTCCAGGGACGGATAGGACTTGCTGTGTTCTAAGTACTGCATCTGTGATTTCATCTTCAAAGACACCCAAGGAGGCTTTTATCTCCATTTTCCATCAGGGTGGAGGACAAACAGAAAAGTGAAGTCCTTTCAACTTGGGATTCGCCAGCATGTAAACCATGTAGTCATGTTCGAGTCGGTGCCGTGTTCCCAGCCACCTTTGCCCAAGATCCGGCTGCTGTCGGCCGGCTCTGCTGCTGACCCTGCCCGGTGTCCGACCCCCAGCTGCCTTTCCCTGTGTGGAGGAAGAGCCCTGGGGTCTGTCCAGACACGGGTGCTTTGCTCTGAGGATGGGCCTCCCTCCACCTGACCTGGAGAGAGTGGACCGTTATGAGGGGTTGTCAGTCTGCCAGGAGCACTCACCAGCTCTTTCTGTCACTTGAAGAAGGAGAAAACTGTACTGAGTCTGAATGGGCTGCTGCCTATTCTTCAGAAGAGAATGGCTCTAGAAGGCAGGCAGCCATGCTCACCACCGGCTGGGCGACCCCTGCTGAGGCTGGACCGCTCTGGCTTCAATATCCCTATTGTGTACAGAGTTAAAAGTGCAAAGAACAGCAAGTCTCCGCATTAGATTTAAGAGAATGTTTTTCTTCTCATTCCGAGGAAAGAGCCCCAGTGTTTCCCTCTGAACCGGAGCGCACACAGGATGGAAGTTGGTTCGCCAACTCCTTGCATCACGTTTCAGAGGGTAGACCTTTGAAAGAGAGAGTCAGTCATTGCTTGTGGTAACTTAAGCTTCAAAAGAACTGGGACCCCAGCATAACATGTCTTGGGCCCCCTGAATGAATTAATGAATCTTAGACTATATCCATTGATCCAAGAGTCTGTCAAGACCAGTCCCTCTGTGACAAGGTTCCTTGACACAGGAAGGAAAATGGGCTTGGCTTTGAGGGGTATAAATGGGACAAAGGCTTGGATTCCCAGGTCCTTGCCCCCAGCTCTCTGTTCTTTATCATAAAACTATCAAGCCAAGAGGCATTGAGGACCCAGCACTTCCTAGACTGTTCTGGTATGTGTTGTTTCTTATTCTGTTTACCAGAGTTTTTCTGGAATCAATGTAGTAATTTTTCATAAACCCAATTTTTCAAAAAAATTAAGTTTGTTGTCTTGGGTAGGTCAGAAACGTGGTACGACGTTTGGAAGGAGCCACCGCCTGCGTTGCCGTCCCTGGTACCCCTGCTTCCCTTAGGCTGCCAGTTCAGAGTCTGATTCTAGTAGCAGTGTGGGTGGGCCTGCTGGCTCCGGATCCCTTAGTTTTCCCCTTTCTGAGTCTGTCGGCTCCACCATCAAGATATCACATGCTGCCTGTTGCCCCTTGTGAAGCACAGACCTGGGAGTTCCCATCCGCCCAAGTTCCTGTCCCAGCTCTGTCACTAAGCTTGTTTCGTGACTTAAGGCCAGGTCTTCAACCTGGCTGACCCCAGTTTCCTCACCTAAACGCAGGATAATGATCTCAGCCCCTGGCGCCAAAGAAGATGGAGTGGAGCAGCAAGTAGAACGGAGCGCCAGGAGGGAGCTCCCAGAGGGAGGGGACCTTGTCTCATTCACTTCACGTTCCAGGCTCAGTTTTCCAGAAGTGGCCACCAGGGCAGAGCCTGACGTGCAGGATATTCATTAGGGAGGCCTCCCCGGGTGGCTCAGAAGACTGTAAAGAATCTGCCTACAGTGCAGGAGACCGGATTCAATCCATGGGTCAGGAAGATCCTCTGGAGAAGGGAATGGCAACCCACTCTAGTATTCTTGCCTGGAGAATCCCCTGGACAGAGGAGCCTGGCGGGTACAGTCCATGGGTGTCAGACATGACTGAGCAGCTAACACTTTGACTTTTCAACACATGCAGAGGAGGGAAGGGAAGTTGAAGGGCACTGCAGGCTGGACAGAGCCACTGCTCACCCCACGGGTGCTCGGAGCAGATATGACCCATCAAAGCTGTCCCCCAGGGCTTGTGGCTGCACCTTTACACCCCTGCTAGGAGCTCTTATCCTGCGTGGGTTGCCCAGGAAGGGCTTGCTTGAGGGTGGGGCGACTCCCAGCTAGGGCAGAACCTGGAGCTGCCTCCCAGAGCCTCGCAGGGGTTGAGCAGGCACTAAGGGGGCACCCTGGAAGGGGCTCTGGGTGGCTCGCCTCCATGTCCTTGTGTTTCCCATCTCACCAGCCCCCAGACCATCAGGGAAGAGCAGACACTTAGTAGAACCTTTCGAAGGGATGAAGTGTGCAGTTCTGCATTTGGAGTGTAGTTCAGATGGGGAAAATTTGGCACGCAGATGGCCTTTAGTTCTTAACCGATGTGGAGATGGAAAAGCAGAAAGCAAGCCTCCTGACTTGGTTGGTTTTGCCCTTACAGGTAGCCCGGTGTTGCTTTTGCTTCGGCTCTGGGGGAGAGGGTAAGTGGACAACATTCCATCTGGGCCTCCGTGATGCCCTGCAGACCTGTACCACTCGTCTGTAGGCGTTTGGGATTTAGGCACAAATAACTTAAGTGGTAAGAGGAATTCCTTTATTCCAGAGCTGGTTTATTGTTTATATACTTTACACATTCTTCCCAAAGGGTCTTTGGAATTTGTGTTGGTATTCTGGCAGATGAGGAAAAGTTGATATTTTTGGCTCCTATTTATAAGTTAAATTACACAGTACATTTTTGAGGAGCAAGAAGTACATTTTTTTTAAAGGAATGCAAATTTTCATTCAGCTTCCTCTTCTTGAATTGGAACATTCCAGGGGCCTGAGAACTCTTGGTCTGCTGTCACTTTCTTCTGAGTTTATAAGAAGTTTTCTGTGTTTAAGAGCTCTCTTCTATTAAATGTGCCAGTAGGTAACTCATCCTATTACAGAAGGTTCAGGGGTGAGGTGGGAGCTTGGGGCTTACGGCATAGATGAGATCGCCTGAGGGTACAAATGGTGTTTGACAGCTTTCCTACTCAACAGCCTCTGGGTTGAAAATGAGCAAGTTTGGCTTTGTGAACGTGGGAAGCATCCTTGTGTTCACTCACGGAGCTTGTGCTCGCTTTGTGGTTCACAGACGCTGAAGAGAAGCGGAATATGAAAGAGGGCCCACGGGTCATTTATGATGAGAAGAAAAGCACCGTCTACAGCTATGCCTATTTCCACTTCATGTTCTTCTTGGCTTCCCTCTATGTGATGATGACCGTCACCAACTGGTTCAAGTGAGTGGCCCCTCGTCTTAGATGTTTTAGAAGTTAATTTTTTAAAACATCCTATTCTTGACAGCCTGAAAATCAGACCTCTTGAAGTTAATTAACCTCTTCTCCAAGACCTGCTGCACTCGTCTTCCCAAAATCATTTCTTTTCTGTGCATTTATAAGCCTATATAATTTTTTTAAACATAAATGTGATTACACATATTTTCTCCCTTGAGGGTTGGGTTTTTTTTGTTTGTTTGTTTTTTGTTTTTTTAACTTACATGATGAGTCTGACTTTCCCTGTTACTACATGAAGATTCTTTTAGATTCCTTTTGTATCTTTCTTTGATCCAGAGTTTCTGTTGGATCATAATTTGGTGTACATTAGGATATACCTAAGACACTGGACTGGAAGAAACACAAGCTGGAATCAAGATTCCTGGGAGAAATATCAATAACCTCAGATATACAGATGACACCACCCTTATGGCAGAAAGTGAAGAGGAACTAAAAAGCCTCTTGATGAAAGTAAAAGAGGAGAGTGAAAAAGTTGGCTTAAAGCTCAACATTCAGAAAACGAGGATCATGGCATCCGGTCCCATCACTTCATGGGAAATAGATGGGGAAACAGTGGAAACACTGTCAGACTTTATTTTTTGGGGGGGTCCAAAATCACTGCAGATGGTGACTGCAGCCATGAAATTAACAGACGCTTACTCCTTGGAAGAAAAGTTATGACCAACCTAGATAGCATATTAAAAGCAGAGACATTACTTTGCCAACAAAGGTCTGTCTAGTCAAGGCTATGGTTTTTCCAGTGGTCATGTATGGATGTGAGAGTTGGACTGTGAAGAAAGCTGAACGCCGAAGAATTGATGCTTTTGAACTGTGGTGTTGGAGAAGACTCTTTAGGGTCCCTTGGGCTGTAAGGAGATCCAACCAGTCCATTCTGAAGGAGATCAGCCCTGGGATTTCTTTGGAAGGAATGATGCTAAAGCTGAAACTCCAGTACTTTGGCCACCTCATGCGAAGAGTTGACTCATTAGAAAAGACTTTGATGCTGGGAGGGATTGGGGGCAGGAGGAAAAGGGGACAACCGAGGATGAGATGGCTGGATGGCATCACTGACTCGATGGACGCGAGTCTGAGTGAACTCCGGGAGTTGGTGATGGACAGGGAGGCCTGGCGTGCTGCGATTCATGGGGTCGCAAAGAGTTGGACACGACTGAGCAACTGAACTGAAGGTAGACATTAGAATAACTTAGGATAGATATTTGGGCTTCCCTGATAGCTCAGTTGGTAAGAATCCATCTGCAATGCAGGAGGCCCCAGTTCAATTCCTAGGTCAGGAAGATCCGCTGGAGAAGGGCTAGGCTGCCCACTCCAGTATTATTGGGCTTCCTTTGTGGCTCAGCTGGTAAAGAATCCACCTGCAGTGTGGGAGACCTGGGTTTGATCCCTGGGTTGGGAAGATCCCCTGGAGAAGGGAAAGGCTACCCATACCAGTCTTCTGGCCTGAAGAATTTATTTCGACTCATTGTGCAAGAAACATATGAGTGGCTCCTCTGGGCCACACTGCTTTGGGTGGCAGGGCCTATATTCTAATGCGGAGGCAGACAGTGGTCCACATCAAATACAGTGTGTCAGACATCGATGACTACTGGAGAGAAGAGTGAGGAAGAAGAACAAGGAGTGGGGCAGGGGAAGGTGGGGGTAGAGGTTGCGAACAGACTGATGGGGAAGGCTCCTGAGGAGGTCTTCCCAGACATCCTGAGGGAGAAGAGGGCATTAGAGCCTCTAGGCTTCCCAGTGTGCCGGGAATTCCTGGAACATTTTGGCCTGGGAAGCTTAAAAAAGGTTGGAGGCAGAAAATCACAGATATCAAGGATGTGTTAAAACTGGAGCCCTCTCTCGCTCCTGGTAGGTTGGTATAGGCACTTTGGAAAATAGTTCCTCAAAATGTTGAACACCGAGTTGTTATATGATCCCACAATTGTACTCCTAATCATATACTCAAGAGGAGGAAAAAACGCGTCCACACAAAGGTTATACACAAATGTTCATGGCAGCATCGTTCATAATAGCTAAGTGGAAGCAACCAAATGCCCATCAGCTGACAAATGGATAAACAAAAGGTGCCATATCCACACAATGGACTATTCCTCCGTGACAGAAAGGAGTAAAGTATTGTTACATACTACAGCATGGAGACACCCCGAAAGAAATATGCCGAGAAAAGCCAGTCACAAGAGGCCACTTGATTCCATGCCCGGTGACATGTCCAGAACTGGCAAAGCCATACAGACAGACAGTGGTTAGGTCACGCCAGGGGCCAAATGGAGGAGGAAACTGAAGGACAGCTAAAGGGTGCAGGGTTTCTTTCTAGGGTGATGAGAATGCCCTAGAACTGACTCTGGTGGTGGTTATACAAGTCTATGAATATAATAAAAATTGTGTGCTTTAAGTGGGTGTGAATTATATTAGTATCTGAATTGAGTTGCTAGGGAAAAAAGAAAGGCTGGTGTGGGGTGGTGGTGGAAGCAGGGAGGGACACACTTGGTGGGGAGACCCCTTTTCACCACCTGTTCTCTTCCTGGCTCTGACCACAGCTGGGTCTCTTGTTTCTACAGCTATGAAAGTGCCAACATCGAGACCTTCTTTAGTGGGAGCTGGTCCATCTTTTGGGTCAAGATGGCTTCCTGCTGGATATGTGTTCTCCTGTACCTGGGTACACTCATTGCCCCCCTCTGTCGACCCTCTCCGCAGTACTCCGTGTGAGGATCTGAGCAATCTCCTTGGTTCTGCAGCAGAAAGTGATGCCCTTGAACAAATATCCCAGGAGTGAAGCAGTGACTGGTACTTTGTGATAAGCTGGCATTCCCCTGGCTGGCTTCACTGGGTCTGAAAAACCTTCAGGGGAAAAAAAAAAAAATCACTTGATTGGCTTTTTGTAATTCTGAAATTCAAAAAGAAGCTACCAGTTTGCCCCTAAAGAATTGAAACTTTCACCTAAGTTGATGCTGAGTGTTTATAGATTTTGTATGTGTTTTACCCCTAAATATTGGGATAGTGGTCAGGCTAGCATTTTCCTTCTGCGTGTTTTTACCAAAACAGAGTTTGGGGAATGACATCTTTTCACAGGGATAAAAGCTTACTTTGTGTGGCCTATTACCTATCCCTGAAAGAGACATGACAAAATCTGGAGCCCTTTGCCCCCAGTAGAAGGCAGACCCCTCAGAAGATTCCACACCTCAGCCTGCAGAGCTCCTTCTCAACGTCCCGGGTATTTATTGGCTCCAAGAGGAAGCATCTGCTTTTCATTCCACCCCTGTGCTCTCTCCGCCCAGCCCCAACACATTTCCCTTTGAAGTTGTGATGCTGGGAATCACAGGCTTCAGTCTGCCCTTGCCCTTCCCAGAGGTGCCCTCATCCCTTCAGGTTCAGCATTTACCTTATAATGTGAAAAAGCACAATTTGCCATCACCACCCATGTGATTCCCCCCACCGGCTTGTCACCGCCTGATCTGAGTTACTGCCTTAGTGACTTGCTTTGTAATTCAGATCAGGCGGTGATGGAGTAATTTGACCCTTACTCGTGGTGGTGTTCACGTGACGATAGAACAATGTTCGTGTTGTTTTCTTTGCTATCGTTCTTGTTTGTGGGTTGATAGTCATGATACTTTAGGACCTTACTTGGGAAGTTGCTTCTTGATGGAAGCCTGCTGCACCCCTCTTTGCATTACTGAAGTCAACCAGTTTCTCTTCCACGCGAGGCCTTTGAAATTGTAAAAGCAAAAGGGCTTTTGTTTTCCAGCTCTGTAATGTGACCACACCGTTAATGTCCCTCGTGATTTTAGGGGTAGATTTGCTAAGGTGAGAATCATAGGCAGCACCTCAAACAGGGCTGACCAGGCAAGGCCTCCAATTATACAAGTTGTAGAAGTGACCAGATATACTTAGAAGAAAAGGTGGGTGGGATGGGGAGTTATTTAATTAAGCCATGAGCAAAAGCCACAGAAATTTCCAAAGTACATACTCCTAAGGTGACACTTAAGAGAGATTTGACTCTAGGCAGCTGTGTAAGAAGATCTCCATTTTCAGTGTTGACGCGCTCGTCCAGAAAGGAGTTTACGCAGTGGAATGTCCACCGGAGACCCCAGTGGAGACACAGTGGGGAGACCCGCCTTTTAGTATTTCATGCAGGATGGAGAGAATCCTCTCGGCACGTCGGGTCCCCCGTAAGCTGGGCTCCAGGGTGCCAAATGCTGACCTGGGAAATCAGTCCCACTCTTCGTTTCCACTCATTCCTTTGCCCTCCTCTCAAGCAAATGGGGGAGTTGGCTGGACGCAAGGAGCATCCAGTGGATGAATTCCTCCAGAAACTTGCCTTAGTTATAGTGTTGGAGATTCACTTTTTAAAGGCACTCATTGCATGTGTGGAGAGCCTTGTTTTGTATACTTGATCAAGTTCTTCCCCCCGTCGCCCCCCGCCCAGATCAGGAGCTCTTCAAACTTGGTCCGGAGATCTTCTATAGACACAAAATGAGTGGTTGCCGAGTGTGGCCCACAGGGAAGCCCGTGGGGGTGGGAGTTCTGTGGTCAGACAGGTGGCGGCAGTGGCTGGTGTGTGCCACAGCTCCCTGGCAGGGGGCACTGCAGGGGCTGGTGCAGTGACGGGCTCTGGGTAAGCGAGACTGGCTTTACAGAGATCAAGAGGACAGGCAGGTCAAGAGCTGGGGTGCTGTCGGTAGCTGGTTTTGTTGTGTTTTCTTCCTGCCAGGGTCTAGCATCCAACTCTGTGACTTTCGAGCTGGCCTTTCCCATGCAGAAACTAGCTGAGAGAGACACAGAGGAAAGGACATCGCCAGTGGCCAGGCTTCCTTCCTGAACCCCTCTCCCCAACAGCCAACCCACATTTTCCAGCTGCTTAAGACTTGGTTGGTGCCTGGTAATGTTCCTTTCTGAAGGTCAGTCTGACACAAGAAGAGTTACAGTCACTCTGATTTTTATTCTCAACTGAACATTTAAGCAGTTTTATCCTAATGATCAAGAGAGATGTGGACGTTCTCTGAGGACTAAGGGTGTATAAATAAGATGTTGACTTTAATGATTATTAATTGTAGTAAACAATACTCAGGTGATAAGTCAACATTCATGGGTTTAAAGAGTCTACGTTTTTGTGCTATTATGTTTTAAGAAACTGGAAACAGTGCCAATTGCTTTGAGTTGCTGTTAAGGATGATGTTCATTTGACAAATTCACTGATAATCTTTTCAAAATAATAGACTTTGCTTCCTACAACTTTTTATACATGATTTTAAAAGTGCATTCTCAGAAGCTGCTGGTCAGATTCCTTTAGCGATGAGAGCTGAAGATTTTTTAAAACTATGTGTCAGCCTCCTCGGTGCTGTCTGTCCGATGTGGCAATTTTTTCACTTCTCATTTTCATGAGTAGATACCCATAAATAGAGGAAGGGGTTCTTCTGGGAGTGTTGCTGTTTATGTCTAGATGTATCACCTGACTGAAGACCGGAGACTTGCTCACCAAAGGCTTTCAGAAACCCTACTTGGTCCTTACTGGGTTGGTTTTTTTTTTTTTTTTATGCTGGTTAGTTGGTTTCATTTTTGTCCTCACAATTTCTTGGGAAATGGCTTGAAAGAATTGTTTGCCAGAAGTCGTTGGAGCTCCTTTGTAGAGTAGATGGGCTGTGTGCATGTGGGCCGATGAAGGTTGGGGTCCCTGGGATTTGGGATTCTGGTGGCCAGCGAGGGTGCTCCCACACCCCTTTGTTTATTTCCAGAGTTTATTGCTCAGAGATGCCTTCACTATGGTTGACCTCTGTGCAGTGCTAATTCCCCCCACATTGTCTCTTTCTGCCTTTTAAAGATTATTTGCTTATTTATAATAATTTTGGCCAGAAATTTACTACCGTTGGTGCTTCCTGTTACCCTGCAAAGGGAATTCCAGAGCCTGTATACATTTATGCTGCCTCGGTCTTTTTCTCCTTTGCCTTTCTAAAGAGCATCTCATTTTGGTGTACATTCGTGTCCTACTCATCTTGAAAATGAAAGGGGGTTTTAGATATAACTAAGAAGGATGTGATCTTGGGCCAGGATCCCACATGTCCAGAGAGCACCCTGGGCTCTCCTTCATTGAGGACGGCACCAATAGCCCTGGGTTCATGACGTTCTCTGTAGGGTATTCTCCCTGATTTACTAAATCCCCCTGGCTTCGTTCTTAACTGTGTTTCCTGCCATCCTTAATATATTTGTAAAGCCTCAGACATTTTAATCCAGTTTTGTATTTTAGGCAGAGATGTGCTAATATACTCGCTTAGCAGGATACAGATCTTTTGAATTAATGCTAACCATTCTAAAGATTTCTCTCCCTCTCTTTTTTTCCTTCCTCAGTAAATCATTTACAGAAGTGTTCATTTTGAGAGGATGAAGTATTTGGCTTTTACCAAAGAGGTGTTCTTTTTTTAAAAGCAAAACCCTTTCAGCAAAAACTTAACTTGGGGAATGGTGGATTAAGAATGCATTTGTCCACATCCACTTCCGTAGGTGTTAATCATGTTTATGTGAGTGAAATTTTGGAAAGAACTCTTTAAGGTAATCCTTTGTGGTGAAGGATCCTGGGAATTCTCTCAGGTAAAGAAAGCTTGCAGCAGATGGGTAATATATGTCTTGAGAGCTATTTATAAGAAATTTAAGGATTGTTTTGTTTTCCTTTATTAAAGATTTAAGGTTATTTTACTTTGAAAAAAAAAACTACAGAAGTTTTATAGTCATAACTTTGTTACTTAAAAAAACTTGTCTGAAATAATTAGATGTAGCCAAATTATGTGGTTATGTTTTGCTGTTAGAATTTGAAAATGTAGTATGTGTGGTAATCTACTGTTTGAAATTTATAATGGTCTCAGATATGTTTGAGTTCTGGTAACTTTTAAAACTAGTTACTTTTTTGTTTTAAGTCACAAAGGCACCTATGGATTTATAATTGGGGTTTTTTTGAGTGCTAATTTTTCTCTGAAGCAGCCGAAGTTGACCAGTCTTTTCCTAGGTAGAAAACTCAAAACTTGTTAACTCTGTACTTTAATAAAATTAAAAATTGAAAACTATGTGTTTTTTTTTCTTCTTCTTTCTATTGAATATATTTATAAATAAAGTCTGCCAGGTACTATTTTCCAAAGATGTCTTCAAATGTTAATTCAATCTCTCCCAAATTTCATAGAGTCTGTTCTGCTTCTAGAAGATACAGAGGAAAACCCAAGTTTTTTGCCTTCTTCCTTGCTGAAAGCCTCTACAGCCTGCTTTCTTCTTCTTATTATTTTTTTTAATTTACTTTGCTGTGAAGGGTCTTTGCTGTGGCGCTCAGAATCCTTAGCCATGGCATGCAACTCTTAGTTGCTGGACCAAGGATCAAAGCTGGGCCTCCTGCATTGGAGCATGCTGTGTGACAAGACTCATATTTTGGCAGAAGCCCTCTTATCTAACTAACTGAGATTAGGAGACACTTAAGAGTCTTAGAAATCTTCTGTTTAGCCAGAGGATTTGGCACTTCCTTAAATCTTTGAGATCTTAATAAGAGGCTTTATCTTGACCTTGAGGCTATTTTTACTTGTGGCATCTTAGAAATTATAAATAGTTAATAAAACAGTGTGGTTGGAAAGATATTTCATTGAATGTGTTTCAGTGTGGTGTTAAATGAAATAAATTGTTCAGTGTGATCCAAATCCTGCATGTATGAACTTTAAAAAAAAAAAAATTCTGGCACTTGTTAAAACAGTAAGACTTAGGAATTTCCTGGTGGTCTAGTGGTTAGGACTCAGCATGTTCACTGTGCGGGAGCGGGTGGGGAGGTGGGGGGACTTGGGCAGTGAGGGCTGAGAAATCAACTCAATACAAGGATAAGTGGGGGTTGACAGCCAACAAGCAGAGGGATGAGGTGGTTGGATTGTCGGATGGTATCACCAACTCATTAGACAGGAGTTTGAGCAAGCTCCGGGAGACAGTGAAGGACAGGGAAGACTGGCATGCTGCAGTCCATGCGGTTTCAAAGAGTTGGACACGACTGAGTGAACAACAAGAAGAGCAGAGGGAGGGGATCCAGTAGATGGAAAATTACAAGAGGAGACCTTGGGTAGAGACATTCTTTCTCAAGGTAGACAGGCCAAGTGTGAGCAGACAGGGTAGGGGGCCCCCCAAGAAAGAACCAGGCATAACTTTAGCAACAGAAGCCGTTTTAGGCCTGAGCTATTTTGTGGTCTAAGCCTGGCCACAGTGCCTGCCCTTGCAGAGGGATAGGTCTCAGGAGTTAATGATATTAAAGGAACAAAAGAAGGTAAGAACTAGTAACTACCAAGACAAGCAGATAACCTAACTTCATCAGAGACAACATGTCAGTTGTAGACTCCCAGTTCTGTTTCAAAAGTCAAGATTAATCCAAAGCACATTCTTGAGTTTTGCAGAATTCAGATCCACAGGAGTCCTCAACCATCAGATGAACTGGGACCTAAGATACGATGGGCTTCCCAGGTGGCACAGTGGTAAAGAATCTGCCTGCCAATGCAGGAGACACAGAAGAAGCACGTGTGCTCCCTGGGATGAGAAGATCCCCTGGAGTAGGAAATGGCCACCCACTCCAATATTCTTTCCCTGGAAAGTCCGTGGACAGAGGAGCCTGGTGGGCTGCAGTCCATGGGGTCTCAAAGAGTTGGACACGACTGTAAACAGGATACACACAAGGGATGATGATGATTTTTTCTGATCCTCATGACTCCTATCAACTACAGCCTGGACTCTGTCAATTGTTGCCCCAATTCTATGCCATATTCTCCTCTGCTCACACCCCTTTGTGAATATACATGTCCCCTTAGCTTAAAACTTACCAAGTTTTTTTGTTCAGGGAGACGCTGCTTTGGGAAAGATCCCCGGTGTTCTCCTTACTTGCTCCAAGTGATAAATCCTTCCTTCTCTCAGTCTTGGGCTTATTTGTATCTTTTGGCTGTGAAACCCACCAAGAGGCAAACCCAGTTCCTGGGTAACGAAAGGACTTTACATCAAAGATGGGGGGAATGAAGAACTTCAGATATCAAGGGTGGGGAGTCTTGCTGAGCCAAGGTTGTGCTGCCCTGGCAAGGACAGAATGGATGTGGAAGGTTTAGGTTGAGGTCAAGAACAGAGCTCAGAGGAGCCTGGTTTGGTCAAGGAGATGGACTTGGTCAGAACACGCACGTTGTGCTCGTGTGCTCGGAGAAAATGCACCCAAACCCTACGCCTGTTGTTTTGTCCCCACCCTCCGTTTCCTTCATATTTGGGGAACTGTTTGCGTGGTTGTAGCAGGAGCAGCTATTTTCTTTCCATATAATTGTCATAGCTACAGTTAGTTGATTCAGGATTGGACTTTTCATTTAAGTTGGGTGATCAGCCTCTCTGGAAGTTTGGACTTGAAGTGAAGAGTTGGGAAGCTTAACCGATGTTGTTAGTGTCTGGTTTAGGTGTTACGGACACAGGGAGAAAGCCTATTTGTGAGGATCTGGGATTAAAATGGATGTACAGAGAGGCAGGTATGAAAGAGGGAAGGGGTGGGGCAGAGAGAATGGGCTTCTGGGTTTTCAGGGTGTTCTTAATGTTCCCCACTCGAATCCCATTCTGGCGCCTCTGAAATAGCAACGAGAGCAATTGTTCATTGAGCACTTGATGTATGCCTTGTAAAATTCTCATAATGACCCTATGGAAATTACTGTTCTAACTTCCATTTTAAATTTGGGGGGAAAAGGCAAACTTTTCTTAAAATCCTTCCTGCAGGTTTTTGTTGTTGTTGTTTTTACAGAGGTGGCCAAATCTTACCTCTTCCCACCCATCTTTCCCATCTCCTTTTCTTTATCATTTTCCATCCCTCAAGGTTTTCCCTTTTAGGTCAGTTTTTGCTTTTAATACACAGAACTTCCTCTTGGTTTCTCTGTTTGCATAGGTATTATATCAGTAAGGAACTGCCTCTGAGTTATAACAGAGTGAACCTCAGTGTCTTAAACACATGGGATTTTGGTTCAGCATCCCAAGGATGTCAGGCCAAAGGTTACTGTGAATTTCTGGCTCTTTTGTGAACTCCAGGGATTACTTTGCAGATTTATCTTATTTACACTCCAAGCAGAAGACCAAGGAAGAGCTCAGGGCTCCCTGAAGAGAAAAGGACATTGCATATTTCAGCACAGGAAGCATAAAGGTCTGAAATATCTTGTTATTGCCAGAAAACAGGAAGAATTTTAAAGACCCTCTGATGACAAGCTAAATTATGTCCAATAATAACTATAACCTAGAAATAAGTCTTGTAATCATTGTATGTTTATGTGTATTTTTCTGCCTTTTAAGGGGAGAAAGTGAGTGGAAAGACTCTTGTGTTAGAATTATAATATTAATAAAAATTCAAAAGATGCAGGAAATTAAAGTCAATGTTTAAATGCTTAAATTACTAAATTTATAAGTTTAAACTTTTTAGGTTTCTTGTGTTTTAAATGTTTAGAAAGTTTTGTCTGTGCCAATGTGAGTCATCTTTGTTGGGTTTTTGAAAGGTTTGAGAAAATCAAATGTATTAAAATTGTACTTTGAAATTTCTAAGATTTTTTTAAAAATATGAATGTTTTATCACATTTTTAAGACAAAGTATTTATCACATTTATAAACCAAATGTATTTATCACATTGATAGGCCAAA
>SJYQ01004412.1:42943-83322 GCA_006410935.1 Redunca redunca
TGATAGGCCAAAGAGATGTTAATCAAAAACAAACATAAAATTAATCAATTTGCAAATAAAATGACATGAGTTTAAAAGGTTTTAAATTATTTTAAAATATATATATAATTTAATATATGAAATGGAAGTTGAAACATTTCAGTACATAAAAGCTGTCTTCAAACATAAGAAAAATTTAGATTCTTTGGGTGTGTCAGTCAGTATAGGCTAAGATATGCTGTGGTAACAAGAAAGTTTAAAAATCTGTGTTTACAGTGACTAAAGTTCAGTTCTCACTCAGGATGCATGTCAATTATCGGATGTCTGCAGCTCTCCTCCAAGTTCTCTTCGTTCTGAGAGCCAGACTGATACAGCAGCCCCTATTTGGGACATTGCTGATGAAGGTGGCTGAATTTGCCACTCCAAAATATGCTACTTTGGAAAAAGGCAATTGAGAATATATAAGAAAAGTTCTTTGCCCTTCCCTATTTGTCTGAAAGCAGAACATAAGTTTAGAAAATCATCCCTCCTCCCCCCTCTACCAGGAAGGACAAGCATTAATCCCTGGAGATGACTTCGGACCCTTATCCATGGAGAAGACATTGACTTAAATCTGCATAATAAACCTTTCTCTAATTTGCCATGCTTTTCCTGGTCACCTCTTCATCCTTGGCTTGCCCCATACCTTTTCTTTGCCTTTAGCTAAAGATGGTATTTAAATCTGAGTTCTAAGCTACTTTTGAGAGTTACTAATTTTTCCTGTATATTTCCCATGTATACATGGTGTATAAAATAAAGGGTAGCAACATATCCCACCCCAAAATATGCCACTTGGATGTATAGATTATTTTGAGCTACAGCAAGTAAGAAAGTGAAGTCGCTCAGTTGTGTTTGACTCTTTGTGACCCCGTGGACTGTAGCCCAACAGGCTCCTCCGTCCATGGGATTCTCCAGGCAAGAATACTGGAGTGGGTTGCCATTTCCTTCTCCAGGGGATCTTTCCAACCCAGGGATCGAACCCGTGTCTCCCGCATTGCAGGCAGACATTTTAACCTCTGAACTGGAGTGGCTCAGACGGTAAAGCGTCTGTCTACAATGCGGGAGACCCGGGTTCAATCCCTGGGTCAGGAAGATCCGCTGGAGAAGGAAATGGCAATCCACTCCAGTACTATTGTTTGGAAAATCCCATGGACAGAGGAGCCTGGTAGGCTACAGTTCATGGGGTCGCAAAGAGTTGGACATGACTGAGCGACGTTCCTTCCTTCCGTGATAGCAAGTAAGGAGCAAAGCAGGGAGAGGCTTTCTCTGAATGCCCCTTGCCTGCTTATAGACAGATCCTCCAAAAGGGACTCAATAGTCATAGACCCTGTTGACTAAAAAGATGTACGATGTGAGAGTTTTGAGGTAAGTGTTTTTTGGGGCAAAATGAGGATTTCTGCCCAGGAAACAATACCTCAGATAGCGCTGAGAAACTGCTCCAGAGAAGTAGTGGGGCAAGTGAAGTGAAGTCAAAGTCGCTCAGTTGTGTCCAACTCTTTGCAACCCCATGAACTATACAGTCCATGGAATTCTCCAGGCCAGAGTACTGAAGTGGGTAGCCTTTCCCTTCTCCAGGGGATCTTCCCAGTGCAGGGGCTGAACTCAGGTCTCCCGCATTACCAGCCGAGCCACAAGGGAAGCCCAGCTCCTGTATAGTTAAGAGGCATATCTGTGAAAAACTCCCAAGGTCAATCTATGTGATTTTGGTGAACAAGGAAGTCACACAATCATGAACTTATCTTACAGAAGGTTTTCTGCTAGTCACAAGGAGCTATTGTCACTATGAAGGGATTTAGTGCTTTTCTAGATTTGGGGATTGGGATCTTGAAGTCAGTTCCTGAAAATATCTAACTATCCAAAGTCCTCTTCTGCCAGTTTTCCTGGAGCACAAAGCGCCTCACTCTTCACCCTGAACTCCGTCGGGGAGTGTTGAAGGTCAGCAGCTGCGGCCGCACAGGGTTCAACCTCCAAAGACGCAAATGCAAATGGCCTTGGCAAGTGCCTGTTTGTAGTTGATAGTCCCTTCCCCGGCCCGGAGACTGTCATCAACCAAAGGAGACTGGAAGTTGCCCCCACATTTCAACATAATCTGCCACCCAGATTTCAACATAAACCCCCATCTGTTTCCTAAGGGTCCATTTATTTATCTTTCTTAAAAATCATTTACTCTTCCCTAAGATGCCTATGTCCCCTTTCTCCTTTCTCTATTAAGATGGTATGTACGTGAATTGTAAGCCACTTTGGGGAGCCAGTTTTCCCTTGAGTATCTTTCATGTATATGTGAGGTATGCATGTTAATAAATGTGCCTATTTTTCTTTTGTTAATGTGTTATATTACAGAGGTCTCAGCTTAGAAGAATGGAGGGAGAATTTTTTTTTTTCCTCATATACATTGGGCTTAAGAAAGAACACTGGCAGAATCACAAAGTGACTCCCAAAGCTTCTTCCTTGAGGTGGTATACATCGCATTTGTTATCACTGCGTTAATCAAAGCACATCCTATGGCCACTCTTGAGGGCAACAGGATGGGGAAATATAATCTTCCCACAAGGAGAGGTGTCTCAAGTCACATAGTCAAAGGCTGTTGCAATGAGGCAGGCAAGTGTTACCCTCCCCCAGAGTGGGGAAGCTGATATTTTGAACAATAATACAATCTACTATAATGGGGAATAAGATTTTAAAAAATTCTTACAATGTACTTTTTTCCTTTGTTATACATGAGGTCAATGTGTCTTAACTTACAGACATGATCGTTCCTGGGTATTGGAATTAGGGTGATTTTTAATTTTCTCCTTTGAAAACTTCTATAGTGAATATGTTTCTTTTGAGATTAAAATTTCAATTTAGAAATTTTTATTAAAATTACTTTCGAATGTAAACAAAAAAAGAAAAATTTAAGACAAAAATTTATTTCATAACCAGATTAAAATTTATAAATTTTATTTGAACAAAAAAGGCAGTTATCCACATAACTAATCTGTTATTTTTAATACAGGAAGGGTGATATGTCCAAAACTTTTAATATCTCACATCACAGAAGGAAAAAATAAGTCGTATAGCTTGTGTTTTAGGTATCTCTCTATCCAATCTGTCAGCTTAGAGTGTGGTTATGAAATGGAATGCGTTTGTTAAATAAATACCTCAGTACATGATGAATGTTGGTTAGCTGGCTAGGGAAAGCATAGTCTCATGATGACTTAGAGGCATTTTGTATTACAAGATACATTCTTTTATGGTTATCTGGCTGATGTCATGAAATTCTGACTTTTGCCACCAGGGAAGATGATATTTCTCCTTGGCAGGAAACTTAGATACTTAGTACAGTTTGGCTCTCATTACATGTTATCACAGTGAAACTTTCGTGCTTAATTGGCTCTCCTTTGCATCTGATTTTACAGTCGGTACTGGTCTTTCTGATGAACTAGCTTTTTGTAATCCAAGTTGGATTTCTGCCTAATTGGTTGTTTCTGTCCCAATTCTACATGGTGGTTGAGACAAAATCAGATTTTCAGTTCCCCCCCCTACCCCACCACTTTGGTTTTTCAGTATATTTAAATGAATTTTCATAATGATAATCCTAAAATGTTCTCTTCTTCTTTGTCTCTTGAAGACAAGAAAGCTCGCAAGATCACATTGATAGGTGACTGACTCATAAGCTCCTCCTTGCTCAGATATAATCTCTGAACTGAGCAAGCTTTAGATGAGGCTTGCAAGAAGGCTCATGATCCCACCAATAAATGGTGACAGAATCAATTTCTTTCAGTCTTTCTTCCATTATTTCAAATAATAACTTGATGTCTCTATATCTTCCTCCCATCACTCAACCCACAGCATGGCCTTTTTTGATCCGTTTGATAACATCTCTTGAATCAATTTGCTCTTCTCTATCTCCAGGCCGTTTTAGTTCACCTTAGAACCTCAAAGATTAGTAAAATGAACTTGCCCAACTGGCTCTCTCAATTTTCAGATATGCCCAATTCTTTACTAGCCTTGGTGACCTTTCAAGAATGTAAATCTAGTCATCTAGGTCACTCCTGTGTAAGGAGCCCTAGGCTTCATCATATATTTATAGCTTTCAAGTCCCAGAGACCTGGCCTCTGCCCCCTGTCTCATCTACCTCCCAGGGCTCTCACCCTAATACTTCTCGTGTCAACTTTGCAATACTATTCAGTCCTTTGGTATCCCTAAACGTCCCTCCTGGATCATGAATTTGATTCTGCCGGGAGCATTCCTCCGTCCTTCATTTCTACCAGCCTCCCTAAATTTCAAGCTTCCTTTCAGATACCTGTTCTTTAAGGACACACTTCTTAAAACAGCTCCCCCCTCAGCCCCACCCCTGTTCAGATTTGGGTTATCGAATAAGCATAATACTTTTCAAGTATTGTAATTTTCCAGTTTTGTGGTGGCATCCTCTTCTCCATGAGGGCAGATATGATGGGTTTTTTCACCACGGTATACCCAGCACCTAGGATAATGCTAGGATGTGCAATTGCTGTTTGTTAAATGGATGGATGGATGGATGAATGTCTTCCCAAGGAAAATCAGTAACTAGACCATGCTGGTTAGTGATCCTGGGAGGCACAGAGTCTAGCACCTCACAACTACCATCTCCCTGTGCCAGGAATGGAGGGAACCCCTTTCAGGTTGTCCGCCTCTGTCCATTTACTTCGCAAACTGTCCCAGCCCTCCCTCCCCTTCAAAGGGTTACAGGGATGGACTCCTGGTTGCCGTGGTCATAACCAAGGCTGCCCACAGCCATCACCAACTGGGTTCGGGGTTGGGGACTATTCTAGGATGAATTATTTTATCCTAGAATATAGAATTGTAATAGTTGGTGAATTAGTTGGTGAATTATTCTAAGATAGACCCTGTGTCCTTTCCCCTGGAGACTAGACAGAGATCAAGAGAAGAAAAAAGAAGGGGAAAGGGGAATTTTCTCTGAAAATAACTCCCTCTTGTCTAGACAAGCACCATTTGACATGGGCCCTGTTCATGGCCATATTTTCTGCCCTGCGGACCAGAAAACCAGAGATTTCTGCTGGGAACAAGATAAGGTAGAGAAAACTCTCTGAGATAAGAGGCAAGATTGTGAGAGAACTCTGGTAACTCTTTCAGACTCTGGTCTTAGGAACTTCACGTGACCCAGATGCTGTCTTGACTCTGAGTTTCCATGAAACACTCCTGTAGCCTAATAAGAATTTTTTCTTTTATTATCGGTATTAGTGTGGATAACTTAACATTACTAAAAACAGGATGTCACTTTATGTCTTAGAGCCCTAAATCTGCTTGAAAAATAAGTACAGAAATGAAGACTGGCTAAAGGAGAGCAAGCGAAAGCTCTCCAGATCTTGCAGGGGCACCAGCCACCATCACAGGCGCTTGGCAGACTCAAAGGCAGGCAAAGGAGTAGAAGAGCTTGATAGTAGAAGGTTATGTTCTGATTGGAAGCTGCTGCCATGAAGAAACTTGTTTTCAAGCTAACAGGCTAACTAGACGCAGGCATCCCTTGTGGTTGGTATGGGTGGAGATTTAGTTTTCTCTACTTAGTCCTAAATTGGAAGTGGGGGCAAAAATTAGAGAAGCTATCAGTTATTAATCAAATTCTGGCCATTTTGAGTCAATCACTATGAAGGTTGTTGTTTGGATTCCTGGGCTGGTTGCTTCAAGTTGTGAGTCAGAGTTCTTTCATTTTGTGTGTTTTTGGTTGTCGTTTGTTTTTTTTTTAACTGTACTGTGCAGCCTGTAGGATTTTAGTTGCCTGACCGGGGAGGGATTGAATCCAGGACCCCGACAGTGAGAGTGCCAAGTCCTAACTGGACTGCCAGGAAATTCCCCAGCATTCTCTTTCCATATATATAATCTGGCCACTGTCCATTTATTTCAGTATCTCATGATGATACTTGTATGTATCTACCTCCTTAAAAAAAAAAAAGTAAAAGAAACTTCTTCAATTCATCTTGGTCGAGGGCATAATGTATGTGGAAACATGTTCTGCTTTTGGAAAGTGTTTTAGCATAAGAGACACAGAAATAAGTATATGTATCAGGCTGGGGATTCCAGGAGATGTGATCAGAAGAAGCCACCTTCCTGGAGAACAGCAGGAAATGCCAGATTCTCCACATTCGTCAGGCTTGGAAATCTGCTGGGAGGTTAAAGTCAGCACAGTGGCTTTGGAATCACTTTGCCAAACTTTGTTTTCTTTGACAGCATTGCCATATCTAAGGCTTGGATTTGAGGGCTGGTGAGATGGGAAGTGGATCGTCTGCTCATATAGCTGCAACTAATACCCAGACTGTTCCATGATCCCCTCAGATTCCAAGTGCCACAGGGCTCCCTCATATACCGTGGAGACACAGAACGATGTCTCCACTAAAAGAATGCTTGGGTATCACCTAACCTGCTTTCTACCACCTCTTTGTAGAATTCTCTATTAAAAAATAGGTGAGGAAACAGATTTAGAAAATGTATTGGTTTTCTGTGGCAGCTGTAACGAATTATCACAAACTTAGTGGTTTAAGCGACACAATTGAATTTGTTCACAGTTCTGGAGGTCAGAAGTCTGGGTGGGCTTGGTGAGGTTTTTTTCCTCAGGGTATCACAGGGCCAGAAAGTAAGCATTGGCTAGCTGGAGCTCGTCTCTGCAAACTCTGGGAAGAATCTGCTTCCAAAGTCTTTCAAGTTGTTGGCAGAAGTCAGTTCTGTGCGGCTGTAGGTCTGAGGTTCTGGTTTCCCCCTTGGCTGCTAGCCAGGGGCCACCCTCGGTCCCTTCTCAAATGGCCCTCCATCTCCGGAGCAGCAAGAGCATATATGGAGCCTTCTCACGCTCCAGTCTTCCTGACTCCCCCTTCTGAGCTTTAAAAGACTCACGTGACTGGATCTGGGCCACCCAGATAATCTCCTCATGTTAAGGCCAATTGGCTTGGAGCTTTAGTTTTATCTGAAGAATTCCTTCACAGAAATCTGTAAGATTAGTGTTTAATTGAATGAATAACCAGAGGACAGGACTCTCAGAGAGGCCATCTTAAGATTTGCTTACTACATGTTTTATATTACAAAGAAATTCTGAGCAGAGATAGACTCTTGAACCAGTTCTAGGTAATGTGTAATTATTATGTAAAGGTGGAGAAAAAAGATGAACATTTTTCTGACCATCCATACATTCATTGTTAAAAAAAAAAATCCTGAAGGTATAGGGACTTCAGTCTTATTTGCAAAAAAAATAAAAAATAAATCCAAGGCAGATACTCTGATTGGTGGGTGGCCTTCCCCTACCCAGTGATTCAGAGACCCCCAGGCTCCACCCGTGTTGTAGCTCCCCATTTTCCTAGGGCCATCACCTGCATCCAGTTGGTGCAAAATGAAAGAACAGGAAGAACGTCCATCTCCTCTTCAAGCCTTTGTCTAGCGGAATCACACATTACTTAAAATCATTCCCTTGGTGTCAGCTAGTCACGTGACTGTGCCAAACTGTCAGGATGCTTGGAAATAGAGTCTAGCTGTGTATTAATGAAGAAATGGATTGGTGAATAGTAGTACTCTCTGCTTCAACCTACTGTGTGTGGCACCTTACATAATTCTCATTTAATTACCACCACAGCCCTGAGAGGTATATTGGTCTGCTCGACAGAACTAGAAACTGACAGCCAGAGGTAGAATTTTCCCACAGTTCCCCAGCTGTTATGTGAAGGACCTAAGCTAGGATCTGTATCCTCTTTGACTCCCAAATTCTGTTTCTAGTTTGACATATTAGTTCTTCTATAGAGTGTTTGGAGATCAAGCTCTTGTTTAGGGATGGGTTGGTTGACTTATAATTTGATTATCATGGTTGTTTTTCTCCAAGTGAATCAGAGTTACCTAAATGGGTTGTTTGAAATCATCAGTTTCTAATCTCACCCACTAAAGTTTCATTCAGCCAGTCTGGGAGTGGAAGGGGAAGCAGAAATCTGCATTCAAGTGAGCTACTTGGGTTATTCAGATGTGTTGAAATGTTTGTAATATGCCAGTGCAGCCCGCCCTTCTGGGATAGGGAACATGAGGAGGTGGATTCCCGCTGTGGTCTGGTAAAGGGCCCCTCACTAGGATTTCGGGTTATGATCTGTTTATGAAATTCTGGGGCTTCTCCAGAGCATCTTTCCCTGCCCCACTCCAAGAAATGAGGTCACTGGGAGGGATTTTTTTTTTTAATGGTAACAGCACAGCTGAGTGAGGCCAGTTGCATGCCTGTCTAATTATTCTATTCTCTGCCCAAAGCCCACCATCTGAGCCCTGCAATGCTCAGGTTGGGGTCACTGTTGGACTCCTCTAACAGCCTCCTTCACATGCATAGAATTTGAACCCAACTTCCTATCATCTGTGAAATCTCATGTCATTGGTGGTGTTCCTTGCCTGCGTAGCTTGTTAAGCCGGTCTCTCACCCTGTCTTCGCTGAGGATGAAATGCTTGCAGGCTTGCATTAGAAGGACCTGGGAAGGAAGAAAAGCAAGATGCTCCCTGCTGTTGGGAGCTTGGAGCCTAGTAATGGTAGGGTAAGCCTACCATTAATGAGAGGAGTACTGTTTACAGAAGGAGGTAACATATTAGCTTTTTTACTTCTTACAAACAACCCCGAGGAACTGGCAAAAACCGAGGCTCAAAGATGTTAAGTAAATTAGTTAAGATGACTCAACTAACTAGTGGTGGTGAAGCTGGTATTTGAACTCAGGTCAGTTTGATTCTAAAGCTTATGTTCTTAGTTACTTTGAGCAGTAGATTGAAGGAATATGTCCATACCCTAATCCCCCAGAACCTGTGAATGTGACCTCTGAAATAACGAAGGTACAGATCTTGAGGTGAAGAGATCATCCTGGACTATCCAAGTGGGTAACAAGTATCCTGATAAGGGACACACAGAGGAGAAACAGATACAGAAGAGATGTGGCAGCTAGGCAGAGATCACAGTGGTGATACAGCTATAAGCAAAGGAATGCTAATAGTCACCAGAAGCTGGAAGACGTAAGGCGTGTTTTGTCCCCTAGAGTGTGGAGGGCCCTACAACACCTTGGTTTCAGATTTCTGTACTCCAAAACGGCAAGAAAATAAACTTCTGTGTTCTAAGCCACTGGTTTGTGGCTGGCTTTTGTTTTTAACAGCAGTCACAGGACACTAATACACTCTATTTAATTTCATCAAAATCCTCAGGGAACATATAAGTCAAGGATGAATTATGTTGTGTGCTGAGAGATTAAAAAATGTTTGAAAATCAGAGCAAGAGATCACTGAAATTGGGGATCAGTTGGCCCCATGTAATTATCTGTTAGTACCCCTCCCTGTATCAGGCTTCCATCATCATCACCTTCATCATTTCTGTTACTGTTGACTGCTTAATACGTGTTGGGCACCAGACTAAGTGCTTTTCCTGCGTCACCTCCGTTAAAACTCCCGTCAGTTCTATGAGGTAAGTACTAGTATTAGCCTGTTTTTCAGATGAGAAGCTTGAGGTTCAGAAAGGTAATTTCCCACCTGTGGTTGTACAGTGAATAAGTGCCAGTGGGAAGCAGGGACTCAGGTCTGTCTTGCTCCTGAGTCTCGGCTTAAGCAGTTTCCTACACCATCTTCCCTTTTAGTAAATTCTTACACATGCTTAGTCATTGTGATTAAGAGCCCCCTCATTTTGGGAGGCCGGGGCCAGAAGGGTGGCCTGAGCGTGGTCTCTGTGAGCCTGAGTCCTCTAGTGTCTGTCGTGCTTCTCCAGGCCACAGCAGGCGTGACTCTGCAGATGTTTGTTAATGATGGGACAGGATGACAGCTGAGCTCGGGCTGCCTCACAGCCATCCGAGAAGCATGTGACATCCTCTCGGAGGTAAGTCACCGGTTTCTGCATTGTGTTACTGGGCTGCTACACAGGGTGTGAGAGAAAGCAGGTGAGCACCTTCTCTCGCCCTTGCCTCACCCACGGGGAATGGAGGTGTGGTGTGTAGATCCCCATGAAGGGAATGGGGAATCCGGACTGAAGCTCCCTCTGGGCTGGTGGTGATCTGGACTGACTGACCCCGTCCCACTCTGTTCAGCTACAGGAAGAGGACACAAGGCTAGATTTTCATTTCTGTTTCTTTTTTAGAAGTTGTCAATGTTATGGATTAAGACCCAGGTAAACCATCTGCAGTGCAAGAGAGAATGGAAAATCCTCGGCCCTGATTCTGACAGAAAGCCTGGTTTTAGAATTTGAGAAGGTGATTGGATCTAGTTTGCTTTTCTCCAAGTAGGGGAGAGACAAGACAGAGTGCCAAGCTGAGGGGCTAAAGGTAAGACATCTGGTTTTGCATTTTGTTGCAGCCAAGAGGTGGGGTTTTCGCTCTGCCCCCACTCCCCGCCTCCTTCCGCAGCATGGGGTTCCATGAGGCCAGCCTGTTGATTTCTTTTACATGTGTATGGAATTGACATCTTCTATCCCTTCCAGTGTGGAATTAACTTTGTGAATAATCTGTGAAGCAGCCCAATCAAAAAGATTTCCTTCATTTATAGGATTTTCTCTGTTTGTCAGCAGAGGTAGGAACCCCACTGAAGGTTTGTTAAAGAGCCACAGACGAGTTCTAGATGGCCCTACTTGCAGAGGGTAAGTGCACTTGACTTCTATATATATATATGTATGTGTATATATATATATAGTAATACTCTTTCCTAGTATTCAGAGATTCAAGTGGGATTGAAATTATATTTACCAAGTTTAAGCATACTGATACCTTGAAAGAAGTAAATGTAAGAAAAAAAAATATATAGACTTTTATGCAGTAAACATAAACTCAGGAAAGTTCCATTTATTCAACAAAATTTTGTTGCACCCCTACTGTTTATCAAATTCTAGGAATATGGAAAAGAATGAGTTTGCCTTCAGCTTGCTCCATCTGTTTGGGGAAACCATGGTGCAGCTGTTGAAAATCATACTTTCTGGTGAGATTACTCAATGGTTTCTCCAAAGTGGAGAAAAGTTAATAAAAGAATGACAGTGATAAAAGTGAGGAAGCCAGAAAGTAGCTAGATTTACTACATGATATGCTATAGCCAATATAATTTTGAACTAAATTCCAAGAGAACAGTGCAATAAGAAAAGTGATATGAAATGTCTACGAAAATACTGTGGAATAAGCCTAAGAAGGATGGACAGTGTTCCAGTGGGTCCTTCTCTAAGTAAAAACAGAGCACAGATGTTAAATTGTCAAAGTGGGATGGGAAGCCTTTATCAAGTAATAGTCAATAGAGAGTTAAAAATCAGTCTTAGTGATTTATTCAGTGCTACCCCTTGCCATCTTTTTTTTTTTTTTGCTGGCTTGGTACAAGGCACAGGGTTATAGGGTGTGAGGAAGGCTTTCAATATTGCTTGGATAATAAAGAGTGGAATTCTCTCAACTTCCTTATTGGTGTTTTGCTGTTTTGATGTGCTAGTCGACTCAGTTGTGTTCCTCTCTTTGTGACCCCATGGCCTGTAGCATGCCAAGCTCCTCTGTCTATGGGGATTTTCCAGGCAACAATACTGGAGTGGGTTGCCACACCCTTCTCCAGGGGATCTTCCCAACCCAGGAATCGAACCTGAGTCTCTTAAGTCTCCTGCAATAGCAAGCAGGTTCTTCACCACTAGAGCCACCTGGGAAGCTGTTTCAATATTAAAAACCAAACTGCGTCTGTTGGCAGCAGCCTGCTTAGTTTTGTGGTGGGGAGGGGGCCTCCGATGAGCCTAGCACCCTGGAAGGAAGCCTAGCCACTGGCGGCAGCCCCTCAGGATGGGGGCCTGCAATTGGTTTTGCCAGGCTGGCCACCCGGCTGCTGCTTTCCCACAGCTTCCTGAGCCAGGTCACAGGTGATCATGCTGGTTGGGGCCTGGGAAGTCTCCGAGTGCTCAGAGGACTCCAACACGATGGTCATGAATAGGAGAGCGGACTTGTAGGAAAAGAAGCTAGCCCATCTGTGTTCCAGGTCTGCTGTGGGGAGACCTGGGTCATGGGAGATGGTTTCCCTGGGGTACTCCATACTTCCGCAGGAGCTGTTAGGGAAGTGGAGCCCAGGAAGTGCTGCTAGGAGTCATGAGTGGCCGCGAGCAAGCTGCTGGAGGGAATGGTTGGCATGCTCTTGCTTGCGGGTTGGTGGAAACCTCAGCCACAACACTTCGCTGGCCTTGGGGTGTGATCATGGATGGCAGTGGGGATGGGTGCGGGTGGGGGAGATGGGGAGTAAGCCATGGAGCCCATCTGGGTAGGAGAAAGCAGGCGCTGCTCCATGAACCAGATGCTCGGGGGTTGCCATCATTTTGAAATTGATAAATTGGGCATCAGTTCATTCACTCAGTCATGTCCAACTGTTTGCAACCTAATGGACTGCAGCACGCCAGGCTTCCCTGTCCAACACCAACTCCCGGAGCTTGCTCAAACTCATATCCATCGAGTCGGTAATGTCTCCAACCATCTCATCCTCTGTTGTCCCCTTCTCCTCCTGCCTTCAATCTTTCCCAGAATCAGGGTGTTTTCCAATGAGTCAGTTCTTCGCATCAGGTGGCCAAAGTATTGGAGTTTTAGCTTCAGCATCAGTCCTTCCAATGAATATTCGGACTGATTTCCTTTAGGATGGACTGGTTGGATCTCCTTGCAGTACAAGGGACTCTCGAGAGTCTTCTCTGACACCACAGTTCAAAAGCATCGATTCTTCAGCGTTTAGCTTTCTTTATGGTCCAACTCTCACATCCATACATGACTACTGGAAAAACCACAGCTTTGATTAGACAGATCTTTGTTGGCAAAATAATGTCTCTGCTTTTTAATATACTGTCTAGGTTGGTCATAGCTTTTCTTCCAAGGAGCAGGCATCTTTTTATTTCATGGCTGCAGTCACCATCTGCAGTGATTTTGGAGCCCTCCGAAATAAAATCTGTCACTGTTTCCATTGTTTCCCCATCTATTTGCCATGAAGTGATGGGACCAGATGCCATGATCTTAGTTCAGACAGTAAACCTGATGCCTTTATGGGAGACGGAGCCACTTTCGTGCTCTGGATAGGATCACCTCTGTGGGAGAATGTTACATTTTTTTCTTAAAGGCTAAATGTTCGTAGGTTTTACCTCTTTACTTTGTATTTACTTTTAAAGTTGCACTTGTTCACCTATCAGTATTATGAAATCTGATACTTGGGATACGTTTTCTATAATGAAACATTCTCTTTTGAAAAAAGAATCATACTTTCAAAGAATTTGGGGAGCCTAATGTGTAACTCTATACTGATGACACTTAAGCACATAAAAAAATTGGAAGGACATTTTTCAAAATGTTAAAATGGATTATTTTTGAATTATGGAATTGCAGGATTATTCCTCCTATTTTTCCACATTTTCTAGATTTTCTAAAGCAAGTTACATGATTTTGATAATTAGAGAGAGAAAGATGTCATTAAAAAAATGATTGCACCTGATTAGCTGCAGCCCATGCTCTCTGTTGCCAGCTGATCCTCTGCCTTTGGCAAGAGATGAATTTCATGAGCCTGCAAGCCCTGCCAGGAAAAGTGCAATTACCCAGAATGAAGCCACCCTGGGGCCTGGCCAGCCCCCGCTGGAGAGAGGGACGATGCAGAGACGCCCATCTGGAGAGGTGCTGCCTTGTATCTCAGGGACACCCCAAAGCTTAGCTGTGCCCACCTCTAGATTCCTAGGTGGCATCCTAACTTAGAGGTGAATTGCTGGTGCTGGACTGCCAGACGATTAAACGCTGCCTTGACTGGGGGGCTGTGTGCCTGCCTTGAAGTGCAAGGAAACGTGGCTGGGCAGAAGCTCAGATGGGTCTGCACCTGTCTCAGGGCTGCCAGAGAGCATCACGCTTCTCTCCTAACAAGGATCAAGCTGCCTGATTGGAAGTGCAGGCTTCCGACAGAATGTGTTGGAGACTAGGATTCCCTCCTGCTGTGTAGTCTAGCGCTGTTCCACTCCGGCCTGTGACATCTGCAAGACCAAGGGGAATGGCAGGAGCTCGGGGTCTTGGGCAGATTTGCTGAGTCAGACTCTGCGTTCTAAGAAATCCTAGGTGATGCGGAGCACAGCCGCTTTTGCGTAGCTCTGCCACGGTCACCTCTCAGGTGGGTAAGCCTCAGCTGGTCTGCAGGGGGAGGGGATCGGGGCAGGAAGAGGGTGTCCTGAGGGTCCTGAGGAGCCCATGGGAAGCTCGCCTTCCATCAGGTGGGCTGAAAGCAGAAGCACCTTTGGAGGCCAGGCCCGGACTGCTGGAGAGATCCCTGATAAGCGTCTGCTTCTGTGATTTAGGGCAAAGGAGGCTGGGCAGGAGCCCGTTCCAGGGCAACCTTCTCTAGGAATGTGTGGGGCTTACTGGATAATCTCTCCCTGTCTCTCGTGGGGTCTCTGCAGCCTGGTAGGAAGCAGAGGCATTATTTTCATTTTCCAGATGGTTTTGGGGGGATGGGGAGGAGGCAAGCTGGGATGCTGCCAGCTACTGAGAAAGCTAGAGCCCTTGGTGTAATGGGGCCAGCTGGCTCTTGGGCCAGATAGGAAAGCTGTGTCCAGACACACCATCCTTCCAGATCTCCAGACACTGGCTGTTGGGCTGCTAGAATCTCCCAGGGGCTGCTGAGAGTTACAGACTCCTGGGCCACTTTGTTTTTTGAGGGGTGGTGTGGTAGTTTCCAATACATTAAAAGTACTGGGGGAAAAAAGCTTAAATGCTATAGTATTTTAAGAAGTATTTACATTTTAAAACTTAATATTTAAAAACACAGACAATGTGAATATGGATGTAACACTGTATTAGTTTGCAAGGGCTGCCGTAGCAAAGTACTACAAAGTTGGTGGCTTAAACAGCAGAAATTGTCTCACAGTTTGGAGGCTGGAAGTTGAGGATCAAGCTGTCTAATCTAAAGGGCTGCCTTCTTTGAGGCCTCTCTGTTCGGTTTGTAGCTGGCCATCTGCTCCCTGTGTTATTGTCACATGGTCCCCTCCGTGTTTGTGTCCATTTGTTCTTCTTAAAGTGTTTATTTACTTGAACGCACCAGGTCTTAGTTGCGGCACCGGGATCTTTGATCTTGGCTGTGGCGTGCAGCATCTTCAGTTCAGCACTTGAACTCTTAGCTGCAGCATGTGGGATCTAGTTCCCTGGCCAGGCTTTGAATGCAGGCCCCCTGCCTTGAGAATGCGTAGTCTCAGCCACTGGGCCACCAGGGAAGTCCCCAGCTGTTCCTTTCTTACAAGGACACCTGTCATACTGGATTAGGGCCCACCCTAGTGGCCTCATTTTAACTTTACTTCTTTAAAAACCCTATTTCAAAATATGTTATATATCCTGAAGCCTGGGGGTTCAGAATTTTTGGAGAATACAAGTCAGCTTGTAACAAACATTTGGAAATGACATCAAAAAGCTAAAATAAAGCCCTTTCATGAATGTAAGACCCAGGCATGGCCCTCCTTCCCCCACCCTGTCTTGTATTCTACCCATAAACCAGCCAAGTAGGCAGCCCAAGGTATCTGATATTTCCTGTGTTTGTTGTATGTGGGGGTGGACACAGAAAAGTTCTTTCCCCAACTCTGCGCTGCCGCCCCCCCCATCCCCTCCCACCTCCCCCCCACACACACCGTTCGCCTATTCTGGCTGCTTTCTGCCCTCTAAACCAGTCTCGACTACTGTCCTCATGTGGATCCCAGAAGTTTTTCCATTTTGGTGGGAAAAATCTGAGGGCTGGGCTTCAGCCAGTGCCCATGACTGTGGCCAGGATTCTGCTGCCCCCATGCTCAGGACGTGCGTAAACAGAGCCCGCCCAACACACTATCTTCTGGCCCTAAAGATGTTCCACATACTGAAAGTGGTTTCCTGGGGCATTATTCAGTAATCCCAAAATGCCCCTCTGGGCGGGGAGACCTGATCTTCAGACAGGCACATGTTCCAAGTCTTTAAAGTCCTGTCTGAAGCCACCTATTGTAGGCTGAACTCTGTCCCCTAAAGACATATTGGAGTCCTAACCTCAAGTACATCACAATGTGACCCTATTAGAGATAAGAATCTTTACAAAGGTAATCAAGTTAAAATGAAGTTATAAGGGTGGGTCCTAATCCAATATAACTGGTGTCCTTATAAAAAGGGGAAATTTGGATACAGGTATACAGAGAGGGAAGCTGGCCATCAATAGGATGAGGAAAGAGGCCTGGGACAGATCCTTCCCTCTTGGCACTCAGAAGGATTCTTGATTTCCAAGATGGATTCCCCAGAACTGGGAGACATCGATTGTTGTGTAAGCAGCCAGTTGAGAGTTCTTTGTTACAGGGGTCCTAGCAGACTGATTTACTATCTGTGGTGACTCCTACCCACCACCTCTTCTCTCCTGATTTGCTCAGCACTCTTTCCATACAGACTTGACTTGTGCTAGGCCTTGTTCCACCCCTGCCAGTGGTGCCCTCCTGAAAAGTCTTGGATCTGTTCAATGGCCCTGAGCTTCCCGAGGGCAAAGACCAAGATTACGTTCCTTTGAAAAATTCCACTGACCCTTGCCCTGTGCTGGCCGGAACACCAATAAAGCCATGTTGATCTGAAGCATCTTCCTCCCTCTTTACTACTGCCACAGGCTTTCTGGCATAGTTAGATCGAGAGGCTGAGCCTAATCGTGGTGAATGATGGAATTCCAACTGAGCTATTTCAAATCCTGAAAGATGATGCTGTGAAAGTGCTGCACTCAATATGCCAGCAAATTTGGAAAACTCAGCAGTGGCCACAGGACTGGAAAAGGTCAGTTTTCGTTTCAATCTCAAAGAAAGGCAATAGCAAAGAATGTTCAAACTACTGCACAGTTGCACTCATCTTACACATTAGCAAAGTAATGCTCAAAAATCTCCAAGCCAGGCTTCAACAGTATGGGAACTGAGAACTTCCAGATATTCAAGCGGGATTTAGAAAAGGCAGAGGAACCAGAGATCAAATTGCCAACATCTGTTGGATCATTGAAAAAGCAAGAGAGTTCCAGAAAAACATCTACTTCTGCTTTATTGACTATGCCAAAGCCTTTGACTATGTGGANTGTTGGATCATTGAAAAAGCAAGAGAGTTCCAGAAAAACATCTACTTCTGCTTTATTGACTATGCCAAAGCCTTTGACTATGTGGATCACAACAAACTGTGGAAAATTCTGAAAGAGATGGGAATACCAGACTACATACAACAATACCAGTACCTGCCTCCTGAGAAATCTGTATGCAGGTCAAGAAGCAACAGTGAGAACCAGACATAGAACAACAGACTGGTTCCAAACTGAGAAAGGAGTAGGTCAAGGCTGTATATTGTCACCCTGCTTATTTAACTTATATGCAGAGTACATCATGAGAAACGCTGAGATGAATGAAGCACAAGCTGGAATCAAGATTGCCAGAAGAAATATCAATAACCTCAGATATGCAGATGTCACCACTCTTATGGCAGAAAGTGAAGAGGCACTAAAGAGCCTCTTGATGAAAGTGAAACAGGAGAGTGAAAAAGCTGGCTTAAAACTCAACATTCAAAAACTAAGATTATGGCATCCAGTCCCATCACTTCATGGCAAATAGTTGGGGAAACAATGGAAACAGTGACAGACTAGTTTCTTAGGCTCCAAAATCACTGCAGATGGTGACTGCAGCCATGAAATTAAAAGATGCTTGCTCCTTGGAAGAAAAGCTATGGCCAACCTAGGCAGCATGTTAAAAAGCAGAGACATTACTTTGCCAACAAAGTTCCGTCTAGTCAAAGCTATGGTTTTTCCAGTAGTCATGTATGGATGTGAGAGTTGGACCATAAAGAAAGCCAATCACTGAAGAATTGATGCTTTTGAACTGTATTATTGGAGAAGACTCTTGAGAGTCCCTTGGACTACAAGAAGGTCCAATCAGTCCATCCTAAAGGAAATCAGTCCTGAATATCCATTGAAAGAGTGATGCTGAAGCTCCAACATTTCAGCCACCTGATGCAAAGAACTGACTGATTGGAAAAGACCCTGATTCTGGGAAAGATTGAAGGCAGAAGGAGAAGGGGACAACAGAGGATGAGATGGTTGGATGGCATTACCGACTCAATGGACATGAGTCTGAGCAAGCTCAGGGAGTTGGTGTTGGACAGGGAGGTCTGGCGTGCTGAGGTCCATGGGGTTGCAAGAGTCGACAGCACTGAGGGGCTGAAAACATGCGGTCCTTCTGAGTGGGCCTGGGCACAGCACTGCATCCGTTCAGGCCGAGGGTTCTTGTGACTTGGTCTCTCTACCCTTCCAATCTGATTCTGAGAATAAGCCCTGTTGGGAGTGGAGTGTGTCACTGTGAGCTTGAAAGGACATCCAGGAAGCCCTGAGCTCTGGAGGAGACCTCTGTGGGTGTGAAGTGAGGTGGGGAAAGGGGAGGCCTGGTTGGGTTCCTGAGCCTTTGCTGCCCCCTCCTGGAAGCCGCATCTAGGTCCCGGAGCATAAGCTGTCACAGAACCCAGCTCTCCTCCAGCGTCCAAGCCACCCTCCATCTCCCTGCAGGCCCTTCTCAGATGTATATGGTTTGAACTTTGACAATGACATCCTCAAACTCTGGAGTACCAGCTTCTGCTCTGTCCTGAGCGGCAGCCATCACAGCTATGCGTTGCGTTGGAGGGAGCTGAGGAGCCAGGAGCCTGGGAGGAAGACACTCAGGGGCCCCGAGAGAGCAAGAAGAGCAAGGATGCAGATAGGAATGGCTGCTTCGGAGGCAAGGAGGGGCTGAGAGTTGTGATCCCAGTGGAGGGAGTCTGCTCTGAGGATCCTGGTTGGATTTGACTTAACCCAGGCCTGGCCCCCTGGCTGGTGACTAAAGTGTTCTGGGGATCCAGGGTGGGAACTGGTTACACTGACCTGAAGGGAAGGAGAGGCAGTGTAGAGAAGGGACCCCTGAATTATTAATAGGCTCTGAGAAGTGAACAGAAACTCACAAGGAGGTGCAGGCCTCAAAGCCGCTCACAGCCCCTCCTGGCCCACGTGTGAAGGCACAGCCTGGGGCTGGGGAGACGTTGGCTGGGCTTAGTCACTGAGGATGGGCTCCAGGGAGGCGCCACGGGCCGAGGGCATTTTAAAGAATAGGCCAGATCAGGAGATGAGCAGGAAAACACATTTGAAATATTAACTCCAGTATTTCCGCCTACCGCTGTCTCCTTCCTTCCCTGCATGCCAGCGCCCACACCCCATACTTGAACTTTCAGCAGCCATCCTGCGGCCCCTTGGCCCCAGGTGAGGAGTGTAACAGAGGAAAGCGCGACTGGCTCTCGGGTTCTAAAAGCCTGAAGCCGCTCCTGAGTGGACAGGACTCTGGATGCTGCCAAAGCATTTGGGAGCCGGTGGGTTTGGTGAGCGGATTTCACCTGGGTGTGAGAAAAGATATCTCCGGGGTAGGGGAAGGGAGGAAGAAGGAAAGCAGTGAGAGTACAGAAATGGGGGTTCCGATGGAGAGGGGAACGTCCTGTGAACTAGAAAGAGGACTGGGGGGCCCCAAAGAGGAAGTGAGCTGTGTGGCGTAGATCAGCACAAGAGACGCCTTGGCCCTCAGAGCGTCCCGTCGCAGTGTGGTTCAGAGAGAGGCACGTTCCTGCCTGAGATGGCCGTCACGGTGCAGTGGAGCTTCAGCCTTAGGAGAACACGACCTTGCAAGGAGGGCTCGTGTTGCAGAGGCCGTGGGCTGAGGGGGCAAGTGATGTCGCAGCGGGCGAGTGGGCAGCTGCACTCCCTCCCTCCCTGGTGCCTTGGCAGGGTCTGTGTGGTCGGTGGGATTGCAGAGCGCCCCTCCTCTTCCTGAGCCATTCTCCCGTCCCCTGCTTAGTCAACAAGCACCAATCTAGTACAGCGGGGAGGTGACTCGGGCAGTGGAATTAAGGTAACCAACCAGCTGACTTAAAGACATCAGCCTGGATTACCCAGGTGGGCCCAGTGGAGTCAAGCAGAAGTGGAAGGCAGAGTCCATGAGAGAGAAGCAGCAGACGATGCCAAGTCAGAGATGGAGGATTTGCTGTCTCTTTGCTTGTGCAAAAGAGCCCTGGTGCAAGGCTCGGAGAGAGAGACCTTTAGGAGCTAGAGGTGACCCTGGTGGACAGCCAGCAAGACAGTGGGGAACTCAGTCCCTTGACTGAGTTGGGCCAAAAACCTGATGTGTTTGGAAGACAATTCTTCCTAAGATCTCCGATAATAGTGTCGCTTGGCCGACACCTGATTTTAGGCCCAGGAAACCCGTGTTGGACTTCTGACCCACCCAAACCGTGAGTTAATATATTTGCGTTGTTTTAAGCCACAAAGCTAGTGGCAATTTGTTCTAACGGCAATAGGACGTGTTTGGATGGTGAGCCTGCAGTTGGGCAGGGCGCAGAGTAAGTGACAACATGGGACCACGCCCACACACAGGCCACCAGACTCGCTGAGGACCCCGTCCCTTAAACCTTGGGGGAACTTTGATGAAATCCCAGGTTCAAGAGGCGGTTAAATTCCAAGTGGAGATTACATTTCTGCCACCTTGGTGGGATGGGGGTGAAAACATTAAATTCGGTGATAGGAAAAATGTGTGTGTTCTGCACACCTGTGGCCTGAAAAGTTTGATGGAGTTAGAATACATGTTTCCTGAGTGGGAGAGCTTCTTGTCCAGGTCAGCATTTTCAAGGAAAGGAGCCAGGAAGAGAGAGGCAGAAAGAGGTGGGTGCTCCGAGGCAGGTCTGCAACCCACCCACAGCCTGTGCCCATGGAACCTTCCAGGGGCCCAGACAAGAACGTCAGTGTGCTCTTTGAATGGCTGGGCTTATGCTGGTGAAGCACTGGGGCCTTGTCGCTGCTTGGGAGGAAGTGCCAGCTGTCTGGGGGTTCTCAAAACTGCCCAGGTTTCTGCCTTGTCTGGCTTCTCAGCTAGGAAGCAGCAGGTGTTCCTGGTCCCTTGTCTGAGCAAACCCGGCAGGCAGCTCTGCAAGCAAGAATACTGCAGTGGGTTGCCATTTCCTTTTCTGATGCATCTTCCCAGCCCCGAGATTGAACCTGCGTCTCCTGCATTGGCAGGTGGATTCTCTACCACTGAGCCAACTTCCAGTTAAAAAACAAGTCGTGGGGGTGTAAGTACAGCACAGTAACTATAGTGTTTTCTTTTATTCCTCTAGTTTAAATTGAGATATAATTGACATACAGCACTATATAAGTTTGGGCTTCGCAGTTCCTAATGGTAAAGAACCTGCCTGCCAATGCAAGAGACTTAAGAGATGTGGGCTCAATCCCTGGGTCAGGAAGATCCCCTGGAGGAGGGCATGGCAACCCACTCCAGCATTCTTGCCTGGAAAATTCCATGGACAGAAGAGCGTGATGGGCTACAATCCATAGGGTCACAAAGAGTCAGACACGACAAAGCGACTTAGCACACACCCAGACTATATAAATTTAAGGTGTACAGCATGGTTGGACCTGCATACATCAAGAAATGATTACCAGGGTAAGTTTAGTGAAACATCCATCATCTTATATAGACGCAGAATTGAAGACCTAGAGAAAATTTTCTTGTGATTGACAACTGAAGATTTACTCTCTTAAGAACCTTCCTATGTAACTTGTTGTTGTTCAGTCTCCAAGTTGTGTTTGACTGTTTTGTGACCCCATGGGCTACAGCCCGCCAGGCTGATCTGTCCATAGGATTTCTCAGGTAAGAACACTGGAGTGGGTTGCCATTTCCTGCTCCAGGGGATCTTCCTGACCCAGGGATTGAGCCTGCATCTCCTGCATTGGCAGGCAGATTCTTTACCAGGGAGCCACCTGGAAGCCCTCCTGTGTAACATACAGCGGTGGCAATTATATTTTATCATGTGGTACATTTTATCCCTAGTATTTACTTACATTATAACTGGAAGTTTGTACCTTTTGACCACCTTCATCCAATTCTCCCCTCCGTTCTCGACCTCCCCAATCCCACCTCTAACCACAAATCTGATCTGTTTCCTATGAGTTCATTTGTGTGTGTGTGTGTGTGACTGAAGTATAATTGACTACAATACTGTGTTAGTTCCTATTATACAACATAGTGATTTGATACTTCTCTATGTTTCAAACTGTATCACTTTAAGTCTAAGTACTGTATGTTATCATGCAAAGATAGTACGTAATTATTGACTATATTACCCACACTATACATTTCATTCCTGTGTCGCATCCACTCTGAAACCAGAAGTTCATTCCTGTTCATTTCCTTACTTATTTCTTTTCTGCCCCTCACCTCCACCCCAGCAACCTGCGTGGCCTCTGTATCGTTGACTCTCTTTCTGTTTGTTACATTTGTTTTTAGTATATATATTCCACATATAAGTGAAATCAGACAATATTTGTCTTTCTCTGTTTGAGTTATTTCACTTAGCATAATATCTTCTAGGTCCAGCCATGCTGTCACAAATGGCAAGATTTAATTTTTAATGGCTGGGTGATATTCCTGTATATATATCATATATGTACATATATACACACCACATCTTCTTTATTCACTCACTTATCAGTAGGCACTTAGGTTGCTCCCATACTTGGTTATTATAAGTAAGGCTGCATTGAACATATGGGTGCATATTTTTTTCTAATTAGTGTTTTTGTTTTCTTTGGATAAATCCCCAGGAGTGGAATTGCTGGATCATGTGGTAGTCCTATTTTTAACTTTTTGAGCAATCTCCGTACTATTTTCCATATTGGCTGCACCAATTTACTTTTTCACCAACAGTGTATAAAGTTCCTTTTTCTACACTTTTTTTTGGCCAACACTTGTTATTTGTTGTCTTTTTAAAATAATAGCCATTTTGACAAATGTGAGATATATCATGTGTCTATAAATGTGGTTTTGATTTGCATTTCCCTGATGATTCGTGATGATGAGCATCTTTTCATGTGCCTGTTGGCCGTCTATATGTCTTGGGAAACGTCTGCTTAGATTGTCTGCCCATGTTTTAAATTGGATTTATTTTTTCTATTGAGTTGTATGAGTGCTTTTTATATTTTGGATATTAACCCTTTGTTGTATATATCACTTGAAAATTTCTTCTCCCATTCAGTAGGTGGCTTTTTCATTTTGTTAATAGTTTGGTTCTCTGTGCAAACGTTTGTTAGTTTGATATAGTCTCATTTGCTTATTTTTGTTTTTGTTTCCCTTTCTTCAAGTGTGAGAGTAGTCCAGTGTGATGCTTTTGCATGTAGCTGTCCAGTTTTCCCAACATCATTTACTGAAGAGCTGTCTCCTCCCCATTTTATGTTCTTGTCTCCTTTACTGTCAATTAATTTGGCTCATATCTGGACTCTACATTCTGTCAATTCATTGATCTATAATGTTTTTTGCCAGTACTTACTCTTTGGATGACTTTGGGCTTCTCTGGTGGCTCAGTGGTAAAGAATGCTGCAAATGCAGGAGACATGGTTTTAATCCTTGGGTCGAGAAGATCCCCCAGAGAAGAAAATGGCAACCGAGTGTAATAGTCTTGCCTGGGAAATCTGGGGGACAGAGGAGCCTGTCAGGCTACTGTCCATGGGGTTGCAAGAGTCAGACATGACTTAGCAATTAAACAACTGTTTGGATGACTGAAGCTTTGTAGCATAGCTTGAAATCAGGGAGTGTGGTGACTTCAGCTCTGTTCTTCTTTCTCAAGATTATTTTGGCTATTTGGGGGGTCTTTTGTGTTTCCATACAAATTTTAGAATTATTTGCTCTAGTTTCATGAAAAATGCCATTGATATTTTGATAGGGATTGTACTGAATCTGTAGATTGCCTTGAGTAGTATGCTCATTTTAACAGTATTAGTTGTTGCAAACCATGAGCATAGCGTATCTTTCCATCGGTTTGTACGGCCTTCAGTTTCTTCCATCAATATCTTATAGTTTTCTGAGTATAGGTCTTTTGCCTCCTTTGTTAGAATTATTTACGTTTTAACATCTATTTATTTGACTGCCTCGTCTCAGTTGTGGCATGAGGGACCTTTGTTGCATCACACGGAGTCTTTTGTTACAGTGCACACTCTTTAGCTGTGGTGCAAAAGCTCAGTAGTTGCGGTGCACAGACTTAGTTGCTCCAAGGCATGTGGGATCTTAGTTCCCCAAGCAGGGCTTGAATCCAAGTCCCATGCATTGCAAGGTGGATTCTTAACTATTGGACCACCAGGGAAGTCCCCATTCTTTTTGATGTAATTGTAAATGGGACTGTTTTCTCAGTTCTTCTTTCTGATAGTTAGGTGGTAGTATATAGAAATGAAACAGATTTCATTTGTATCCTGTGAGCTTACTGATTTCATTGATCAGTTTCTTGTTGATATTTTCAGCATTTTCTATGTATAGGATCATATGTCATCTATAAACAGTGATGGTTTTACTTCTTCCTTTCCAATTTGAATGCCTTTGATTCTTATCTGATTGTTGTGGCTAGGACTTTGAATACTAAGAATGGTATTGGAATGTTGAATAAAAGTGGTGGGATTAGGCATTCTTGTCCTGTTCCTGATCTCACAAGAAATACTTTCAGATTTTCACTGTTGAGTATGACATTAGCTGTGGGCTTATCATATTTGGCCTTTGTTATGTTGAGGTATGTTCCTTTTGTACCTACTTCATTGAAAGTTTTAATCATAAATGGATGTTGAATCTTGTCAAAATCTTTTTTTGTATCTGTTATATGATTACATGATTTTTTTCTTCAATTTGTTAATGTGGTATGTTGCATTGACTGATTTGTAGATTTTGAACCATTCTTGTATCCCTGGGATAAATCTCACTTGATCATGGTGTTTGATCCTTTTAATGTATGATTGCATTTTGTTGAGGATTTTTACATCTATGTTTTTCAGTGATGTTGTCCTGTAATTTCCTTTATTTGTGAATTATTTGTTTGGTTTTGGTATCAGGGTGATGCTGGCCTTGTAGAATGAATTGGGGAGCATTCCTTCCTCTGTAATTTTTTGGAATAGTTTGAGAAGTATAGGTGTTGACTCTTTTCTAAATGTTTGGTAGAATTCACCCATGAAGCCATCTGATCCTGGACTTTTGCTTGCTGGGAATTTTTTTTTTCTTTCTTTTACAGATTCAGTTTCATTACTGATAATTTGTTTATTTGTGTTTTCTATTTCATCCTGGTTCAGTCTTAGAACATTATATATTTCTAGGCATTTATTAATTTTTTCTAAGTTGTCCATTTTATTGGTGTGTAATTAATTGTTCATGGTAATCTCTTATGGTCCTCTATATGTCTATGGTATTTGTTATAACTTCTTTTTTTATCTGATGTTATTGATTTGAGCTCTCTTTTTTCCTTGATGAGTCTAGCTAAATTATCTTTTTTTTTTTAATCTTTTAAAGATAGCTCTTAGTTTCATGTGTTTTATCTGTTTCTGCTCTGATCTTTATGATTTATTTTCTTTTACTAACTTTGGGCTTTGTTTGTTCTTCTTTTTCTAGTTCCTTTAGGTGTAAGGTTAGATTGTTCATTTGAGATTTTTCTTGCTTTGTGAGATAGGCTTGTTTTGCTATAAGCTTTCTTCTTAGAACTGTCTTGCTATATTCCATAGCTTTTGGATTGCTGTATTTCCATTTGTCCCAAGATATTTATTAATTTCTTTTTTGATTTCTCCAGTAACCTGTTAAATGTTTAGCAGTATATTGGTTAGCTTCCCTTCCATGTGTTTATGCTTTGTGCAGTTTTTTTCTTATAGCTGATTTCTAGTCTCATAGCATTGTGCTTGTAAAAGATAACTTGATATGATTTCTATTTTCTTAAATTTACTGAGACTTGTTTTGTAGCCTAGTATGTGAAGTATCCTGGAGAGTGTTTCCTGACTATAGTTAATAGTGGTGTATTGCACATTGAAAGAGTAAATCTTAAAATTTAGAGAGTAAATCTTAAAATTTATCATGACAAGAAGAAAATGTTTGTCTCTGTGTGTGGTGATGGAGGTAAGTAGACTTTGTATGGTGATCATTTTTCAATATGTACCAATATAAATTGAAGCATTATGCTGTACAATGGAAACTGACATGATGTTATATGTCAGTTAGAAAAAAAAGTGTCTGGAAAAAGCTCATGGCACTCCTGTGGGTGACCAGTGATGCTAAGGGCTTGCTGAGATATATGCTCCTGGTACATGGCTCTGCTGAGGCTCTGGGCTATTTAATGAGCCACCTTACATTCTTTTTGGAGTCCTGAGTAAGGCAGGGTATCTGCTTATCTGGGAACCCTGGGAAGGCTTTCAGGAGAAGCTTATCAAGTACTATGGTGTATGGGTAAGGGGATAAACTCCACAATCAGGTGAATTTGGTCTGAATCCTGGCTTTCCTTCTTATTAGATGGGTAAACTTGCTTCTTAACCTCTCTGGGTAGTTCTTTCCTCATTTCTAAAATAGGGACATTAAGAGTAATTTTTCTTTTCTTTTCTTTTTTTTTTTTATTTCATTGTAAGTCTCTAATGAGATAACCTATATTAAGCAACTGTTAAGTAAGACACACACAGGTAATCTTCCTATGGTGATACACGAAAGGTCTAGACTGGGAGATCTTACATCTGCTAGGACTCTGAAGTGCTCTATCAGGAGTTAGGGAAGAATGTTTGTTTACTAGGAGTCAGTGTGTGTTCCTGTGTAGTGACGTTTGTAATTTTTGGCTATCCATTATCTAAACCTCACTTCCTAATAGCACCTATTACTTTCTCTCTTGGAGACCATACTCTTGAATATGGTTGTGGTGGAGGCAGTGTGCTTTTGCTAAAGAACTCAAAGGGGCCACATCCTCCCCTCCCTGCCCAGCTGTGGGTAGAGTCCTTGCCTTTGATTTGGCGAGTTAAACCCCCTGTCCCGGAAACTGTCTGTCTCTCTTTCTGGACTCCTCTTAGGTAGATACAGAGCCTTCCAGGTTAATCAGCTTTTCTCTCCCATTTTCTATCCTATTCCCTTTAGTGGCTAATTTTTCTATTTTATCTTCCAGAGTTTCTGTTGAATTTATTGCTTTAGCTATTATAATTCTACCTCCCAAGAGTTCTTTTCTGTTTTCTGATTGTCCTTTTCCCTCCCTAAAGATAGCATTCTGTCCTTGTTTCATGGATGTGTATTGTCTTAGTCTGTTCAGGCAGCTCTAACAAAAAACCAATGACTGGATGGCTTATAGCATACAGACCTTTGCTGCCCACACTTCTGAGGGCTGGGAAGCCCAAGATCAGCCTGGTTGCCTTCTGGTGACGGCCCTCTTCCTGGTTCATACCAGCACCTTTCTGCTGTCTCCTCACATGGTAGAGGAGGCACTGATCTTGTTGATGAAGCCTCCATTCTCATAAACATCTTCCAAAGGCCCAGTCCCCAATATGATCATCTTTGGAGGTTAAGATTTCAACATACGAATTTAGAGAGGACAAAAATACAAATATTTGGACCATAGTACATATCTTCGCATATTTCAAGGACAGTATTATTTATAGTTTTTTTTTTTTTCCCAAAGTGTTCCCCTGATCCCTTTATGGCCTCTTTCTCACCCTGCTTGAGCTGATTTTATTCTCATTGTTTGTTCTCTCACCTATAAAGCCAATTAAAAGCTCCCTGGGCATTCCAGCCCTATCACTCCATAATTAACAATAATCCTAATATTCCCTCTCTGTTGCATGTTTTTTCTCTGCATTTTATTATAATGCTTTCCATTGTCTGATATGTTCCATTATGTAATGACTATACTTATAATTATCCCATTGTTTTACTGGGCATTAAGTTTTTCCTTTTTTCTCTTTTTGCTTTTAGAGATAAGTTTGCTACATTTTTTTGGGCTCCAAAATCACTGCAGATGGTGACTGCAGTCATGAAATTAAAAGACATTTGCTCCTTGGAAGAAAAGTTATGACTAGCCTAGACAGCATATTGAAAAGCAGGGGCATTACTTTGCCAACAGAGGTCTGTCTAGTCAAAGCTATGGTTTTTCCAGTAGTCATGTATGAATGTGACAGCTGGACTATAAAGAAAGCTGAGTGCTGAAGAACTGAAGCTTTTGAACTGTGGTGTTGGAGAAGACTCTTGAGCATCCCTTGGACAGCAAGGAGATTGAACCAGTCAATGCTAAAGAAAATCAGTCCTGAATATTCATTGGAAGGACTGAAGCTGAAGCTGAAACTCCAACACTCTGGCCACCTGATGTGAAGAACTGACTCATTTGAAAAGATCCTGATGCTGGGAAAGATTGAAGGCAGGAGGAGAAGGGGACGACAGAGGATGAGATGGTTGGATGGCATCACTGGTTCCATGGACATGAGTTTGAGCAAGCTCTGTGAGTTGGTGATGGACAGGGAAGCCTGGTGTGCTGCAGTCCATGGGGTTGCAAAGAGTCTGACATGACTGAGCGACTGAACTGACTACCTACGGCGTTTATTTCCCCCTGAGGCATTGTCTTGAAATAGGTTCTGGGAGTTGAATTGCCAGGTCATAAGTTTGTGGGCACTTTCATCACTCCTTTCTGCGTGTTGCCAAATTTCTTTCTGGAGGTAGTGATCACAGGTCTAGCATCAGCAGCAACAAATAAGTACAACCCTCAAGCACATGATTTTCAAGTCTTTCTTTATTGTACCTTGTTTTCAAAGTACATAATAGCACTCATTGTTGTTTAAATTAGTCTTGCTTTGGTTACCTCGAGGCGAGGGATGGGGGTTAAAGATTCTTTCATATGGAACTGGGCAAATTTAGCCTGGAGAAACAGGAGGAGGCCCATTGGATATAGAAAAGCTCCTCAAAAGACTTTCAGAAAGATGCAAATGCAAAATATTCAGTGGGTTCTTAACCCAAGTGCCTCGGGCTGAGGTGGGTTGACTCCCTGACATTACATGTAAAGTGTTGTATCCAGAAGCACTTTAGCAAAGGGAGTGGGGAGGGTCCTTGGTTTTCATCACAAGGCCCTAAAAAGGCTTAGTTTGGTGGGAGATTTCTACCCTGAGTGAACAAAAGGCAATACAGGAAGGCTCTACGGTGAGACTGCCTTGGTCTGAAATCTTGTTCTGCCAACTGCTAGCTCTGTGATTGTGGGCAAGCTATTAACTTCTCTGTTTTGGGAAGGGGGAAGGATAACAGTAGCAGCTATTTCATAGGGTTGCGGTGGTGATTAAATGAGTTCACACAGGTAAAGCACTTTTGTATAAAGGTTCATTATGGCTGTGCTGGGTCTTTGTTGCTGGACTTTCTCTAGTTGCAGGGAATGGGGGCCACTCTTCATTTCCGTGGCTTCTCTTCTTGGGATGGCTTCTCTTGTTAGGGAGCACAGGCCCTAGGGTGCATGGGTTTAGGTTGCCTTGTGGCACGTGGGATCTTCCTGGAGCAGGGATCAAATCTGTGTCGCTTGCATTGGCAGCTGGATTCGTAACACTGGACCACCAGGGAAGTCCCAGTAAAGCCCTTTCAGTAGTGCCTGGTATATAGTAAATATATAGTAAGTGTCTATTACTCAAAACCATTAGACTCTTCCAGCAAAAGGATAGTCTACTTCATGCAGCCCTATCAAGTCAAAAGCTTGTAGGTAGTGAGTTCCCTGTCGCTTGAGGTACTCATGAAATAGCTAGAAGACAATGGTCAGGGAGGCTCTTGGGAGGACCCCTGAATTGAGAGACACTCTAAGTTTCTGGGAATTAAAATTCCCCTCTGGGTAGGTGGCAGGGCAAGACCAGCAGGCCCCCAGCGGGAGTGACAGCTGCGCTTGCTAAAATGGAAATGTACTTATGAACATGCTGGCTGTTTCAAGAGCATGTCCCTTGCAGAAGAATAGTTTGGAAAGACCAAGTGCAGTTTCTGCACCATCGTGTGTGGAGAGAGTCGGGGTGGGGGAAGCATCCTTGGTGCCCAGAGAGATGATATAGTGGGGGGTTGGGGGTGCGGTGTTGTATAGCAGAGGCTGCCCACTTTCAATTGTTTCTCTGATTACCAGATATTTGGCGAGATATTTATTCTCCAAGGTCTGTGCACTGGATATGATGATGGCTGGAGGGTGGGGTTAAACAGATGAATGAGATCCAGTACCACCATGCCCTCCTTGTTCTGGTTTCCTTTAATTTACTGATCTCTGGGCTATTCGTGGAGGACAGTAGAGCCCAGCTAAGTAGCTGAGGTGCATGGATGTCTTTGGGAGGACTGATCCAGGGGGAAGTTGGGCGTTTCTACGTCTGAATGTGTGTGCATGCTCACGAGCACTGGGGAATCCATTCAAGCCTCAGATTCGCTAACTCTGGATCAAATAAAATTTGAATGGGATAGTGTGGAAGGAGGTTTACTTTTACTTCTGGTTGGTTTATCCAGAAGCAGACGCTGAGCTAAGGATTTGAGTATCCTTCTTTATTTGGAGGTGAAGGAACCCCAGGTAGGGGAATGGAGAGTGAGTCGGGTGGGACGGTGACTACTGTTGAGGCAACTGGGGCTTCATCGTGTGGGGTGGCAGAGAATCCACACCTCACGGGCATCCCCCCAAGGTAAGGGACTGGTTGGAGCTTGTTTCTGGGGCTCTTAATTCCCCTGCACTCCCAGGCTACCACATGGGTAGAAAAAGTGGTCTTAACACCAGAGAACACTCTGAAACAACTAGCTGTATATGCTGGCTGTTTGACATGGTTGAGTGAGGGATCCTAAGAGAAGTGGATGCTAAACATACCTGCTTCAGTGTGTTTCAGTCAAAATATAAGTTCTCCTGATGTCAGCAAGGCCAAGAGTGTTTTGGGAAGCAAGATGGATCCTAGGGAGCTCCTTCTGAAGCCTGAGGTTGACCAGGACCTCTGTACAGTTGACTTGGAACAACATGGGGGTTGCAAATACAGACCCTCTCGCACGATGGGAAATCCAGGATTACTTTACAGTCGACCTTATGTGTTGTGTGGTTCTTATCTGTGCATCCAACCAACTGCAGATTGTGTAGCACTGTAGTACATGTTTATAAAAAAATAACACATGTATAAGTGGACATGCACAGTTTAAACATGTGTTTTTCAAGGGTCAGCTGTACAGAAGTGCTGGTTTTGTGTGCTTCATAACGGCAGCTGGCTGAGGTGGCACGGGGGAGCTCAAGTCCAGTCTGGGTCCTCCTCATCATGTACCATATGGGTCAGGGGCCCTCCCGGTGCCTCAGGGTCAAACTCCAAGGCTAGATGAAGGCATGGAGTCTGCTGAGGGTGGAGAAGAAAAGCTGGAGCCTTCAAAGTCCCAGGACGTGCCCACCCACCTTCCACTGCTGGTCTTTGCCATCAAAATGGGAGGTGGGGAGGCCTCCCAGGAGACCCCTGGAATTCTGTGACATAGATCCTATTCACACTTTCTGTTGGAGTGCTCTAGAAGAGAGCAACTGTTCATACTTGAGATCTGGTGTAGCTGAGGTGGTTCTCACAGCAGGAGGAGAAGTCTGAGCCTGTGGGTATTCACACATAGGAACTAATTCCAGCTCTGGTTCTCATTAGCCATAAGACCCAAATCAGTGATGACTGGGCCTCAGTTTCTCCAACTGTAAAATGAGGTTGAAAAAGATGGTCCCCAATGACCATTCAGATATAAAATCTGGTGATTTTATAGTTTTGGATATGTAACTTTATAAACACTTGCCCATCCTGAATATCTTCTGAATTGAGAATTAAATTCAATGGGAATAACAGAAAAGCCTTAAACAGATTAAAAAGTTCTCATTTTCAAAAAGCCCAGATGTAGAAATTTCAGGGCCAGTGTTTGACTTCACAGTGTCAGTTCTATCTTGACCTCTTCTGTGACACTTCCATTCCCAAGGTTTTCTGCTCAGTTGAAGATGGCTTCTGGAGCTTTGGCTGTGACATCCACATTTCAGAGTAGGAGGGAGAAAAGGATAAAGAGGGAACATCAGCTGTCTTTAAAAGAAGATTCCCAGATCTACCATAATTCTTTGCTTACATGCCATTAGCCAAAACTTCGTCATATGACCACACCCAAGTATAAGGAAATCTGGGAGAAGTAGTCTTACTCTCTGCATCGATGTTCGGGATAAAATCGTGCGCTCTGTGCCTAGGAAAGAAAGATAGAGCAGACATTGGGAGTTGTAGCCTAAACCTTAAATTTCTCTGGATGCAGAAACTAGTCAGATAAGCCACACCATTTAGTCTCTGCCCCTTGCCATGTGTGTTTAACCTTAGTGGTCTCCATTTGAGTCTGCTCCAGGTCTACAGGCAATTTGTGGTGGTTATTTTTTTAAAATATTCATTTAGTTGTTTAACTGTGCCCAGTCTTAGCTGCAGCATGCAGGATCTTTAGTTGTGGCGTGTGGTATCTAGTTCCCTGATCAGGGTTCGAGCTTGGACACCGGCATGGGGAGCATGGAATCTTAACCACCTGGGAAGTCCCCAGCTTTTACCTTTGGGTCTCCCTTTCTTGTTATTTCCTCACAAATGAGGCAGGTGTAGCACTTCCTTAAATCTGTGCACTTTGCAAAGCCCCGTGGCCTCCCTCAGCTGCTGGCGAGGGGTAACTGATGTCCCAGGGTGCTCAAGAGCACCCCTCGTTCAGTGACTTGCTAGGGGACTCACAGGACTCAACATGTAGTTGAGTTATAGTGATAATTTATCCTAGCAAAGGATACAAAGCAGAATCAGCAAAGGAAAAAGGTGCACGGGCCAACATCTTAAGGAAACCAGGTGCGAGCTTCCAAGATTCCTCTCCCAGAAGAGTCACAGGAGATGTGTTTAATTCCTTCCAGCAAGTAGTTGCCACACCACACTTGCCCATGTGTAATGTTCACCAGGGAAACTCTATGATTCCGTACCCAGATTTTTACTTGGGGCTGGGCATGTAAGCATACCCGGTCTAGCTTGTGCCAAAGTTCCAGATGGCCAGAGGAAAGCAGGTGTTCAGCATAAACCACGTTGGACAGTATGGGTACACTTATCAGTTCTGAAATGGGGCTGCCCTCCCCAAACCCAAGCTCGCAGGTGCCAGCCAGTGGCTAACTTGGCCAGCAAGCTTTTTTCTTTTTTTTTAAAAAAATATTTATTTATTTATTTATTTTGCTGCACTGGGTCTTGGTTGTGGCATGCAAACTCTTTGTTGTGGCATGTGGGATCTAGTTCCCTGACTGGGGATTGAACCTGGGTCCCCTGCATTGAGAGCAGAGTCTTAACCACTGGACCACCCGGGAAGTCCCAGCAAGCTTGCTTTTTTTAAAGGAATGGTTTAGTATTATGTGAGAGTTGAACTATAAAGAAAACTGAGCACTGAAGAATTGATGCTTTTGAACTGTGATGTTGGAGAAGATTCTTGAGAGTCCATTGGACTGCAAGGAGATCAGTCCCGGGTATTCATTGGAAGGACTGATGCTGAAGCTGAAACTCCAATACTTTGGCCATCCGATGCGAAGGGCTGACTTATTGGAAAAGACCCTGATGCTGAGAAAGATTGAGGGCAGGAGAAAGGGACAACAGAGGATGAGATGGTTGGATGGCATCATCGACTCAATGGACAGGAGTTTGGGTAGACTCCAGGAGTTGGTGATGGACAGGGAGGCCTGGTGTGCTGCGGTTCATGGGGTCACAAAGAGTCGGACATGACTGAGCAACTGAACTGAACTGACACCTATAAATATAATTCACTGTATAAACAGTAAAGCAGAATAACCAAATAGTCCTTGTACTAGATGTAGAAAAAACGATTTTATCATTCACATCAATTCATGTCAAAACTGCAAGCAGGCTTTGAGGACAGCAGTCCCAGGCCTGCTCTGTTAACTCTCTTCTGCACCATTGATGAATATTTTCCGTAACTATCTGATAATTTCAGGTTATGGAGCCAGTGACACTGGGTTTGAATATTCCCTCTGCCATTTATAAAGTAGGTATCTGTTTACCAAGTCCCTTTACCATTCTGTGCCTCGGTTTCTTCAGTTACAAAAAGGAATCATTTCCCTGCCCCAAACTTTCCCTTCCCCCTTTTCCTCCCTTGCGGGTTGTTGTCAGGATTGGAGGTCGTGTGTACAAGGTGTCTGGAACGCTCTCTAAGTCAAGCTGCTACTGTTATCCTTAGTCTTTTTCCTTCCTGTCTTTGTTGGGGTGTGATATTTCGGTCTGATGCCTGGGGCAGACAGCAGTGTGGTGGAGCTGAGTGAAGGTGAAGGTGAAGGTGAGGTACGGGTAGGGGGCCTTTTCTGTTTCCTGGGGCAAGTGGGGCCCACTCCCCACCTGTCCTTTCTCTGCTTTCTGTCTGGAGTGGCTGGCATGAGCACTCTGCCTCAGTGGACCCCCTGGCACATCGGCTCTGGCCAAGTCAGAGTAGTTGGGGCGGGAGAGGAGATGGAGGGTGGGCTGCTTATCTCCTTGGCTCCCGTGTGGGGTTGTGCAGGATGGCCGTGCCCTTCTACCCAAGGTCCTGTTGGCTGGCACTCACTGTGCCCCACCCTTTCTGGAAGTGGTGACCACTCTTCCCACTTGCTCTGTCAAGGGTCGTGGGAACAGCACCCCTCTCTTGCTTGGGGGGTGGAGGGGAGCAGGAAGCAGAGGAAGGAATGGGATACTCTCTTTTGGTTTCCTGGCTGCTATCTTCTTTGAAATAGCTCTTTTATTAATTTCTTCTCAATTATGAATTTGAGCACCTTCTGTGTCTTGTGGAGCAGTGCTGGGACAAGGAGTTAGGACCCCTGGATTAGAGTCCAGGCCAAGCCATTCAGTAGCTATGGGACTGGGAAGGGGTCAGTCGGAAGGCTGTAGTCTGACCCTCCTCTGTAATCCCAGCCAGCCTCGCAGACTGCCGTGGACATCGCAAGTCGAGGGTCTCAGACTGGGTCACCTTTAGGGGCCAGGCCAGGCCTAAGGAGTGAAGAGGGTTGAACAGGGTCCAGGGGTGCCCGGAGGACATGGCCCTCGCTGAGGTTCCTGGGCAGGGATGTAGATGGTGTGACCAGAGCTTCTGAAGTTTTTGAGGGAAGCTGGAAATATGAATTTTTCTGTGAACTCTTCCATGTTTTAAATGTTTGCTCAGATTAACAAAACCAACAAACAACCATACAACAGTGTAAACACTGCAGGCTGAATAGTTATTTACTCCATTTCTGTCAAGCCACCTGTCCTGGCTTGGGACACTGCCTTCTGCTCCCTGGAAAATTCTTCCTGGGAGAATTTAGGACATTTAGGACAAGGCTCTATTGACCCAGCTAAGAACGCTCAGGATTGAGTAAATACGGGTTCTTCCAATAACCAAATATGTTATAGATTGTCTAAGAGCAAGAGAATCTAGAGATTGGCTTTAAGGTTTATCTAATCCTAAAAGAAGTTGTTTTTGCAATCACGATCAGTACTAGAATGAAAATGGTTTTCACTCATACAGAGGCCTGGACTGAAGCCAGCTGAATTTGTGTACTCTTTTTGTAGCCCTCATAGTGCCTGGCACGTGGTGATTGCTCACTGGGTGTTTGGTGAATGAATGAGCAAGTGAATGAATGTATAATGAACAGATGGAGAATGGCTCTTTGCTTGACTCACAGAAAGCTGTGCTGTGAACTTAGGCTGAGGGACGCAGAAAAAGGCTTCTCCAGGCAATTCCTGAAAGAAACCAAAGATAATGAGGCTTCAGTGTTCATTCAGAGCCTAATTGCTAAGATTCAAATTTAGGTTGTTTTGTGTCTGGTGCTTGTTTTTTTTGTTGAGTTGCATGTTTTGGTAAATGAGAATTCTTAGGCACTAAACTATTCACAGTTAATATAGTGCTATGGGTAGAGCACTATTTATAAGTTTTTAATAAATTGCAGTGGTTATTATTTTACTCTTTAGTTGTTGCTGTTGTTATTTTACTTTTAATGAACTTTAGGAGATGTCTCGTATTAATAGGTTAAATAAAAAGAGCAGTTTCTTTTTTTTTTCCGAATTTAGCGGATTAGAGGATTTCTGCCACCTCGTGGATTCTTCGGAGAAAGACAGGAATTTGAAGCAGATAACTATTGAATTTGATGTCTTAGGCTTTTCCAATTCAGCAAACACTTTAGGAGGTGGTAGGGAGAGTATGGAGAGGAAGATTCCACAGTCCTCATTCTGGACTGAGAGTCCAGGAGCTCTCAGTAGCCACAGGGTGAGAAGGGACTTTTGAGATGTTCTCAAACCCTGATCCTCAGAATTGTGGTGGGAGAGGGGTGGGAATGGTATGGCCTGTGAAGATAACTCATTGCTGTGCTAAGTCACTCAGTTGTGTCTGATTCTTCACGGCCTTATGGACTGAAGCCTGCCAAGCTCCTCTGTCCACGGGATCCTCCAGACAAGAATACTGGAGCGGGTTCCCATGCCCTCCTCCAGGGGATCTTCCTGACCCAGTGATCGAACCCGCATCTCTTACGTCTCCTGCATGAACATGCGGGTTCTTTACCACTAGTGCCACCATACATTAATGGAGAAATTTTCAATGAGAATTTTTGTTCTATAAATTTTTCTTAGATTTTAGGTATCTGCTATGGTTTACTCTAGTCAATGCTACAAAATAAGCATTAAAGGAGATTTCCCTCAGGTCCAGGGGTGCTTCCCATGCAGGGGTTGCCGGTTCCATCCCTGGTTGGGGAACTAAGATCCCACATGCCATGAGATAAGGCCAAAAATAAAATAAAATTTAAAAATAAAATAAAAATTTAAAAAATAGAATAAAAATAAAATAAAAATTAAAAAATAAGCATCGATGAACAAATATTTAGATTAAACCTGAAATGTGGCAACAGTCGTTCACACTTAGTTGGACAAGTCTTTTTTTTGTGGACACATGCTCCCAACAGTGATTCCTATTGTATTTTATCGTTTATCAATTTGGTAGTACTTAACAAGTTAAACTTCATGGGGAAAAACCTGTGTGCTAGTTCATGGCTTGGATCAAGCACTGAAATGAATCCTTTTGTCAGAGCATCTTGAGGTGAAGCTGTGACTTATGTCACAGCCAGCCACCCACCTGGAGCACTCCGCTCAGGAGCTCTTTTGTGAAATTTCTAAGGTGAAGGATGTGGCCTGGTCTAAACCTAGGCATCTTATAACTTTAAGAAACAATTTAATTAGTAGGAGCTGAATAATTCAAGACTGATTTATAGTGGCTTAAGAAACTAAGTTGGGGTTAAAATCAAGGCTGGTTGTTTTGTTTCTATTTTAATTGCTCTCATTTATATCCTTTAATCATCTATACTTCTCTTAGACAATATTCTGCTGAACCCATTTTGGTTTGTTTGACACTTAAAATTTGTTCTTTTCCTTCTTATAGAAACAATACGTGTGCAGCAGTGTAATTTTAATTAGTGCGTATGCTTCGCAGGTTCCCCGTTTCTGCATGTGGCTCTGGGGTTGCCTGCTTCTGCCTCTGGTGAGTGGAGTTGGATGGACAGGGTCACCAGAAGCACCTTCTGGAGTTGGGAGTACAGGTCGTCGAGGTGGTCCTGCTTGCCCTGTGGCCCACCTCTCTCCTCTGAGTGCAAATTGCTTTGGCCCTGTCCTTCGTGTCCTTCCTTCCTTGACGCTTCTTCTGTCTGCTCCTCTCTGTTGGGACTGAGCAGATGCCCCTGCTCTCGCTCTGTCCCTCTGCCCTCTCACCCAGCTGACCTCCAATATCAATTCTTCCTAGGGCTCCTTCCTGCCCCCTGCCCCCTACACAGGATCCCTGGGCTTACATGGCTCCAAATGTGAGACTTAGGGCTTTATCTTTGGTGGTCAACCCGCTCCACCATTGCCCTTTAGCCACTGGATGTGCCAATGGGGATCTGGTCCTCCACAGGACCAGATGGGGGTGCTATTTTTTGGTGGCTGCAGTCATGCTCCTTGCAATAGGCTTGTCTGTCCCTGGGCTTCCCTGATGATTCAGTTGGTTAAGAATCTGCCTGCAGTGCAGGAGATCTGGGTTCAGTCCCTGGTTTGGGAAGATGCCTTGGTGAAGGGAATGGCTACCCACTCCAGTATTCTTGCCTGGGGAATTCCATGAGGAATCTGGCGGGCTACAGTCCATGGGGTCACAAGGAGTTGGATACCGCTGAGAGACTAACACTTTTACATACTTTCACTGCCCCTGGCTTGGCTACCCGGAGGCCTCACCTCTGATCTCAGGGTGTGGGCTAAGTGTCTAGTCCTCGGTCACAACAAGTGCCCCATCAGAGGCTCCTCCACCTCCTCATGGGAGTGGGCAGACCCCACCTCCCCAGAGACTACCTCCCCATACCCCACTATGCCTCTGCTTGACCAACCTTGGGGAATCCCTTTTTCTTTTCCTAGCCACCCCGCTCTGTCCCTAGAGCAACTTGTTTCATTCCTTAAGTCAGACTTTTCCAAGCAGTATCACTGGAGGCTATTTTGTTTTTTCAGGTGTGCCCCAGACATCCAAAGGTGGTTGTACCCTTTAGATCACCAACATTTGAGGTCATTCAGAATGTGGTGGGGGTAGCATTTGACCTACCTCCTGCTCATATTTCTCTTTCCCTCAGTCCTTTTGTTCAGGAAGAGGGTGGACCCTGAGCTTATTATCTCAGAGGGGCTGTGGAGGACCGCCTGGTGATGCCCCTTCTGTGTGGTGATGGCACCGGAGCCAGGGAGAGCTGCACCAAGGTGGTGACAGTCCCCTCTATAGAAATGGGCTGTGCCCTGGAACACTTGTCAGCGACTTACTGGCATTGAGGATGCATTTCCCAGACTCCTCCAAAATTAAAGAAAAAATCTAAGTGTTGTCATTGGGCTGTTCTTGTTGGTCTTGTTTTTTCCTTATAAGGGAAGACTTTGTACTCAGAAAACACAATTTATGGCTTCTTTAGGTTCTTGCAACAATGAAAAAGAATCTGGTCTAGAGGTGAGGAGACTTAAAAACTAGGTCATTGATACATGAATCTAGGCGAGTGGGATATAAGACACCCCTGTCTGAAAAGCATACGCTTGGTGTCCCTAATAAAATGGAACTACAGGAGGGCTCAACTTCCCCTGCAGGATCATGAAAAACATCTCCTTCAGGGAATTCCCTGGCTTTCACTGCTGAGGGCCTGGGTTCAATCCCTGGTCAGGGAAGTAAGATCCTGCAAGCCTTGTGCTGTGGCCACACCTCACCCCCAAACCTACACAGCACCCCCAAAAAACAAGCAGACAACCCCCACTCCCACCCCCACGCCCCAAAAGATGAAGAAGAAAAATCCACTTCAGTGTCTAGAGCTCCAAATATTCAGCTAATAAACAACCTCAGCCCACTGAGTTCACCCCAAGTTTCTTGAAACAGTATAGTACCATTAGTGTGTTGTCAGGGAATGTTTCACAGTAGGATTCCTGTGTGCTGTTTCCTATCTCTCTCGAGCCCTCTGTTCTTTATCAGTTCCTGTCAGGAGCCAGAGGAGTGGCAAGCCACTCCCAGGACTGATATCATAGAAATGGGATGCTTGCATAGGATTTCCTTCATTCAGTTCAGTTCAGTTCAGTCGCTCAGTCGTGTCCGACTCTTTGCGACCCCATGAATCACAGCACGCCAGGCCTCCCTGTCCATCACCAGCTCCTGGAGTTCACTCAGACTCACGTCCATCGAGTCAGTGATGCCATCCAGCCATCTCATCCTCGGTCGTCCCCTTCTCCTCCTGCCCCCAGTCCCTCCCAGCATCAGAGTCTTTTCCAATGAGTCAACTCTTCACATGAGGTGGCCAAAGTACTGGAGCTTCAGCTTTAGCATCATTCCTTCCAAAGGAAATCCCAGGGTTGATCTCCTTCAGAATGGACTCGTTGGATCCCCTTGCAGTCCAAGGGACCCTCAAGAGTCTTCTCCAACACCACAGTTCAAATGCATTATTTCTTCGGCACTCAGCCTTCTTCAAAGTCCAACTCTCACATCCATACATGACCACAGGAAAAACCATAGCCTTGACTAGACGGACCTTAGTCGGCAAAGTAACGTCTCTGCTTTCGAATATGCTGTCTAGGTTGGTCATAACTTTTCTTCCAAGGAGTAAGCGTCTTTTAATTTCATGGCTGCAGTCACCATCTGCAGTGATTTTGGAGCCCCAAAAAATAAGTCTGACACTGTTTCTACTGTTTCCCCATCTATTTCCCATGAAGTGATGGGACCGGATGCCATGATCTTTGTTTTCTGAATGTTGAGCTTTAAGCCAACTTTTTCGCTCTCCTCTTTCACCTTCATCAAGAGGCTTTTTAGCTCCTCTTCACTTTCTGCCATAAGGGTGGTGTCATCTGCATAGCTGAGGTTATTCATATTTCTCCCAGCAATCTTGATTCCAGCTTGTGTTTCTTCCAGTCCAGCGTTTCTCATGATGTACTCTGCATAGAAGTTAAATAAGGGTGACAATATACAGCCTTTACGTACTCCTTTTCCTATTTGGAACCAGTCTGTTGTTCCATGTCCAGTTTTAACTGTTGCTTCCTGACCTGCATACAGATTTCTCAAGAGGCAGGTCAGGTGGTCTGGTATTCCCATC
>SJYQ01004412.1:84043-115842 GCA_006410935.1 Redunca redunca
TAGCAGCAAGTGAAGATCTAAAGAGCCTCTTGAAAGTGAAAGAGGAGAGTGAAAAAGTTGGCTTAAAGCTCAACATTCAGAAAACTAAGATCATGGCATCTGGTCCCATCACTTCATGGCAAATAGATGGGGAAACAGTGGCTGGCTTTTTTGGGGTGGGCTCCAAAATCACTGCAGATGGTGATTGCAGCCATGAAATTTAAAAGACACTTACCCCTTGGAAGGAAAGTTATGACCAACCTAGATAGCATATTCAAAATCAGAGAGATTACTTTGCCATCAAAGGTCCATCAAGGCTGTGGTTTTTTCAGTAGCCGTGTATGGATGTAAGAGTTGGACTATAAAGAAAGCTGAGTGCAGAAAAATCGATGGTTTTGAACTGTGGTATTGGAGAAGACTCTTGAGAGTCCCTTGGACTGCAAGAAGATCCAACCAGTCCATCCTAAGGGAGATCAGTCCTAAGGGAGATCAGGGTGTTCATTGGAAGGACTGATGTTGAAGCTGAAACTCCAATACTTTGGCCACCTGATGCAAAGGGCTGACTCATTTGAAAAGACCCTGATGCTGGGAAAGATTGAGGGCAGGAGGAGAAGGGCCCGACAGAGGATGAGATGGTTGGATGGCATTACCGACTCAATGGACAGGAGTTCGGGTAGACTCCAGGAGTTGGTGATGGACAGGGAGGCCTGGTGTGCTGCAGTTCATGGTGTTGCAAAGAGTCGGACATGACTGAGTGACTGAACTGAACTGAACTGAACTGATGTGGTATTTAAAGTACTTGAAATATTTAAGATAATTTGGTATATTAGAAAATCTAATAAATTGAACTTGTGATTACAGTGAAGAATGTATAATTGAGTATTTGATTTTAGCCTTGTAATTTTAACCCAAAAAGTATAGAAGAATTTGGTTGAATATATAAATAATAGTCAGGTGTTAAGATAACTTATGGTACACAATATTCATGTAATATTTATGAGTTAATTAGGTTATCAGACAAATGACAGAAAAATTTATAATTAAAATCGTAAGCATTGTAGGTTTATAGTATATTAAAAATGTAGTATTATAGATTAATGTATAATATAAAATTTATAAATGCAATTTTAAATGCTTAAGGAAATTTAATTAAGTTTGCAGATAGGACTAAACAATCAAGCTTAAAGGTGACTATGAATTTTGCTATAGAGGACTAAGTAGATTTGCATATTTATAGAGTATAGAAGAGTAGTAAATTTTTTTTTTAAAACTGAAGTATAGCTGATTTACAATGTGGTGTTCGTTTTAGGTGTACAGCCCAGTGGTTCAGTTACACGTGTATTCTTTTTCAGATTCCTTTCTCTTGTAGGTTATTACAGAATAGGACGTACTGTGCTATACAGTAGGTCCTGGTTGGTCATCCATTTTATACATAGTAGTGTATGTTAATTCAGTCTCCTAATTTATCTTTCCTCTCTCTTTCCCTGAGTAGTAAGATTTTTAAGCTGAACTTAGAAGTTTAAGATTTTGCAATCTGCATCTTTCATTAATTCTAAGATACAGGAGTAATAACGTGGGGGGAAGAGGGAGGAGCTTCCTTTCTTTCTTGGGTGGAGATAGAACGTGCTCCCCTCCCTTCTCTGCCCCTGCCCCCAAACCTGGGGCTGTCTCCCGATGCTCTCCGTGCCCTTCCTCTGCCCCAGGAAGTCTCCCCACTCCGGTGGGAGTCTGCCTAGGCACAGCCTTTTTCCCACGGTGGCTCACCTCTTCTCCCTCCCAGGCAGACCTCCCATGTCGCAGGACCTTTGATCTCAGTCAGAAGTCAGGGGGTGGACAAGCAGTGGAATGAATTTATCCTCATTGGTGAGTGAGTGAGAGCTGCTCAGACTCCTAGGGTTGTTAATGAAATTCAGAGGACCTTACTAAATGGAACTCTAACAGGAATTTGAGGCACTGCACTACCAATTGAACTATCAGGGAAGCCTGAAGTTGAGTATAAACATTCAAAAGTCCCAGGCTGCGACTTGTGGAAGAGGCACCTGCTAGTCTGTTCCTATGGTTTGTATCTGGCATTTGACTAGCCTCTCTCAAGGGCTTCCTGATTTTCCCAACTTTCGCACTTCTTTGCTGTTTTAAATTGAATCTGTTTGACATGTAACGTGTGAATTTAAGGTGTACAATGTGTTAATTTGATACATTTGTATTTTGTAATTGCTGTTACAGTGGAATTTGGCACCTCTATCATATTATGTAATTATCACTTCTTTTTAGCAGTTGGGATAATTAAGTTTTAGTCTCAGTTGGTTTGATGATTGGAGTACAATATTTTCATGTATATTTACTGTACTGTGCATTGGATCTCTGACTTATTTACTTCTCACTGCAAATTTGTATCCTTAAACAATAGCAGTCTTATCCCCTCACTCCCCATCCACTGGTAACTACCATTTTACTGTTTTTCAAAAGTTTAACTTTTTTAGATTGACATATAAGTGATATCACAGTATCTGTCTTTCTGTGTCTGACTTTGCATAACGCTCAAAGTCCATCCATGTTGTTACCAATGGCAGGAGATCCTTTCTTGTGCCTGAATAATATTCCATTGTCTATATACCACATCTTTTTTTATCCATTCATCCACTGGGCATTTAAGTTCTTTCCATATCTTGGCTATTGTGAATAATGCAGCAATAAACATGGGAGTGCATATATTGCTTTGACATACTATTTTTATTCCTCTTGATATATACTGAGAACTGGAATTGGTGAATCTTAGGGTAGATCTATTTTTAATTTTTTGAGGAAACTCCATACTGTTTTCCATAGTGGCTGGACCAATTTACATTCAAACAGTATATAAGGGTTCTCTTTTCACCACATCCTGGCCAGCATCTCTTGTCTTTTTGATGAGAGCCACTCTAATAGATGGGATGAATCTCACTGTGGTTTTGATGTGCATTTCTCTCATGCTTGCTGATGTTGAACATCTTTTCATGTAGCTGTTGGCCATTTTGATGTCTTTTTGGAAAACCGTCAATTTAGTTCTCTGCTCATTTAAAAATGGGATTGTTTTCATTGTTATTGAGTTGTATGGTTTTTCAATATATGTATTTTTGGATATTAATTCCTTATCCAATATACAGTTTACAACATTTTCCCCCATTCTCCCAAAGGTTGTATTTTTCCTTCTGTTAATTGTTTCTTTTCTGGTGCAGAACTTTTGAATTTGATATAGTCCCATGTGTTGATTTTTGCTTTTTGTTGTTTGTGCTTTCGGTATCATACCCCCCAAAAAAGTCATTGCCAAGATCAAAGAGCTTCTTTCCTAAGTTTTCTTTTAGGAGTACTTCTCTACTTCTTAAACAAGAAGTTTTCTGAACATTTCAAGCTTTCTACACCAGCTTCCAATGATGAAGAATGACTAGGCATAAGGTAAGCGTACCCAGTCATGTGTAGATAAATGCTTGGCAGTCAGCAATCTGGAGATCTAATTTGTAGTGTTTGCCAGTTTCTGTGGTGTAAATACTATGATGGCTAATTTCAGATTTTCCACAGATTTAACAGCTGGCTCACAACATTCCCAAGACTAGCTCTCAAGAACCGGCACGCACTGGTTTAAACACACCGCTGGGGCTACCTGTTCTACTTTGCCCTCTAATTGGTGGGAAGGCAAAAGTTATATACACAACGTAATAGGCTTCTGAGGTATGGAATCATGTTCTCAGTGTCCTGCGAACCCACGGTACTGTCATGTTCATAGACACGAAAGTGTTGATTACCCAGAGATATTCCTGTGGACTCCTGCTTTTAGGGAGGAACGCCCAGCTAATAGCAGGAAGGCTGCCTCCTCGTCCTGCCAGCCTCAGGGAGGAAGCGTAGGGGAAATACAGGAGCACAGGACAGGTCTGATAAGTACACCAGTGTCACTGAAAGTCAGATCAAGATACCATAAGACTTCAGCTCAAATTAACATCCATATCTGATCAACTAACACATGTTCCTCTTACAAATGAGTGTACTAATATTTCAAGGTAGAGGGTTTGGCATGCAATGCAGTGATTACTGTGAAATCCCCTCGAGAGTCTTTGGCCTTCATCACATATCGCCTGGTAAAGTGCCAAGGCCTCCAGAGAAAGGGCACTAAAATGTTAGAGTATAAAATAGCTTTTATACCTATAAAGGCATACTCGATACCATAGAGTGGGTGGAGGACCAGGAGGGCCAGAGGGCTCCTGAAGGCCTTAAGGGCTCAGGAAATAACCTTTCAGTGAGACACAAAAGGCAAGGAAAAGGGGGAAGGATTGAGAGATGACATTCTCCAACCATACGAATTTACTTCTCCTTCCCGGGCTCTTTTGAATTGGGATCAATCTGTAGATGCGTCAAGATAGCAGCGCGGCCCGAGACCCTGGGAGGCGGCTCCTGTAGCAGGATCTGCCTGCGCGATCAGACAATGTCAGCAAGCCGGGGCTTGGTGGGAGACCCTGATCGAAGACCCTAGTCCTGACTTTTGAAGCAACCTACACCTGGAGGCTTTACATGTGAGGTGGACGAAATCCTCCATGTCTTGTATCAGTCATGCACATGCTACTGTAGTTTCTACCGAAATCATAATAAAACGATGGTGACAAGTGTTTATCCTTTACTTATGATTTAAGGTATTTCCAGGAATTCTGGAATAGGAGAATATATTGCTGCCCAGCAATATTCCTTGAAACAGAAATCTAAGGGAATTTATTTTAAAAATTTGCCTGGCTCACTTGCCTTACAAATGAAATGGGAGAAGAACTAATGCAAATATCAGGCAAGTTTCTGTCCTGAACATACAGTGAGGCTGCTGATACCACCATAGATAGTGTATGTTGTGATCAGCTTTCTGAGTTGTAGGAGGGCTCATATCCATATACATTATTGTCCTTATTACTTAAGAGTAAGCCATCTAGCAAAAAGTGGACTGGAAATCTCCATACCAGGTATTCAGAGTATTTAGCTGACATTCCACTAGGGGGAGCCAAATACATTAAAAAAGCACAATTGTTGAAAGTGCTGGTAGAGGTCTGGGTGGAAGGCGTGTTGGGTGGAGAGGGTTTAAGAAAGAATTGGACAAACTTGCCCCAGGATCGGTCAGGAAAAGTCTTCATAGGAAAAGCGTCCCTGAGTAGTGTTTCTGAGGTTCCTTACCCCAAATAAGGAGGCTGCTGAGGTGAGCATGGAACTGTCTGGCTTCTTTGTGAAAGAAACAGAAGGTGAGACCTTTGGCCTGAGCCTTCTGACTGATGTACATGGTCAACCTCATGACTGAGGAAGAAAGACCCCCTGGTGATTGTCTGTGGATTCCACAGAGAACAGCAGAGTCCCCGTCAGAGCCTGAGCCACGTGGAATGATGATGTCTGGGTAGCATGGTTTTTAGAAATCATCTCTTCTTTATTGCCACATTCATATAAGAAGTTTGGTATATCTGGGTGGGCAAAAAGAAAGCCACCCTGTATACAAAGAAAGTTGTAGGAAGTTAAAAAACATATGACTTTAGTGTTTGGAAAAGCAGTTACGGATTGCGTCCTCTGTTTATTTATCCAGGTGATCAAAATTCTGGGTCTGAAATTCTTGGAAGTCCTCTGGGATGGTGTCTGCAAAGGAGGACAGGCACAGGGGCATTAGGAAGGCTCCCTCCAGCCCTAGCGCATCTCGAGCTGGGAGGCCTCCTATAGGGGTCGCTGTCAGCCCGCCCAACAAGCCCCCAAAGAAGCACCGCCCCCTACCCCCAACCCCGCAGCCATTTTCTACCTCAGGCAGCTTTGCGAACTGTTGGCTTAAAGCCCAGAAGTGTCGTTCACAGGCCAAAAGAAAATGAGCAGGCAGAATGGGTTTTGAGTTTATGATTGTGTTTGAGCTATATGAAAATGAAGGCTGCCTCTCAATTAAATCTGCCTCCATCTCTCACTGAACCCTGTGTCCCAAGCCAAGCAGTTTAATAGTTTAATTCTCTAGGGTTCCATCTCCTCATCTATCAAATAGGAAACATGAGATCTGCCTTTTGCTTGGATCACAGAGGGACCCTCAGATTTCATGACCTTCGGCTTCTGAGAGTGTGTGCTATACAATAAGGTGGCATTGTTTTTTTTTTCTAGTAGTAATACTATTCAGTAACAAGAATGTACATTACCATTGCAGCGATATTTGAGGTTGGACCAAATGATGTTTTCCTGGGAGAAGCAGAACACGCCGAGTCGGCCCCCACGCATGGTGGTGTCTATAGTGACCCCAGAATCAGCCACCAATTCAGAGCCTTCATAAAATCGCACCCTGTGGACAACACAGCCAGAGTGGTTTTCAAGCCAAGGTCAGGGGGAACCACCCATCACAAGGCTGGGGGTCCCACTTCTTGGCCACCTACGTCTTTGCTCTGTTTCATCTTCCACTTTTCTCAGACCTGGACTGTGCTTCCGGCTGCTCTTTTCCCCTTTCCCTGCTAGACTGGGAGATCCATGAGGTCAGGGACCACCTGTCCACATCTGCCCTTCTTCTGTCCCTCAAAAGGTCTAGATGAGGTTGGGCACCAAGTCCAACTCAATGGGTCCTCACTGATGAGTCAGAAAGCACAATATGACCCAGGACCAAGAGGCTTTGTGACTTCACTGTGCAGTGAGTTACCCTGTCCAGACATTATGCTTAAAAACCACTGCCCTTCCCTAGGTCTAACTGATATCATTCAATTGATGGGATCCAGGAGCAGTGATTTTCCTTGGGAGGGACAGCATTCCCTAAGTAGGATTTTAGAAATGTGGGGGGGGGGTGGTGGGCATTTTGGGCTGTCACCATGGCATTTAGTGGCAGAAGGCAGGGATGTTGGGTGGCTTCCAAGGCTCTGGAAAGAACAATGAAAACCTGTCCTGCATCCAGACACCTTTGGGGTGCTCCTCCAGACCCCTGGGTAGGAACAGACCCTTGGCCTGTTTCTAGTTATCTGGGCTTAAAACCCAACTCAGTTGTGAATATCAAGTAGTTTTGCACTAATATCAACTGATTTTTTTTCCAGGGTAAACTGATAAACTGTTGAGTACATTTGACTCTCAAACAACGTAGGTTTGCATGGGCCCACTAATATGTGGATTTTTCCCCCCCCCATAAATACTATTTCACTACATGATCTGTGGCGAGTTGAATCTGCAGGTATGAACCACAGATACAGAAGGCCAACCATGGGACTTGAGCATCTGTGGATTTTTGTCCATTGCAGGTCTGGGAACAACCCCCTGAATTGTCCAAGTCAACTGTACTTCATTGTCTTGTTTAAAAATTAAGCTGTTCACTATTCATCTTATTGGAGTATGGTTGATTTACAATGTTGTCTTATTTCTGCTGCACAGCAAAGTAGGTCAGTTATACATATATCCACTCTTTTTAGATTCTTTTCCCATAAAGGACATTACAGAGTACTGAGTAGAGTTCCCTGTGCTATACGGTAGGTCCTTATTATCTATTTTATAAATAGTAGTGTGCATATGTCAGTTCTGACGCCCCAATCTATCCTTTTCCCCCTGGTAACCATAAGGTTGTTTTCTACATCTACTGCTTCTGTTTTGTAAAAAAGTTCACTTGTACCCTTTTATTAGATTCCACACATAAGAAGTATCATACGATATCTGTCCTTCTCTGTAGCTGTTCATTATTTTAGAAATTCGCAACACTGCTGGCAATACCACGTTGTGGCCACAACACACGAGCTGTAGCAGGACATCACCTCTGCGGTGATTCTAGGTACATGGGCCAGCAGCAACCTCGTCGTGTGTTCTGCTACGGTTGTGCCCAAGCACTTACACGATTTTGTTATAAATCTTATTTCTCCATTAGGGATCAGATTGATCCTTAACATCAGGCAGGTAGGTAATATTTTCTATGACTTCATTTGGGAGGCAAGAGGCGGCATTTCAAAATATTTGTTATTAAAAAAGGGACATGCAGCTCAATAGGGCTGAGAATATGACAACCTCCCTCTAGACAGATATCACATTTGGTGTAAAGTCTCAAAGAAAGACAAAGTATGAATTAGCTTTCGTGATTTCTGTTTTCCTACTTGGCAGCTTTCCTGCCCCGGTCAGGAAAATGCAATCAGCACCTCTTCCTAAAGAAGTGCTACATAAACTGGTGTGGATCTGTAAGTCTGAGGAATGAGAAAGTAAGTACATTGATGCTGCTGCTGCTGCTGCTAAGTCGCTTCAGTCGTGTCCGACTCTGTGCGACCCCATAGACGGCAGCCACCAGGTTCCTCTGTCTCTGGGATTCTCCAGGCAAGAATACCGGAGTGGGTTGTCATTTCCTTCTCCAAAGTACATTGACTACATGTCAAAGATGTGGTTCTAAGACATCCTAGCTTCTGAGAATACGTGTTTGTTTTTCTGAACAGTCCTACAGGGAAGTTCCAAGGGCTTCCCTTGTGACTCAGACGGTAAAGAATTCGCCTGCAACGTAGAAGACCCACGTTCGATCCCTGGGTGGGGAAGATTCACTGGGGGAGGGCATGGCAACCCACTCCAGTATTCTTGCCTGGAGAATCCCATGAACAGAGGAGTCCAGTGGGCTACAGTCCATGGGGTTGCAAGGAGTCGGACTTGAATGAGCAACTAACACTTTCACAGGGAAATAAGGCAGAACATGGGCTCACAAGAGGGTCAGTTCATGCCGAGGGTAGTATGTGTCATTGCTCTGTCAGGCGCAGGGGAGACCAAGATAAAATGAGACATTGGTGCTGCTCTTGTGGAGTTTATCAGGCCATGAGGGACTCACTGCAGCATGAAATGTTGAGGTAAGTGATGATACAGGGTCCAGAGGGACCAAACAGGAGGGCAGATTAGAGAGTCAGTCTCGCCTCACACAGGTCAGAGGGCAGACTGTTCTGGTGCCCAGGCCTCCCCCACAGAAGGTCCTCCTACCCCCCAGCGTGGCCCTACCATCCAGGCGGTCAGTCTGAGCGGGGCGTCCTCCTCCTACCTCTTTCCTGGGAGCCTGAGGTCCTCGCTCGCCCTCAGGAGCTGTCTGCTCAGGGGAGCGAAGGCTCTGAGATGTGGGAGGAGGGGCGCAGCGCCTACCTGATGTAGCCCACCTGGGGCCGGTGCTGCAGGAACCAGCGGTAGGACACCTTGTCCTTCCAGCCCACGTTCCTGGAGTCCTTCCACAGCAGCCTGACCTGGTCACTGGTGTCCCCCGTGTGCCACAGTGAGTTGCGGAGATGCTCCCCTGGACCCGTCTTGGACTTCACGGCCTAGACAACACCACGAGCAAGGTCTCAGATGCACAGACTGCACTTCCTGCATCCCGTATCCCTGGGGTAGTGATGGGGTCAGGATTCACAGGTGCAGCCCGGCCGCCCTGAATCTGGACACAAGGCGTAAACACTTCAATGCCGTTTCTGCTGTGGTCATCCCCAACCTTCAGTGATCAGCACTGGCCGGCATTCCACTAACTTGGTCCATGCTTTCCCTGTTGTCAGACCCATTGCTCCCCACATTTGGCCAAGGAGGGCTCTGAGCTCGGCCTTTCCTCCTAGCAGTAGTGACGGACATAGTTTCCCAGCCCTCCTGTACAAAGTTGGCCACCCTGAGGAAACACATTAGTCAGTTTCCAAGGGGGGTGTGCCCGAAGACGTACCCCTAAATCTTCCCCACCTCTGGGGTCAGACATTCTCACCCAGAGGGGAGCATGCAGCTCATACAGAGAAGCGAAGGCATGCCCCCCTGGATGGATTCCAGAGTTCCCAGACTTGAGCACAAATGCATCGATTTCTTAATGAATAAATGCCATATGGGAGAACACAGAATTTAAGAGGAGGGTGAAGGGCCCAGAAGAAAGGGAGACAAGTACCTTGAGCTGAATGCCAGGTTCTGCAACAGCTCGGAACGGGGTGGCCTGCCAGTATGTCTGCTCTGTCTGCTTCCACATGACCACATAGAAGCTGGAGCTGTCCTGGTAACCAAAGATGAAGCCGGCGTAGTCATCGTCCGTCTGGGTATTGACGTGGAAGGTCCCTTCGAAGTCAACTCCATTAAAAGCCGTGTATCCTGTAAAGATCAAAGCAGATGAGAAAAACAGGCAAGCCAGGCGGGTAGCTGAAAAGAGTGAATTCCACACAAGGGTTGACTGAGGCCCTGGACATACCCACTGCCAGGCCAGGATCACTGTTCATGGTCTGCACAATCTCCATGCCCTGCAGAGAGAAATGCAGGAGTTAAGATTAACCTCAGAGGGGATGGAATAAGCTCAAGGAAGCTCAGATTCTCAGGCATCACCGGTGAGGAGTCAGTGATGTCTGAGCTCCATGTAAAGATTTCATTATCTGAAGAACTGCCCTACCTTGTTATGTGCTCAAAGAAAGCATACACTTTTCAACAAAACAAAACCTCAGTGCTGAGTAGAAACAGTTTTGCTAAAACTGTCACTCGAGTTGATTTAGTAGACTCTTAATTAGAGAACATATGCTTTAAAGTTTTTTTTTCAATTTTTAATTGGAGAATAATTGCTTTACAATACTGTGCTGGTTTCTGCCATGTTGCTGTTGTTCAGTTGCTAACTCGTGGCCAACTCTTTGCAACCCCATGGACTATAGCCTGCCTTTGTCCCTGATATCGCCCAGGCAAGAATACTGGAGTGGTTGCCATTTCCTTCTCCAGGTTTCTGCCATACAACATGAATCAGCTGTAAGCATACCTAGGTCCCCTCCCTCTTGAACCTCCCTCCCACCCCTCTGGGCTGCCGGAACACGGGGTTGAGCTGTGTTACACAGCATGGTCCCCCTAGCCATCTATTTTGCATATGGTAATATACATGTCTCAGTGCTATTCTCCCAGTTTGTCCCACCTTCTCCCTCCCTCGCTGTGTCCATAAGTCTGTTCTCTATGTCTGTGTCTCTACTCCTGCCCTGCAAATAGGTTCACCAGCAACCATTTTTCTAGCCACAAAAAGGAGCAAATTTGAGTCTGCTGAACTGAGGTGGATGAACCTAGAGCCTGTTATACAGAGTGAAGTAAGTCAGAAAGAGAAAAACGAATGTCGTATATTAATGCATACATATGCTTTTAATGAATGTGGCCTGCTGGGTGATGCTGGAAAATCTACTAAGCCTCTCTGTGCCTGCCTTCTTTAGTTCCACAAGGAGGCGAACACACAGAGGCACCTGCTGCAGAGACTGGGAGCATGGGTCTAGGGAGACTGCCCAGGCCCCAAATCCAGCAGTCTCAGCTGCTTACCTGCCGTGCTACCATGAGAAGTCACTCAAGCTTTGTAAGACTCGAGCTCAACATCTGTAAAATGAGGCTAAATGCTCCATCAACAGGACTGTTGTGGGGAATAAATGTGATGTGGGAGAGCACCTGGCTCACAGTCGGCACCCTCCAACTAACCCACTTCTCTCAGAAGGGCCTGTGCTGGAGGGAGGAATTGGGAGACTGGGATTGATGCCTACAAACGAGTGATACTGTGTCTGAAACGGATACCTAGTGAGAACCTACTCAGGGAACTCTACTCAGACCTGAATGGGAAGGAGGGCCAAAGGGAGGCGATATGTGTATGTCTGGGTGATCCATTTGCTGTGCAGCAGAAACCAATACAACATTATAAAGCAATTATACTCCCATAAAAATTAGTTTTTTTAAAAAAGCCTGTGTTGAGAGGCAAAGCTGAGCCACCGCCAGCTCCGTGACACTCACCTGGTTCAGGACCACCCAGTTGGGGTCGATCTGGGCATCCCCTTCAGGGTCCAGGACCACGGTCTGATAGGCCCTGAAGTCGGTCAGGGTGACCTCTGCATTCTCTGGGCACACGTCTATCCGATCAATGACCTGGTCCTGGTCAAAGTCTGCCTCACAGATGTCTCCCACTCCGTCGCCTGAGGGAATGGAGGAGGGGAGCTGGGTAATGCCCACCACCCCCACGCCACCCCCTCTGTGACAGAAGCCAAAGAGAGCCCAGCGCCAGGGCTAGGTCTTCAGCCTGCGTGGAGAGAGAAGTCCTGGAGCCAGCTGTGGCTGAGCCGGCACCGGGGTCCTCGTGGCAGGTGGGTGAACCCCACTGCAGGTGGTCAGAAGGCCTTCCCAGCGGCAGCGTGAGGGTAACTGTTCAAAGCTGACCTGACAAGAAACCCTGGGTGTCCTCTAGGATCGCATCTCACTGACGGGTGGATCTTAAGTCTAACCTTCCGTAAGCAAATGTCTGTAGTACTTTCTGGACTATCACACATAAAAAGCAGGGAAATTATGGCCACCAGACACTCTCTCAGAATAATTTACAGTGACCCTTAGGCTGAATCTAGCCCAAACTGTCCTTTGTCCAGCTAACAGGGTGGTATGAGTATCAAGACTTGAATTTGCGTATGCAAATGGGTATGGGCATGGGTACGCTTACCACCATGCTCACAACTCTGCCATCTTATTTCTGGCCCTGTGCACACCTCTTCCCTGCAGGCATCGCAGCCTGTGAACCCTACCCCCGCCCGTGCTGCCCTGGCCTCCTCTCCCTCCTGCTCCCGCTGGGACTCTGGTGAAAGGGGTGGGCAAGCCCCAAGGCGGAGCGTGTGGTTGCTTCCCTGCCCCGTGTGGTCTCAGCCCAGGGCTGTGCCCGCCTCTGACAGCTGGAGACACGTGGCTCCCAGGGCTCTCCTGTCCACACAAGCTGTGGCTGCTCGGAGGAGCTGGGCCCTGGCAGAGGTGGGCAACCCTGGGCCGAGCCCGCTTACTGTTGCTGTCCTCCTGGGCGGGGTTGGGGACCAGCCGGCAGTTGTCCGGGCCAGGGGGTACCAAGTCTGGGATGCCGTCATTGTCGTCGTCATCGTCACACTCGTCACCAATCCCATCCTTGTCAGTGTCCAGCTGGGCACTGTTGATGACGGTGGGGCAGTTGTCTGTGCTGTCCTGGTGCCCATCTCCGTCGCTGTGGGAAAAGGGAAGGAGAGGCTATTTCACAGCTCAGCAGGGGACATGAGGAGGCCAGTTCTTAGGAGGGGGAGTTTGGGTTTGGGGTCTTAACCAGGCTTGGTCTTTTATCAAGCTTCCCTGGCGGCTCAGACAGTAAAGAATCTGCCTGCAATGCAAGAAACCCAGGTTCGCTCCCTGGGTCGGGAAGATCCCCTGGAGGGCATGGCAACCCACTCCAGTATTCTTGCCTGGAGAATTCCATGGACAGAGGAGCCTGGCGGGCTGCAGTCCTTGGGTCGCAGAGTCAGACATGACTGAACGACTTTCACAGGTCCTTAGATAAGGCTGCCTTATGGGCCTCAGAGACCATTTCCTACTTCCCTGACCTGTTGAAACAGATCTTTTCTATTCAAAATAAGGGTCAATTTCTGTGATTCTGTGACCAGATGCTCCTTTCAGTCCCTGGCACGACTACGATCCCCGCAGAGACTCTGGGAGCAGAACAGAGGGAGGGGCAGGGGCGCCAAAGTGCTGGCTGAGAGCCCTGGCTCAGCCGTGCACGTGGCCCCAGCACGACACTTGGCACTCCGTGGCTCAGCATCCCCCTCTGTACCATGTGGACAGTGACAGCCCACTTTGCAGGCTTGAAGATTGAAGGCTGATTAGAATAGTGCATATTACATTTTTACACATGAAAAACCACTTCCAGGGGCCTGGCCCTTGGGAGGCCTTATGGTGTTTCCTTTTCTAATGCTTTTCACCATGCCTGGCCAGTAGACCCAAGAAGCATCAGCTGTGAACGCACAAGAAGTGGACTTCCACATATGTCTTAGTCTCTGAGTCTCAATTTCTTTCCAGGCCTGATGGCCACCAGGGCGAGAGTGTGCCCACCAGGGCGAGAGTGTGCCCTGTCCCCAGGCTTCCCTGAGTGGACAGTGGCCTCCTATGGCTACTCGGGATTAGAGCAGATATTCCTTTCACCAGTTCTACCCATGGCCCATCCTGGGCCAGCAACTACCCCCACAATGGGATGGGAAAAGGAGGCCAGGGACCAGTGCATGCCCTTCAGGCCGTGCTTCCCAGATGAGACCCAGGGAAAGTGAGGTCGGCTCCAATAGCGGGATTCCTGGGCCTGTGGCAGGGCTGTTTTCCAAAACATAAGCCTGAGCTATTGCCGTCAGCAGCCATGCCATATAGCCCCGAACATTTTTATGCAAAACCAAGCAGTTTCTGTCCTCAAGTCTGTGGGAATTAAAATGTAGCAAATGAGTCATTTATTTTAGGCAACTTCTAGAGGCTGGTGGGACAGGATATTTTAGAAAGCACTCAGATGGCAATCGGAGTGCACGATGACCTGCAACAGGGAACATTCGTGATGCTCATCACCGAGGGAAGTTGTCAGGGTACCAGTCCCACCTTCCACTCAGCAACGGAGATATCCTATGTCAGCCTGTCACGGATTTGCCTCTCCTCATGCTGTGGGAACAATACCTCACTTACCATTTTCTGCAGGTCACCCAGGGGCCAGTACTGTGCCAGGAGCTTTACCCACATTATCTTTCATTTGCACCATCACTTTTAAGATGCATGCAATTATCTCTACTTTGCAGATGAAGAAATTGAGACTCAGACTGAGAATTATGTTGAAGTTCACTTAGCCAGCATGTACTCTGCAGCAAGGACACGGAACACGTGGATGGAGATGGGGCTTGACAGGCTCTGTCCTTGAGCAAGGCTGGGCTTCAGAGCTGCTGGCTGTAGGGCAGCCTCTGAGGAGAGGTTGAGGAGGGAAGCTACCTTGTTCCTTTTGCCTTTCAGACCCCTTTCCCTCTCTAATCCCTGTCCTGCTGCCCCTATGATTCCCTACGGAGATGACAGGGTCCAGACTCTCGGACTGCAGGTGCCTCTAGCAGAGCTGCCCACGTCTACGTTTTTGATGTTCTTATAGCATCTGATCCAGCTCTTTGTCCTAACATAGGCCTCCATCCATGTGGGACTAGCAGGGCTGACAGCATTCATTTGCATAGAACAATTCCACCCAAGAAAAGAAAACTGAATGAAAAAATCCCAGAGACAATGAAATCACAAAGATCTCTCAGCAAACTGGCAGCTCTCTATTTGGGGGCTGATGGTGAAGCTTCCCTGAGCTGAAAGAATATATAAGAGCAAAAGAGCTAATATCCATGTAACAGAAACTGTGATATGTACTTTCCATAAAATTAGCTCAACCTCCACAATCATCCTAAGAGCTACATTCCATTTTTAGCCCCATTTTACAGATGAGGAAATGGAGGCACAGAGGGATGGGCAGCTGATGTGTATGGTTAACTGATGTGTAAGTGGAGAACTGGAATTGGCATCCAGGTGTGTTGCTCCAGAGCCCATCTCTAACAAGGGACGCCATATGGCCTCTCCTGTGATGGAGTCTCAGTTGCTTGAGTGCCTCGTGACCCCTCCTGATACAGTCAACTCCTCCATCCACAGAGGTGCAGCGACCCTGACCAAAGAGAGAGCTATTGTTCCTCTAGCAACTCAATCTACCCAGAGAGCCCCCAGAGCACGGAAGCAGCAGAAAGCTCTGAGAGAGAAAACTCCCTCTGGATTTTTCATCTGGTCCTATGCAGTTGGGAGACGTGCCATACCTGTCCTGATTGGTGTCACAGGAGTCCCCAACCAGATCATTATCCACGTCAGACTGCAAAGGGAACAGAATGTGTTATTTATCCCTAGGCCTGCACAGAACGTTCCAGAGAAGGCAGACCTGGCCCATCATCACTGGATCTCAGGAATTATTTCTTTGAAATTGGGGTGGTGCAAACTGCAAAAGGACAACACCATATTGGTGTAGGCACAATGCTGAATTTTCAAAAAAGTCTTCCAAAATATCAAGCTCCAAGGACGGGCTGCCTACACACCAGATGAGCTGACTGGAGAAGGGCGCCGGGGCAGTGTGGGGGCAGGTGCAGACGCGGCCCTCCGGCATGGGTCGGAAGGGGGCCAACCACAGACACGAGGATGAGGCAAGCAGATTCTGCTCTGCTTCTGCATTTTGGAGTGGAGCCAGAACGGGAGTGAGTCAGAGGGCAACAATGACGACCCCTTCCCAGGGCTTTCAAAATACGTGACACATCACACCCAAGGATCCAGATAGGAAGGAGGAGAGAGAAGAGAGACTGCACATCGCTGATCAAACCTTATCTGAAATGTCCATACACAGGGGTTTGGGGATGAAAGGGACATGAGGCTCCCCATAAAAAACCTTGTTCTGGGCATCCTTAGATTCCTATGACTGACCTCAGAGGGACTCTACAGCCTGTGAGGTGAGTCAGAGGGCCCCAGATGTCCTGCAGTGTCCTTCCCATCACCTCCAGTCCTACGTACACAACATTATCACCTCTGCTGTTAGGAGGAAGGCAGCAGCAGCAAACGGGGCTGGTGGGCTCTGCTGGGTTCTTCCAGAAGCTGGTCTTAATGTGCATCTTTGCATGGAGCGCTCAGCCTGGGGTTCAGCTTCCCCTGGGTCCTACTAACCTGGTTCGGGTTGCTGACCTCAGGACAGCTGTCACAGGCATCCCCTACACCATCACCGTCTCTGTCTTCTTGGTCACTATTGGGAACTTTCTGGCAGTTGTCCAGGATGTTTTTTATTCCTGCAAGAGAGGAATGCTTCCCTGAGTCAGGTGAACGTCACAGAAAGGTCTGGAGCACAGACTTTCAGGAGCTGTAGCGATCAGGCCAGCACTCGGGGAGTGGCATCCGCCGAGGCCATCCTCGGGAAGCACCACCGCTTCCAGCAGTTATCTGCTATGTGTGCATGCTCAGTCATGTCCAACTCTGTGACCCCTGGACTGTAGCCCCGCCAGGCTCCTCTGTCCATGGGGATTTTCCAGGCAAGAACACTGGAGTGGGTAGCCATTCCCTTCTCCAGGGGTGCAGTTATCTTGAGGTAACGTCAAAGGATGAATTCTGGGAGGCTCAAAAACGAACAGTGACTTGAGGCATTTATCCAGCAAGTTAGAATCTGTCCAAGGTGTTGAGGGCTATCACTGTGTCCAGATGAGGCATCAAGAGGGCCAGCCCTGGGGAGGGAGGAGCTCATGGGTCTGTTACTACCAGGGCCCCAGGGCTTGGGTGGTGGTGGATTGGAGCCAGGCCCTTCACACCTTTTCTCCCCAGCTTCCTGGTCAATTTTGTCATCTCCTCTTGGTACCTTGGAACCAGGGATGGTGGGAGTGGTATTTACATCCTGGAAATGCAAATGCTACACCTCAGGACCTTTTCTGTTCATTTTGCTGAGCTGGTTTACCAACCGTCCGGCTTATAGAAGGTAAGGTTGCATTTTAGAGAGCTGTGGATTTTCTGGAGTAGGGTGTTGGTGGGTATAGTGTGTTTCTAAAAGGATATTCCTTCAAGGTCCTGTAATATGATATGTTTTTCAGAAATGATCAGATCCAGCCTATACTTTGATGACAGTCATCTATGTTTTATGGGAGCTATACAGAAACAAATGTCCTTCCTTATGGCCTACAGAGCTCTAGAATTGTTCTCCAGGGGTGCTAGTCACACAGACCAAAGTATGAGGCCCTTCAGTGGACCCTGGAGCTGGCTGATGCGGCCACCTACCTGCCTGATGGCCCTTTCCACTCTCTGGGAAAAGACCTGATTCTCTGCATGAGGAGCCTGACCTGGGGCTGCAGCGCTTGACCCTGCTCTGCCCCTCTCCCTCAATCTTCCACTTCTAGAGCTCTTACGCTTGAGAAGGACGGTGGGAGGGAGGAAGCTGTAGTCTGAGAAGACAGATGTCCTCCAAAGACACAGCCTTTACAAGACTCTGCTTGAAGGGATTCCTACAGCTCTTGGCAATTATGTCAAGTTCCTGGAGCATGAAGGTTATTAAACATGGGAGAAATAAGTAGACAAAAATAAGTGGACCTGGGGTCCCCCAGGCTCAGGCCATGTAGAACCCCCCAGAGCAGGAAGGCCTTCAGAATCAGCAATTCTATTCCTGCTCCTAAGAGAGAACAAGGAGAAAAGCACAGATCGGTCCCAGGGAAAAGACAACGCGAGGCAAACCCACCGTCCCCGTCCATGTCGTCATCACAGGCATCTCCTCTCCCATCCCCATCAGTGTCTTTCTGGTCATTATTCAGCACGTTCCGGCAGTTATCACAGGCATCCCCGAAGATGTCTTTGTCACTGTTCCTCTGGTCCACGTTGTGGGTCAGGACACAGTTATCCTAAGGGATACCAGGACCGACATTTACTGAGACTCGCTGTGTGCCTGGTCCTGTGGTGGATGCCAGTCAACCTCCTCCCACCCCACCCCCCTGCCGCTGGCATGAGATGTCAGACCTCTGGGGGTCAAAGCTCCTCAGAGCTCCTTTTGTATTTTAAACATTTCAGAATTTGAGAATAAAAAGTTACAGTGCTGTGGAAACACAGGCATGGAAACGGACATTTGGGATGATTCATATAAACAGTGAACTTCATGGACTTTCCTCCACCATCTCTGGCACATGGCCATTTCCAGGCCCTCCCAGCAAAACAGGTGCCTACCTGCTCATTCAGGATCCCGTCTCCATCAGCATCCTCATCACAGGCATCTCCAATGCCATCCCTGTCTGCATCTTCTTGGCCAGAATTTGGTACATACTTGCAGTTATCCTAAGTTGGAGAAACACAACTCTGGGGGACATCTATGTTTGTCTTTTTTTCAGCTTTACTGAGATATTTTAACTGACAAAATTGCAAGACATTTAAAATGTATAATGTGATAATTTGATACATGTGTATATTGTGAAGTGATGCCTCCACTGATTTCATTAACATATCTGTCACCTTACATATTTATCCCCATCTTTATTTTGCTGAGAACATGTAAGTTCTACCCTTAGCAAATTTCAAGCATACAATACAGTGTTAACTACATTAGATCCACAGATCTTATTCACCTCATAATGGATAGTTTGAACCCTTTTACCAACTTCTCCCCATTTCCCCATCCCATCTCCATCTAATCAAAAACTATTTCTGACCTCAACACACTCTGTACCTGACTTTATTGTCAATGGCTGTTTTGCTACATTTGAGATGCGGCTACTTTAAAAATACAATTCTGAATGGAACCCACAGAACCTCTCCCCCATATAAGATGTGGCTCTGGAAAGCCACAGAGCGAGTGTGCATACGTGCTTGTGTGTGCGCGCGTGCGTGTGTTTTCTCCTGCTCGTCCGCCTCACCTTTTTGCAGTTTCTGGCCGAGCACGGCAGTTCCTCATCAGGGTAACTGTCAATGTCCACATCCTTTCCACAGATGTAGCCGTCACCAGCCCAGCCGACTCCACACTGTGAAGAGAAAGCCTGTCAAAAGCCCAGGCACTGAGCCTGGTGGGAGGATGGGGCTTACAAGGGCCTCTGCTTCTGTACACAGGCCCAGAGGGAGGGCCCGGAGCCAGGAGGCTTTGTTGGTAGGATTTTAAAACTATTAAGCTGTGTTTTGAATATTATAGTCTAATGGTTCAAAATTCAAAAGGCAAAGTGAAAGCTCCTTCCTGCTCCTGGGCTCAGGAATCCAGGCAATCCACTCTTTTGAATACTTTCAGAGACATGCTGGGCAGAGACCAGCAAACACATATTCTTTTCCTTTTTTTTGGTCCTTTAGCACAACTGGTAGCACACATGTATACTACTCTGCACCTTGAGTTTTAAAAATTAACATTACATCTCGGGACTCTTTCCATATCACTGCATGTAGATTTGTGTCATTCTTTTTAATGGGCACAGATGTATTATACATCAGTTGGAATACATGTGCCTTAATTAATTCAACTAGTCCCCTACTGGTGGGTGTCAAGTTGTTAAAACCTTTCTCTATTGCAAACAATGCTGCCACAAAGAATGCTAGTACATTTGTCCTTCTGCACATTTGACAAATTCTAGTACATTTGACCTTCTGGTTTCTTAGTGTGAAATTCCTAGCTCAAGTGTACTTATTTGTATAAATATTTATAATTTGGGATTATTGTCAAAACATTCTCCAGTGGAAATAAATGCACACATGGGGAGAGAGGCTGTTGAGGCACTTTGCTTATCATCTTGGCGCCATATCTCTGTATCTAATGGCCTTCTAGATCAATTTCCACCACAGAGGGAACCCTCCAAGGTGCTTAACCTCTATTCATATCCCCTAACAGGAGAAGACTCTTGAGAGTCCCTTGGACTGCAAGGAGATCCAATCAGTCCATTCTGAAGGAGATCAACCCTGGGATTTCTTTGGAAGGAATGATGCTAAAGCTGAAACTCCAGTACTTTGGCCACCTCATGCGAAGACCTGACTCATTGGAAAAGACTCTGATGCTGGGAGAGATTGGGGGCAGGAGGAGAAAGGGACGACCCAGGATGAGATGGCTGGATGGCATCACTGACTCAATGGACGTGAGTCTGAGTGAACTCCGGGAGTTGGTGATGGACAGGGAGGCCTGGCGTGCTGCGATTCATGGGGTCGTAAAGAGCTGGACACGACTGAGTGACTAAACTGAACTGGAGAAGGTTCCCACAAGTGTATTGCTGGGTCTGTGCATTCTCTGTTCTAAAAAGTCTACCCAAGTTGCCTGCCACCACCAGCTGCTGAGGGCAAGCCTTCACTGTTAGTAGAATAGGCCTTAAAGTAACAGTTATTCCAGACCAGACTCTATAGGCATTTTCTCCAGTCCTTACAGTGATGGTACAAGGTCATCATTACCCAGTTTTACAAAAGAGTCAACTTAGAGCAGCGAAGTCCCTTGCCTAAGGTCTGAGGGCTGGGACTTGAACTCAAGACTGTCCCAGTTCAATGTCTTTTGCCATATGTATTTGGTTAACACGAGTTCTTCCCCTCATATCCATATCCTAGTGGGCCCGGTTAAAAGATGAATGATAAACCTAAGAGAAAGGCAATCCTCCCATAAGTGTGTCCAAGGTATGAGGTGGTACCTCAAGCTCAGCCCAGGAGCAGGATAGGTACCTGAAGAAACAGGCAGAACTGAAGGAACAAGGGACAAAGCGGCCTGGAAAGTGACAAGGAACCAGTGAGGTGGGGTGGGGGAGGGAGGAGGGGTAAGAGTCTGGGGAACAGCATCAGGGCCAAGGGAAAAGAAACTTGACACGAGTTAATGTTAAATTTCCTGCCCTCATTAATCAAAATAAGGTGATTTAAGACTTCCTAGGCTGCAGCCTGTCTGTTCTCAATCACGCACACCCCTCTTCTGCAACCAGAGACATGGAAGGCAGGGTTCCAAAGACACCCCTCCCATAACTACCCTTATTTCCGCTCAGTTGTTTCTGTAGGGCCTTTAGAAGGCCTGGAAAGCACACCCATGGGGGTATCGTCCTTGACTCATTTTAATGAAGAAAAAAATTTCCTCTAGGAACAAATACGTTTTTAATGAGCCATTTTCTGACAGATTAAATTATTTTAGTAGTCACTCCAAGTGTATTAATCCTTCACCATCTGTCGCTGTGCCTTATTACGAATTCAAAAACACATTAAGAGCCCCATCACCCACCGTCCCAGGGGAGTCGTTAATTTGTTCACAAAAGATGAGGATTTAAACATAGATATATGCTTGCCTCTCAATGGGGATAAACAAGCCCCATTGATAGGAATTAAAGAAATTGTTGGTTTTTTTCTTCCCTTCAACCCAGCTCGTTCCCTTGTCAGTACCTTGTACAAATTACTTGTACCACTGGAGAGAGGGGATGGTATTACAGTTATTTCTTTAACTTGATTTTGATTTTCCTCATTCTTCCTACTTAAAAGCCATATGATCATAGTAGAAAATTGTGAGAACAAAAAGGTAAAGAAGTTCGAGGTATGAAGAAGGGAGAAGTCTCCCAGAATCCATCCTGCTGCTTAGGCTGACTGCTATCCCAGACTCTAAGGGGCCTGGTTCCCTGGGGAGGAAGCAGGAAGTGAATAGCTGAAGATGGATTATTTAGCCATGTCTAGAAGCCCCCCAGTCCCCAGGACTCCAGGGCTGGGGCTTTGGGGACGGATGGTAGTAACAAGCTCCATTCCTCACCAAGGGCCCACTCCACACCTGAGTGGTGGGACACCCTCACGAGGCTGAAGTGCCCTGCCCTCTTCCCCGGCCTCCCCTCCCCAGGCGGGAGCTGCACGGGAAGGAGAGTGCTCAGGAGCTCCTCTTGAGCCTGGCGGAGGCAGGCACAGAGAACAGCGGGTGCTGTGGAAGGTGGAGGGTTACTCAGGGCAGTTCATCTCCCGGAGTGTCAGGCCAGACTTGGAAACTGGATGTCCTTGGGGCAAGGACAATGAGGAAGGGCAGTGTGCTCATGTAAACCAGCAGCTTATCGAGGGACTAGTGGAGGGAAGGCATCTCCTCCCGGTCCTGGGCTCACCTCCTGGGCCTCCCACAGAGGGTGCATGGGAGCTGGGGCTCCAGCACCAACATGCCCAAGAAGATGGTGTTGACCCACGGTCAAGAGACAGCAAAGGTGGCTGATGGTTAGGTGACTTCAGATTGCTCCCCACAAACTTCAGCTGCCTCTGTTACAGCCACATCCTTCATTTATTTTGACGAAATTGCTTTCGTTTTGGAGTACTTTTACTCTGAAGCAAGCAGCAGATTACTTACCACACACGTCACATCCCCCTGCCTCTCTTCGATGCACTGGGCGTTCACACTGCAAGGGTTCAGTTCTGGATCTCTGCAGTTTCTTTCCATTTTGCATCCCCTCATCTGATCACCGATGTACCCTGGTTTGCAAGGCCCACAGCGATAAGATCCCTGCAAGAAGCAGAGCGAGATGATGCTCAGACCTGGGAGCAAAGGGCCTACGATGGTGTCTATTTGTACATGGACTTGATGATGCCGGGATGAAGTGAGCCCCATGCCTGCTTCTGTTATGTGTGTGTCTTATAACATTGTGTGAATATTGAGGGAGACACTAGCAGACTGGAAGCCACAGCCGGCCACAGAGACATGAGAGAACAGAACCAAAGGCAGAAGGCTGGCTGGGGAGCTGCTTGGTCTTGCCAGCTCCACTGTGGAGGGCAAGGAGGAAAGGGGTGAAAACCTGAATGAAGTCCTGGGAGGTGGAGAGAGAGAATTTACTTTAGGGACAAAGGGTATGGTTTGGTTAAAACGCAAGTTAGAAAAAAAAATTTTATTATTATTATTATTTTTTTTAAATCAAGTGCTGGACAGAGAACTGTTGGTGGCCTAGCACTGAGGATTTTTGATGAGGTGGGCTGGTGTGGAAGAAGCCTGGCAAACGAGCTGTCAGGTCCATTGGGATGGCACTTCCAAGGCAAGCCTGACTTTTTTTTTTTAAAGACAGCTTTACTGAGATAGAATTTACATACCATGAAAGACACAATGTAAAGTATACAATCCAATGATTTGTGTCACTCACAACTCCTTAATCACTAAGCACAAAAGATGCTCTCCAGTGATTTTTAAAAAGCATTTATTTATTTGGCTGTGTGGGGACTTAGCTGTGGTATACACGGTCTTCAGATGCGCTGTGTGGGAGCTGGTTCTCTGACCAGATACAGCGCCCAGGCCCTCTGCACTGGGAACATGGAGTCTTAGCCACTGGACCACCAGGGAAGTTCCTTTTTTTTTTTTTTTGCTGCACCGCAGGGTTTGTGGAACTAAGGTTCCCTAACCAGGGATTGAACCTGGGCCCTGGAAGAGAGCTAACCATTGGACTGCCAGGAAATTCCCTCGAGTGATATTTCTTGGTCTGTTAGCCTCACTGGACCACAGCCTTTGGTCAGTTCTCTGCTTTTCTTTGCTCCTCTGCTCGTCTTCCTTCGCCTACTTGTTCATTTTTGAGGTTCTCTAGAGTTCTACTTTCTAGACAATGCCACTGCCTACTTTTCTCCTCCCAGGGTGGCTTTAGTTTTTACCTTCATGTCAGTGTCTCCCAGATCTATTTCTGCAGACTAGCTTTCTCCTGGTAAAAAGCTAAGAAGCAGTAAGTCCCAGTATATTAGCAGGCAGTGTCATGAATAAAAACGGTTCTGCAGGCAAACTGGACATCTTATGAGATGTGTGGTCTTCGCCTAATTAACTTTACTGGGCCTCAGCTCCTTCAGCTGTAAAATGGGAATAATGATAGTGCCTATTGACAGATTGTTGTAAGGATTAAAGTAAATGGCAATATTTATAAAATGCTTTGACATGTAAGGAAACTAGGAACCTAGAGATTAAAAACCTTTCCCAGGAACATACATAAGTGAGAAGCAGTGATGTTGGTGTTTAGTTGCTCAGTCCTGTCTGACTGTTTGCGACCCCATGGACTGTAGCCCACCGGGCTCCTCGGTCCATGGGATTTCTGAGGCGAGAGTATGTGGAGGGGGTTGCAATTTCCTTCTCCAGGGGATCTTCTGACCCAGGGATTGAACCCATATCTCTTTCATTGGCAGGTGGATTTTTTTTTTTACTGCTGAACCCCCAGGGAAGCGAGAAGCAGTGGTAGCTGGAGCCACCAGTTCTTTCCTGAAGTCTCCTCTGCTACATCTACCATCTTGAAAAAGTCAACAGAACTTCCAGAAATAAAACCCCTTTCCAAAGAGTTAAAATTTAGACCCCTAAGTGTTAAGCAGTTTAATTTAATACAAATGACTTTTGAGAAGTTCTGTAAAAACAATGAATACCATTTGGGAATTGTCACCAGTAAAACGCTTATTCTGGAAAACTGAACTATTAATATAAAACTAAGAAGCTCTTCCTATTTAAAAAATATAAGAATGATAATATTTTATTAAATAAACATTCATCCAAAAGCCCAACACTGTAACTTTGAGAGATGGTAAAGAACAAGTTTGGCATTCTAAAAATGATTATTTTGGACATGTTACTCTTGCTTGTGAGATCTTAGTTCCCGGACCAGGGACTGAACCTGCATCCTCAACACTGAAAGCACAGAATCCTAACCACTGGACTGTCAGGGAATTCCATCATAAAGTTATTCTTATATAAAAAATTACTTATCCATTACTTTTACAGTAAAAACTCTTTCAGCACAAAACTTTTTATTTTTTGGCCATGGTGCACAGCATGTGGGATCTTAGTTCCTCAACCATGGACTGAACCCGTAACCCCTGCATTGAAAGTGTTCAGCCTTAACCACTGGACTACCAGGGAAGCCCCTCAGCACAAACTTTTATCCTCGTTTGCAAATCAAATCTATTATGCCCGTCTGTTCTCTACTGCCTTGGGGTTATGATTTACAGACACACACTTGTTTTAATAACTGGTCATCAATAACAAGAGCCATGAAACATACTTACCAAAGTGTTAATACAGATAGAATTGAGAACACATGCTCCATTTCGACACTCATCAACATCAGTGCAGATCTAGTGCGGAAGAGTTGAAAGAGGCACACTGGTTAAGTAAACAGGCAAATACATTTTGCTTTGTTTTGACATCTTTGGTTGAAGCGACAACATGGACTTTCAGAGTGGCTGGTCATCAAAGCACTGTTTTGGCCATCTCCCTGTGTTTGCATTGGTCTGGGCTCAACCTAATTCCAAGTGATAGTTGACTCCTTGGTATTTAAAGTTGTTCAGAAACTTAACATGATTAATCTGCTTCACAGCTTCAGGAAGGTTCTGCTTTATTCTGCCTGGGACTCATGTACTTCTTCTACCCAAGGATTCCTACCTTTACTCAGTTCTGAAAAATCCTTAGTTCCCCTCTGCTCCTGTTCCTTCTATTCCTTCTTTGTAACTACACTTAAAGAAATATTAGACTTAATCTCTTTTGACTCTTAACCTCTCATCCCTATTTTCCATATTTTTCTTTCTCTGTGCTATATTCCAGATGACTTCCTTAGACATACCTGCTAGACAACAAATCCCCTGGTAGCTGTTTTGATCATCTATTTTATTTTTGATGTCAGTTATTATATTGTTCACTGAATAAATTTTACTCGGCTATTTTTTCAAACCTGACTATATTTTTTTTTCCACATTGCCCTATCCCTTAACTATGGCATCTATGTTTTCCTTTTCTCCTTCTGAACTCATTTTATATTTGTCGTATCTCCTCAGGGTAGCTTCTTTATATAAATTACATTTTTGTGTATGAGTATATCCTTAGTGGCCTTGCTTTTTGCTTGAGGGTGTCCCACAGGCCCTGAGTTTTGGAGTCTCTTCACAAAGTGATATCAGCCAGGGCCCTGGGGATTTTAACTGCTCCAAGGCTAGTTTTTATGTCAATTTTGGGGGTTGTTTCTGCATTCTAAGTGTAACACCGATTCGGAGCTCACAACTTTATGTTGTACAAGCTTGGAGCTTTGATTTGCTGTGGGGAACCATGATTTGCTGTCAACCATGTCCCAAAACTGACATCAAGCTTCCTGTTGATTTGCAGGGGGATGGCTAGGGAAGGTTTTTCATCTCCTTGTAATGAGGAGGGTAGCTCTCTGAGGCTTCTGGCTTTCTTCATGGGTATTAGGTCTTTCCAGAAGTATCTGCTATACCCACATAGTGCACGAACCCCAGTTCCCCACTTGGAGGGCCTATACCCATCTTCCATCTCCCATGAGCTGCTGTGGCGTCAGCTTCCATCTACAGCTCTGATTCTGAGTTCCCACTTTGTTTCTAGAACCAGCACATTTCCTTGTATTTCTTTTGATATTGGTCACACATTAAACTTTGTTGTTAAATGTTAGCAAGTTGGCTCCCTTCGACTTGAGTTCCTTCTACCATACTGTAAATTCTTGAGTTCCTTCTACCTACCACTGGAAGGGCTCCTTCCTAGCTTACATAAGGCACCTTCTATTTCTTTTTGTCTGCTTCCCTTGGCTTAGTCTTGACGATTCTGTCTTTACAGAAGAGGAAGTAAAGCTTTAGGTCATTACTCTAATGACTTCTTGCCATCCCTGTGTGTCTAGCTTGGTTCCTTTTTCCAGCCTAAAAAATGTTGCCCTCTGGAATTCTTTGATAGGCAGCTAGGAAATAATGAACCTCTGTCCTCTTCAAAGCGAATAATTTCCCTAAGGTAGTAAAATTATTTATAGACCGGCCATTTTTAAGGGCTGAATACATCAGAAAGAATTTCACAGTCAGTCAGTTAAATAATGACCAGGATATAGTAGGACATCGAGAAATAAATGGAGACTGTCACAAACTGCTCAAGAGCTTTATGGCAATTTATAGCTGATATAAGAAGAAAGGGGGTTTTCCCCAGGGGATTACTTCTACTCTTGAAATCCTCTCATCTCTAAAACAGCTTCTGATCAGCAACAATGACTGTACAGACGTGACCTAATTTTTCAAAGCTTTTATTTGTTTCCCCAGTTCTTAAGTTGTTGTGTCACTAATCGTTCAAATGGCTACCAACAAAATAAGCCCGGATCCAGCCACACATCCAGTCTCATTGCCTTCACTGCTTTTCTAAAGGTACTCGATGATCCCAGTTGACTAGCTTGCTCCTCACTAGCCTTGATGGACATGTATATTCAGAAATGAGTTGGAAAAACCTGCTAACGTGCCCCTAGTGCCTGAGGACGTTCCACACACCCTTGTGGAATGGAAAGAGATGGGAACCAACCAAAGGTTTCCTGTTGGCGATTAAAGATCAAAAGACCACCACTTCAGCCCACCTGCTTGTTTGTCTTGGCGAAATTGATCCCAACGCCCTGCATCATGGGCCCCGTGAAGCCCACTGGGCAGGCATCACATCTGAAGCCAGGAGCCAGGTTTACACAGCGCACGCCAGGATAGCAGGGGTGGTACTTGCACTAGAGAGAAACAAAAATTCAGTTTGTGGCCACAGGGAGAATACACGCTCAAATATCCGTTCATCTCTTTGCACAAACTTGTGGAATCACTTAACTATCCATTTTTGGGGGGCTGAAATGATCAAAGGCAATAAGGCTTCCAATTTCATAGTGACTCACAGAATCCCTGACCCACACGGCCTGGAGGTTGCCTTGTTGTGAGCTTCACTATAATACAGAATGAAGTACAGCCGAGTGGAAAGGGTCCTAATGTTAACCAGCCCACCTTCCAGGGCAAACTCCCTGATATTCTAACTTGGAATTTAAAAATGTCTGGGAGAGAACAGTGCTCCTGGACCACTTGTCAGGTGGCCACTGAGTCCAAAGGCATTATTAAAGCAACTACTCAAAGAAAAAGACCTTGAGAAGATCAAGCCAGGGCAGCTGCCATTTCTTCAGTAAGATGTGGTTCATCAGGGGCTGTTCCTGACTTTGCACCCTATCAAGCCCATGGCTGCTGCAAGGCTCTCTCAGTCTAGGAGATTCATTTTTCTGACTTTTTTTTTAAGTCACTTCAACTAATGTAAAAAACATGACCACTTCCTGCCCTTTCAAAAGAAGGAAAATTCCAGTTCACAGATAAGAACCACATGCAGTTCTGTGAAACATGTGCAGATGCTCTTCCAAAGGAGGGATAACTAGAGATCATCTTAATTGCTTACTACCTGGGGAGGTAATCGGCTACCACAAGTCTGTAGGATCCATGTACATAAGCTAAGCTCCTTCCAGCCTTCCTCTGGCCTGAAAGTGTTAGTTGCTCAGTTGTGACCGACTCTTTGCAACCCCATTGACTATAATCTGCCAGGCTCGTCTGTCCATGGGATTCTCCAGGCAAGAATACTGGAGTGGGTGGCCATTCCCTTGCCCAGGGGCTCTTCCTGACCCAGGGATTGAATCCCGGTCTCCTGCATAGCCGGTAGATTCTTTACCATCTGTGCCACCAGGGAAGCCCTCCTCTGCCCTGATGGAAAGACAAAGGCAGATGCTGGGGGCAGCCTTGCCACCCGCTGTGAACACTGCCTTCCTTGAGACTGGACCAGTGACTGGATAACTATGGTCTTGAAACAATCTCTGTCAGAGGCTTTGCCAGTTGGCCAAACAGCCTGTATTTGCCCTACATGTCTTTCTGGCTCCGTCTCTGGGCACATTTGGTTACTCACAGATTATGGGGCCTCCTCAAAAGGTCTTGTTGGTTTAAGATTCCTCTCACTCCTCCACTGAGGAAGCCTGAAGAAATCAGTTCCAACCCCTAAAATACACCCTTACGCAGATCGTTCCCTTTCCACATTCACAAGTGTACAATAAAAGCACAGTAGTCTCAGAGACTGCTCATGAGAATCAGCGGTCGAGTCGCAGGCTGAAACCTCCGCATTGCAGCGACAGGAACCACCGTGGTGGGAAGCCCAGCAGGAGGTACAGTGATGGCGGCCACAGCTGCAGGTCGCGCCTCCGCCGCCCCACCACCCACGGGGCTCTGAAGATTCCCGAGGGAGCCGCTTCTATGCGGCCTGGAGGTCAACCCAAGTCAGCCCTCAGTCATCGACCGGGCTTCTCTTCCCGTAAGCCGTAGGCTGTATGCGATGCCGCGGGAGCCCCGGCTGTCGAGCTGAGTGCTCACCTCGTCGACGTCGGAACAGGATATCCCGTTTCCGGCGTAGCCCTCGGGGCAGGGTCCGCACTGAAAGCCGTCTCTGGTGTCGGTGCATCGCACGCCGCGGAAACACGGGTTGGAATCACAGCGGCGCACTGGGGGTGTCGGGGATGCCGCGGGTGCCACGGGCATCAGGGTGTTGGGGGTGGGAGACTGAAAGCTCAGAGGACCTAGACAAAAACCATCACCCACAGGTTTCCAACCCACCAAGAAAATTGAGCTGATAGAGGATGTGGTTCAGCTTCCCGGTGAGTTTCTTCTCCCTTCCCTCCACCTCGGTGCCAAACCTCCACAGACCGCAGGCTGCGGAGCCTCCCCCACCCAGGCCCTTCGGCAGTCCGCATCTGCTGCTCCAACTCGGAAGCGTGCCAGTTACTAGAAAAGCACTTACCGCAAGCCTGGCATTCGGCTATGGTGTTTCGCAAAAATGATGTTTCCTTGACCTTTAGAAATGGGAAGGGGAAAAAAAAAAAGGAGTACCTGATGTATAATCCAGGAATGAAAGAATCCATGAGTGGCAAACTATTAAACAGAACCTAAAGGAATGTTAATACGGCCCTGGGGGGCTCCCATGCGGCCTGGAGCCCCATTCTGCCTGGAGCCCGGGTATGTTTATCACCCGACGGCCCCCTACTTTCAGAGCCCTTCCAGCAGAGCCCCAGGGCGGCAGGCTGCATGGGGCCGCCTGAGGTCTGGCTCTAGGCCCTTCCCTGACCCTGCAGGCCTGCAGCTCTATCAGAGACCATCTCTGTTACAGGGCTTTTCTGATGGTCCATCCAGCTTGTTACCTGCTGTCTCAGAAGGTCCTTCACCTCTCCCAGTAGTTGGTTTAGTTGTGACATCTGCCCCAAGAACTGCCGATTAAAGTCTCCTGTAGGGACAGCGGAAGGAAAGGAGCATCAGAAAGTGACCGCTATTTCTACAGTGACTCAAAAACAAATGATTTCCCAGAGAATTATCATGATGAAAAACTCAGGGTATGAGAATCTAACATGGGGTAAAATTCATCTAATTCACCTAAAAAATAATGATAATGATGCCCCTGCTCTAGTTAGTCCAAATTCCTATGAGTTATACAAACACAAGTGCGATGAAGATACCTCTTGCCCTGGGCTTTGGCACAAAAGCCTGATTTCTGTAGACACATCCTATAGGACTGCCCTGCTGACAGCCCACCCTTTGGGGATAGGACCCAGCCCATCACGGGCCTGGGGGTTTATTGATGGAGGTGAGCAAACGGCCCGAGAACACACACCTGTGTTTGTGGTGGCCAGTGGCTCGCTCTGCTGCAGGAAGCAGTCTTGCAGGCTGGCCACCTGGATCAGCGAGCCTCTCACCACCAGCTTCAGCTCTTCCAAAGAGTCCTGGAAGAAATGGGATTCATACCACACCTTGGTGGTGCCATTCAAAAGCCAGTCGGCATGCAGACTCACACAATTTTCATAACACAGTAGGCCTGAATACTTGGACTCTGACATCTTACATAATTTTGTGGGTTTGCATTTTTTCCTGAAGCCCGCGAGCCCTGCCCTTCTGACTGAAGCAAATATGGAAGCAGCCAGCAGCTTAGGAGAGTGCTGGCATCAGTGTGGTCTTGATGAGAGTTCATCAAGGCGACTTGGAGAAAAGAAAAGGCCCTTTTCCTTCACGGTAAACAAGTTCTTTTGTGGTAGGAGCCTCTTAAGAATTGTCTGTTTATGGAGTTTAGACTGCAATGAATAAGACATTGATCCCAATTTTAAACACTATTATTTTTAGGATGTCTTGGCTCCAGGTTTTAGCAAAGTTTCTGGTTTCCTTGGATTATGAGAAAGAATACACAGTATATTCTATGATGTATATTTTTGTACATTTTCATGTATTTTCACATTACTGGTTGATAACAGTCATTCATTGTTAGTCATCAAGTTAATATTCTCACCCCTTAATTTTGTAGCTTTTACCTGTACCCATTATTTTATACACAGATGATAGAAAACGTTTATGTTAACTGCTAATGTAAGGTCTTCATCCTTATTTTAGACATGAGCGTGCTGAGGATTTTCAGAGGCACTCTGCTTTTCAATTTAGTTAACATGTATGCAACACGTTTTATGTAACAGATATTGTGTTGGAACCAGATCATAAGCTCTATGGAGGCCATTACTATTTTGCCAATTATGAGATACCTAATGCCTAGAATATGCATATTGACTGACTGACTGAGTAAATGAGAAGATGAATATGAAGACAGAGCATTGTGGTCCTTGCTGACAATCTAAAGGAAGTAGAATTCTGGGGGGGAAAATCCAAAAAATTCCATCTATTTCTGATGACCTTGGCTTTTAGAAATTGACTTATTTGGTGGTGGATACTAATTTCTGAAATAGAGACATAATTTCTGACTGTCATTCTGACTATCTGGGCTACTTTTAGGGATTCAGAAATAAAATTTAGCATATCTTTCCATTAATTTTTTTCTCTTTCTATAA
>SJYQ01004412.1:115888-256439 GCA_006410935.1 Redunca redunca
TATATATATATATATATATATATACACATCTTTTTCTCTCTCTCTCCCCAAACCTAGATTTTAGTCTCGAAATTTCTGCTTGAAAATGCTGTCTATATTTTAAGCACAAATTCTAGTATCTGATTCACAGTTTTTATATCAGTATCTAAAGTTTCTCAGCATTCCTAGTTATAACTGAAATTGCTGTTTATAACCTGCTTCTTTGTACAAAGGGCTCAGAACACCTTGGTACTGGGTTGGCCAAAAAGCTCGTTCAGATTTTTCCCATAACATTGTGCAGAAAAACGCAAATCAGCTTTTTGGCCAACACTATACAAGCATATATAAATTAGTTAAAGCACATATAATGAAGTAATGAAACAAATGGAAAATTGTGATTGTGATAAATAAGACAACAACAATATGGGCCACAGTGGATAAACATGGTTATTGATTTTGGTACGGACTTCCATATCAGATGAAATTCAGGAACTATGGCCAGTTATAGTAATAATTAGAAAAGACAAAGAATACTAATTATTTATAGGAAATATAGTAATTCCTATAAAGAACAAAATTATATTTTGTTTTTTAACAAAATTATAGAAGAAATATATGTGGCAATTTCTACAGTAGGTGCAATGACGTAATGTAAAAAATACCATCAACATGGTATAAAACAGAAGACAGAAGTGATGTGATATGTAAGGCCTCATGGAAGTAAGTTGGCAATAAGGTTCTTTTTGTTAGAGATACTCTAGTAAGACCTATGGAAGAATATTGTTCCTGGTGCTTGGCAAGTTCCAATCATTCTTTTTCACTTCTATTAAAAATTATAATTTTATGAAAGATTAAAAATAGATCATCTTACTGCCCTAAGATAGTTTAAAAGATTTTGCTATTCCTTTTCTACTTTATAATTATATGCCCAAAGTCTCCACTTATCTAAAGGAGTAGCTCTCAATTTTGACTTCACATTAGAATCAGTATTTTTAAAAGGACTGATGCCAAGGCACTACCTCCACAGACTGTGATTTGTCTGGAGTGTGGGCCATCGAGCAGTCGGTTTTTAAGTGCAGTAAGTGATTCTAATATGCAGTCAGAATTAGACCCATTCTTGACCTCAGCCCACTCGTCTGCGTTCTCAGAAACCATCTTTCCACTCTGGAGAATGGTCTGTGGGTTCTTACATGTGCCTTCCTCTGGAAAGTCCTCAGTTCCACAGCCTCGGGACTCTGGGCGAGGCCGGAAAAGGCTCTGGGGAGGTTGTGGATGGAGTCCACGCGGGTGCAGTCCAGGAAGAGCTCCACGGAGCCGGCCCCCCGGTGGAGGTTGGTCAGTCTCAGCAGCAGCCTGTGCCTCCTGCCGTCAGCCAGCTGCAGGTTGTTGAAGACCACCAGGTGAATCCTCCCATCATTCTTCAGGTAACGGAGGACGGCTGGAACCAAGCACGGACCAGTGAATGCCGAGAGGGCTGACTCTGTGCCGAACAGCCTCCAGGTGACAGTGACAAGGCCAGGTCATCAGAAAGATGCAAGCGAGTCAGAACCGTAAATGTTCAATGTTTTGTGTGCACTGGCCACCCACTGTTGCTGGGATGTTTTGTGCTCATGAAAAGAGATGGTAAGTAGTAAATGTGAAAACAAACAATATAATTTCAGTTAATGATGAGTACACTGAACAAGCAGGACACATTGAAAGTCAACTCACATCCAAGCAATCTCCTGAGGGCATGAATTCATTAATTCACCAGAGTTTCCTGAGTGCTACTATGGGGCTGGGAGCTGCCCTTCGTTGTTTTAAACACTTATATTCTATTCTTTGCAACCCTATGAATCTGGAATTGACTAGAGGTGAGGAAAGTGAAGCTCAGATAAGTAACTTGCTCAAGGATATAGTAAGTGACAGGACTAGAATTTAAAGCCAACTGTGGTTTATTCCATGGCTAAAGAATGCTAGGCCTGGATGGGGTTTTGTAAGCATATGTTGAATCAGGTGTAATCCGTTGTATTATCCCTCAGTAAAACCTATTTTCAAATTTTAACAATGCTCAGTTAGAAAACCAAAGGTATCCATGGATGCAAAAGAAAGACTCCATGGGAGAGCCACTGCCTTACATAAAAAGATATTCTCAGTATTATGTGGAGTGAAAAAAAGTTACGGGTCAGTATAGGTTAGCTCAAAAAAAAAAAAAACAACTATGTATGTATGTACATACAGTATACACACAGATACAGAAAATTAGAAGAAAATATTTATATGGTCATTTCTGGTACTTGGTGATATGTGTTTCTTTTTTCTTCATTTTCATTGTCTGATCTTTCTATACAAGAAACTTATGCATTACTTATATAATTCAAAAAAGTGAAAAAAAAAAAAAGAATTCCACATGTAAACCCAGAGTGTGCTACAATCAATGTGTATGATTCACAGCAAGCGACTGGGACCATCTCTCTTTGGGTGCCTCTTCTGTGAAGTGTAAATGCCAACTTGGTGCTGCCCAGACAGGAATACCTGTTTATGCTGCAGCATTGCCAGAGAAAATAATCACCACTAGGAAATTTACGGGTGTTTTTGAAGACTTCCTCCAAATACATTCGACTTTCTAGGTTGATTTCCCCACCCTTCTAGAATCTGACTAGATCTGCTTTTCCATTTGACCATGGCTGGAGGGGGGGCAGTTGGCATCTGGGTCCGTGGTATAGAGAGAAACCAGGAGGAGTCAGGAGATCTTCCTTCGTGCCCATGGGACCACCACCACTTGCTTACTGAGAGAGAAGGATTGGTGAGACCTGGCAGGATGGACTGCCTAGAAGGCCTTTCTATGACTATAGGACAACACTATGCTTCCTGAAGCAAAGTATTGGCAAGACTTAAATGTGGAATGAGGAGAAAGAAAATAGACGTGGGTAGACATTCTTGCCTGGAGAATCCCAGGGACAGAGGAGCCTGGGGGGCTGCTGTCTATGGGGTCGCACAGAGTCGGACACGACTGAAGCAACTTAGCATGCATGCATTGGAGAAGGAAATGGCAACCCACTCCAGTATTCTTGCCTGGAGAATCCCAGGGACAGAGGAGCCTGGTGGGCTTCGTCTACAGGGTCTCACAGAGTCGGACACGACTGATGCGACTTAGCAGCAGCAGCAGCAGACATTCTTGAGGTATTTTAAATACGGGATACAACAGTATTTTTACTCCCTTTTAAAAATATTGTTGAGAATTTATAATAGTAACAGCATGGCTTGAAATTTGAGGCATAAAATACACAAAAGAGGGGGGAAATTGAGCCCAAACATATGTACTAATTCAATATTTTAAAACCTCCATTCCTTTACTTTTGAAATAGTTTTGTAAATCCCCAGCATTTTTACAGGCCAATGAAAACACTACTCAGACCACCAGACCTCAACCCAGTCACAGACACGTACATACACTCAGGATCTCCTTATTTTCCTTTCGGCCACAACCTCTGTTCCTCCTATTAACAGTTTAAGAGGATACATAGAGTAGCTTAAAACAAATACTCGTGGTTTTTCTCCCCCAGCTGGGATTTCTGGTGGAATTCAAAGGAGACATATTTTAGTGGACCTCTTGCCTGCTTTTAGCAGGCCTTCCAGGCCATGTGGGTCCTGATTTATTTTCATAACTGAATCGCTAAGTTTAGTTTTATAAATACTACCTAATGGAGTAATTTCCACCTAACAGGTGCTCATTAAATGTTGTGAATATGAAATTTCAATGAATAATTTGATGACTACATTGAAAGCTTTTCACATATAAATTGAAAAGTTTAGCGAGTGGCAATTTAACATCTACTGCAGACAGCCGAACCTGCTATTGTGATCACGCTGTCATTTAAGGGCATTCCACACTTCTGCCTTGCTTTGCACTGCACTGCAACACTGAAATAGGTTCCTCCCGCTCCCAGGAAGAGGGGAGGAAAAAAAGGAAAAGAATTATGGAAACTTCCATCTTCGCAAGGTCTGTTAGCAGAAAAATTATCAAAGGCTTTGACATTTACTACTGTTCACACTTGATCCAATAATTCTCATTTTGCTTATGGCTTTCATTTTTCTTTTTTATTGCAAGTTCCTTACTTCAGTGCTTCTACACTTATTTTAGCTTCAGAGCAGTAACATTACCCAGAGGGTCGACAGGCACCTGCTCAGAAAACACATTTCCCCACCAGTCATGCTGAGCCTAGAGGCAGATTCAACAAGCCAGGAGTCTGCAGCCTGGGACACTCCCCGAGCTTCTTCAGAAGCAGCACCATCAGAAGGGAGAGAACAGACCCAGTTCCCATCTTCTCTATCTGTCCCCCTTACCAGTGCTCACCTCACCCAATCTTAGCCCCCTCCCCATCACACACACACACACACAGGGGAGCAGAACAGGGGGGAGAATACCAGTCACGCAGCAGGACATCACATCACCTCCAGAAGGAGTGAAAAGTCAGGCCCGGGAGCTGGAAGGAGCAATCTTCTTTAGGCTCCATCCCACCCCTGCCCCTCAGCACCCCAGGGAGAACTGCACTCAGGAAAACAGCCGTCACTGGGGACAGCTCTGCTTCTTCAGCTAAGGCACATTCCGTTCTGCTTGTTTCTCACGGAAACAAGTTAGCCTGGTGATTTCAACCTGCTTCTCTCTCAGGATGAGCACCAAGAACCCATCAGATTAGAACGAAAGGCTGCAGGTCTTCAAACACATTTCTATCTCTACGCTGTTCTCTGGGTTTCTCTGCCAGATTCCTGACTCATCTTCCTGCTCAGGGTCTTTTCCTGTGCAGGTTTTCTGGACAGACAGCTTGAGATGCCTACAGGACTATTCTGATCAAACGATTGCCTTCTCAGTGCAGCACACAAGCGAGCCAATGGAATCCTTCACTAGCTCCCTAATGGTTCCCAATTAATGTGTAACTTATCCCAGGACTGGCCTAACCTTCTAGCCACCTTCCATTCTGCTGATCACTGCCAAGCTAGACAACCTGTTTTAGCAACCGGTTTTCATGCCTCTCTAGCTTTCTCCAGCCTCTCTCATCCTTTTTCTTCTGTGCAGAGTGTTCTCTTCTCTATCCCTCTCCTTCCTGCTCCATCACTACTACAAATTGAAAGCCAAGATCCAGCTCAAATGCACCTGACTCCCTCTAGTATTCCATCTTCCTCATGACTGGAAGTTATCTGCCTCATTCATATTCCCTTCGGAGAAGGCAATGGCACCCCACTCCAGTACTCTTGCCTGGAAAGTCCCATGGACAGAGGAGCCTGGTAGGCTGCAGTCCATGGGATCTCGAAGAGTCGGACACAACTGAGCGACTTCACTTTCACTTTTCACTTTCGTGCATTGGAGAAGGAAATAGCAACCCACTCCAGTGTTCTTGCCTGGAGAATCCTAGGGATGGCGGACCTGGTGAGCTGCCGTCTCTGGGGTCGCACAGTCGGACCGACTGAAGTGACTTAGCAGCAGCAGCAACATATTCCCTTAGCACTTTCTCAGTGCTTTGCCAGGTGTATTTTCCAGCCAAAAGTCAGATACTTTAATGCCTGTGTGACCCTGGGCCTGAAGAGTCCAGTTTTTAAACTATTAAAAGGAGTTAATAAAAACTGTCCTTCCTACTTCATTTTCTGTTCAGTGGTGGTCAAATAAGAAGAAGCAAAACTACAAGCTGCTATACACATGCAGGTACTACTATATCTGTTTCTTTCTTATCTTCTCTACTAGAGCATAAGCTCTTGGGACAAGGAGTCTATTTCTTACTAATTTTCCCGTACACCACAGCATCTGAGAACACCAAATACAACTGTTTGATGAATGAAAAATAGATAAAATAGAGTATTCTTGTGTTTACTCTGACTTTTTAAAACCCACAGTCTTTAAAAAAAAGAGCAGTTTCTATTGGTTTACTTATATAAATCCTTCCCTTCTAAACTTAGCATCTTTGTGTACTTGAGAATCTGGAGCCTGATTTTATGGCTACATTTCCATGTCCGGGTACTAGTCTGACAGAGGAACCATGTAACCTAGCCTGACTAAATGCCATTACAGTGACTGGTAGGAGATGAAGCAGCAAACGCAAGCAATGAAGATTTGAAATATTGCTATCAACTTGAGAAAGAATTTTCAAAAGGTGCTTTTTGAAAAGTAGATGGACATGGTAGTCAAAAATATTATGATGTGTTGAATGTCAAGGCTATGAAGCAGGATGGCAGCTTTAAAGAACTGGAAATGACAATATTTTGTCTGCTTGGGCTAAGGAGTTCAGAGTGACGTGGCCTGCCCAGGCAGCAAACTCGGCAAGGTAGTCTGGGGCCTTCTGCTTTGCTTGGCAAATGGCTTTGCTCTTTGGCACTTTTAAAGATATGATGAAAGCCGCTGCTGTCAACCTTTCCTCTTCCTCTTAAATAATTGTATATTAAAAGAGCCTTCTTGCCTTTAATGTCTCTTGTGATGGATGTTCTGGTTTGCCTTGACTCATTTGTCTTTATGCCCTATACACTGGATCTTTGTAACTTTAGTGCTTTGGAAATACATATAAAAGGAAAACCATCAAATTGCTTTTCCTGAAAGTACTGTGGGTGACTCCCAGGTGTGATAAATGCAGTATGTGTGTTTGGAAATTTTTTTCATAGCAGTTTCAACCAATGTAAAGTTTACAGAATACACACGGAGCAAAGAAACCATCCGGTGAAAGGAGGCAGAGCAAGTATAATGAACCTCTGCAGAGGGCTCTATGCTTGCACAAGTTACGAGGCAGCACTACACAACTACCTGGTAGGGGAGAAAGTTGTGAGTGTGCACAGAATCCCAAGTCACCTTAGAGGAGACAGTTGTGAGTGTGCACAGAATCCCAGGGTCACCTTAGAGGAGAAAATTACAAAGCAATTTTGATGCCCATGGAACTCTCTCTAGCCTTAGCAGAGCCACAGAATATTAGCATTATAAGTCATCCAGCTTAATATCTCACTCCACAAATCCCTTCAATAAAAAATGTAGCCTCTACCAGCACATTTCCAGTAACAAAGAACTCATTACTTTGCAGAAAAACCCATTTCACTTTTGGAGTGCTCCCCAAGATTTTCCTAATTCAGCGCCAATATCTGTTTCCTTTGCCTTCCACCAGTGTGTCCTAATTTTACTCTTCAGGACTATAGACAGATTTAATCTTATCCTCAATCGAGGTGATATTCTTCAAATATTTTTAAGGCAACTTTCATCTCTCTCCTGTGTTCTGTTTGGCTCCTTGATTTCTCCAGTTCCTTTAACTTTTTGACTTGTGATGTGGTATTAAAAAAAAAAAAAAAAAGCTCAGAAAGGTGCCAGTTTAGTGACTCTCTTCAAAGTAATCTCTGACTTGACAATGTCCCTATGAAATGTGCTCACAGCCAGACAGAGTATGCTGGATGTGGCTGGATAATTAAGAATCTAGGGGGACTACTGGTTTCCACAAATCTGGTCATATGTATATATTAATGTACAATTAATAGAGGAAAACAATAGAATGGGAGAAACCAGAGATCTCTTCAAGAAAATTAGTTTTACCAAGGGAACACTTCATGTAAAGATAGCCACAATGAAGGACAGAAATTGTATGGACCAAACAGAAGCAGAAGATATTAAAAAGAGGTGGCAAGAATACACAGAAGATCTATACAAAAAATATCTTCATGACCCAGATAACCACAATGGTATCATCACTCACCGAGAGCCAGACATCCTGGAATGTGAAGTCAAGTAGGCCTTAGGAAGCATCACTATGAACAAAGCTGGTGGAGGTGATGGAATTCCAGTTGAGCTATTTCAAATTCTAAAAGATGATGCTGTGAAAGTGCTGCACTCAATATGCCAGCAAATTTGGAAAACTCAGTAGTGGCCACAGGACTGGAAAAGGTCAATTTTCATTCCAACCCCAAAGAAAGGCAATGCCAAAGAAAGTTCAAACTACCACACAATTGCACTCATCTCACATGCTAGCAAAGTAATGCTCAAAATTCTCCAAGCCAGGCTTCAACAGTATGTGAACCGTGAACTTCCAGATGTTCAAGCTGGGTTTAGAAAAGGCAGAGAGACCACTCTATTATACAGAGTGAAGTAAGCCAGAAATAAGCCAGAAAGAAAAACACCAATACAGTATACTAACGCATATATATGGAATTTAGAAAGATGGTAATGATAACCCTATATGCGAGACAGCAATAGAGACACAGATGTATAGAACAGTCTTCTGGACTCTGGGAGAGGGTGAGGGTAGGCTGATTTGGGAGAATGGCATTGAAACATGTATAATATCATATGTGAAACAAATTGGCCAAAAAATAAATAAATAAATAAATATATTATTCTAAAAAAAAAAAAAAAAAAGCCAACATCCATTGGATCATTGAAAAAGCAAGAGAGTTCCAGAAAAATATCAACTTCTGCTTTATTTACTATGCCAAAGCCTTTGACTGTGTGGATCACAACAAACTGGAAAATTCTTCAAGAGTTGGGAATACCAGACCACCTTACCTGCCTCCTGAGACATCTGTATGCAGGTCAAGAAGCAACAGTTAGAACTATACATGGAACAACAGACTTATTCCAAATCGGGAAAGGAGTACATCAAGGTTGTATATTGTCACCCCGCTTATTTAACTTATATTTAGAGTATATCATGTCAAAGACTAGGCTGGATGAAGAACAAGCTGGAATCAAGATTGCCAGGAGAAATATCAGTAACCTCAGATATACAGATGACACCACCCTTACAGCAGAAAGTGAAGAACTAAAGAGCCTCTTGATGAAAGTGAAAGAGGAGAGTGAAAAAGCTGGCTTAAAACTTAACATTCAGAAAACTAAGATCATGTCATCTGGTCCTATAACTTCATGGCAAATGGATGGGGAAACAATGGAAATAGTGAGAGACTTCGTTTTCTTAGGCTACAAAATCACTGCAGATGGTGACTGCAGCCATGAAATTAAAAGACGCCTGCTCCTTGGAAGAAAAGCTATGACAAACCTAGACGGCATATTCAAAAGCAGAGACATTACTTTGCCAACAAAGGTCCATCTAGTCAAAGCTATGGTTTTTCCAGTAGTCATGTATGGATGTGAGAGTTGGAGTATAAAGAAAGCTGACTGCTGAAGAATTGATATTTTTAAATTGTGGTGTTGGAGAAGACTCTTGAGAGTCCCTTGGAAGGCAAGGAGATCAAACCAGTCCATCCTAAAGGAAATCAGTCCTGAATATTCATTGGAAGGCCTGATGCTGAAGCTGAAACTCTGATAATTTGGCCACCTGATGCAAAGAACTGACTAATTGGAAAAGATCCTGATGCTGGGAAAGATTGAAGGCAGGAGGAGAAGGGGATGACAGAGGATGAGATGGTTGGATGGCATCACCAACGTGATGGACATGAGTTTGAGCAAGCTCCAGAAATTGGTGACAGACAGGGAGGCCTGGTGTGCTGTAGTCCATGGGGTTGCAAAGAGTCGGACGTGACTGAACTGAACTGACTGAACTGAAAATTTAAGAAACTTTTTAAAGAGTTCCATCGCCCTATCTGTTGATTCATTCAGCAAACATTTTTGAGCAACTAGTAAGTGCCAGCCACTGAGCGCAACGATGGGTGGTTCCTAACACTGCTGATTAGAATGCTTAGGGTGCTGTTGAGTCGCTCAGTCATGTCTGACTCTTTGCGGCCCCCGGGACTGCAGCATGCCAGGCCTCTGTGTGCTTCACTATCTCCCGGAGTTTGTTCAAACTCACGTGCCATTGGTGATGCCATCCAACCATCTCACCCTCTGTCTCTGTCTTCTCCTCCTGCCTTCAATCTCCTAGCATCAGGTTTTTTTCCAATGAGTTGGCTCTTTGCATCAGGTGGCCAAAGTATTAGGGTTTCAGCTTCAGCACCAGTCCTTCCAATGACTATTCAGGACTGATTTCCTGTCCAGCTCTCCATCCATACATGACTACTGGAGAAATCATAGCTTTGACTAGATGGACCTTTGCAGCCATGTGAGGTCTCTGCTTCTTAATATGCTGTCTAGGTTTGTCATAGTCTTTCTTCCAAGGAGCAAGCATTTTTTAATTTCATGGCTGCAGTCACCATCTGCAGTGATTTTGGAGCCCAAGAAAATAAAAGTCTCTCACTGTTTCCATTGTTTCCCCACCTATTTGCCATGAAGTATGGGACTAGATACCATGATCTTAGTTTTGGGGTCTCCCTCAACCTGTGTATCTGCAGTTTACTTTTCACTACCAGAGAAAGGATTTACATTTCTTATTGTTAAATTTCATCTGATTGTGGCTTGTTGTGTCAGCTTGGTAAGACCTTGGAAATCTTGATGATGGCATCCTATATGTTCAACTGTCTTTTCCAGTTTTGTGCCAGTTGCAAACATTATAAAATATTGTCTGTGTTTTCACCCAAGTCAACAATTCATTGAAAAGTTCAATGCCGAAGACAAAGCCTTGTCAGAAAACACTACATACTTTGCTACAAGGCAACCTACCAACCCCCAATAGTACTATTTATCTAGCTCATTCTCTTTTTTACATTATTCAGAAAGGTATAGTAAGTGACTTCATAAAATTGATTTAAAAGTTTAGGACTTAGTTTTAGTAAATCTATCTGCCTTCAAATAACCCTAGCTTTCTTTTCCAGGAAATCCCCAAAGGTATGACTAATAATACAACCCTCTGGGAGTCTGTCTGAAAGTTCATGAAAATTCTTTGCACTTTCTGCATATGACCACTTTAAAACGAAGCTCATTCATTGGTGCCTAGTAAGAATGTAGTGAAAGTTAACAGGGAAAATGAGCACTGGGCCTTCAGTACAGCCTTGCTTCACTGTGATGGCTCCATAAATAAATAGTATTATAAGTGTCTCATTTTTCCCCTTCAGTATTTGGTTCAGAATTCTATTTTTTTGGCTGTACAACGTGGTTTCCAAGATCTTAGTTCCCTGGCCAGGGACTAAACCTGGGCCCTTGGCAGGGAATGCTCAGACTCCTAACCACTGGACTGACAAGGAATCCCAGAATTCTAACTTTTTAAACTCTTTCATCGCTTTCAAATTGTATCTCTCATTAGCCTGCAGGCTTCAGAACAACCACTCTGAACTATCTGACTTCTCCTATCGCAGGCTGAGGAGCTTGGCTGGCTCTGTCCAGTCATCACCACTAGTTCTTGGAGCTCCCTTCCTTTCCACAGCACCAACTGTTTTTCTGTGGCTGTCAAACTTAGGCTGAAGAAGCAGACTTCGTGCTTTTTCTGAGAGGTGAGGCTTTCGCTAAGGCAAGCCAAGAGTTCACCAACTCATCAGTTTGGAAGACAGTTTCTTAAATAGTAGAGAGATGTCTCTGTCTGTCTATCTATCTAATATAGGAATCTGAAATTTTTATTGAGCTTCACAGCCTAAAAAAGTTATTATACTTTATATAAGTCAGTTTCTCCAATCACCCTGAAAGGTAGCTATTATCACTCTCACTTTAAAGATAGTAAAATGAGGTTAAGAGCGATTCAGAGATGTTTTCATGGTGACACAGTTGTTAAGACTTTTAACTGTGACTCAAACTCAGGATACTACCTGCAAAGTTGTCTCCATGCCAGATTCAAGAAAATCAATCATATCCTCTACCTACCCCCAGTGGTTTCTACAGAATGCTCATTTCTATCAAGATTATATCACCTGTGTTACTAATAATCTGATAGATCATTTCTATCAGAAAGACTACCTGCATTTCTTTTAAATCTTCATCCAAACGGTCTTCAACACTCATTCACTCAAAAGTGATTCTGAGACAGACCTACTAAGTGACAGACACTGGATACATCTAGAATTTCCACAACAGGGAATGTTTTTCTTAGCAAAGCTACTCTTCTCAGGCTCCATTTATTCCACTCAGTCTCTTCCTGAGACACTTCCATGTACAGGGCACTGCACTACATGCCGCAGCAGACAAATGGGAGTTAAGGGACGTTCAGTCCCTGCCTTAAGGGGGCTGATAACCAGCTGGAGAAAAGGCATATAAGTCATTCAAATCCAATGCAAATTAAGAGTTGTGGAGGTGCGAAGTTATAAGGAAAGGTGTCAGGAGGAATTTGAGATGTGCCTTGCATGTGGAAAATTTCAGTATCTGGAGATGGTGCAGGGCAGGCAATGGGGGCAGCAGAGGGCAAGAGCAAAAGGACAGAAAAGGAGAGACAGCGCGCATGGGTCCAGGGAACCGTAGTTAAACCCATCCCATGGAAGCATGGGCTACATGGATGGCTGGAAGGGCAGATAAACTGGAAAGGCTGGTTGGGAGTCAGGCAGCGGAAAGCCCTGAATGCCCCGCAGGGAAGTGTGTATCTTACTCAGTTTGGGATGGGAAGTCACTCTAGGTCTCCGGGGTCAGATATAACTAGATCCAAGTTATGCCTTGTGAACAGTAATGAGGCAGCTATGATAAGATGACTTGGAGACTGAGAAACAGAGAGTGCAGTTCAGTTGCTTAGTTGGGTCTGACTCTTTGTGACCCCTTGAACTGTAGCATGCCAGGCTTCCCTGTCTATCACCAACTCCCGAAGCTTACTCAAACTCATGTCCATTGAATCAGTGATGCCATCCAACCATCTCATCCTCTGTGGTCCCCTTCTCCTCCTGCCTTCAATCTTTCCCAGCATCAGGGTCTTATCCAATGACTCAGTTCTTTGCATCAGGTGGCCAAAGTATTGGAGTTTCAGCTTCAGCATCAGTCCTTCCAGTGAAATTTCCTTTAGAAATCAGACTGGCTTGATCTCCTTGCCATCCAAAAACATCAGTTCTTTGGTGCTCCGCTTTCTTTATGGTACAACTCTCACATCCATACACGATTACTGGAGAAATCATAGCTTTGACTAGATGGACCTTTGTCAGCAATGTGATGTCTCTGCTTCTGAATATGCTAAGTTTGTCATAGTTTTTCTTCCAAGCAGCAAGCATCTTTTAATTTCATGGCTGCAGTCACCATCTGCAGTGATTTTTGGAGCCTAAGAAACAGAGTCACCGAGAAACAGAGAGTCCAGTGACAAACCCCCTTCTTTGCAGCTCTCATGGGAAATGCTTGAGTTTCTCATAGGAGCTCATCTAGGGCCCAGATGACCACTTAGTGCTCTAAATTCTAGATGATCACTTAGTTGCTCTCTGATAGCATCTGTGCAGGCGCCCTCTCCCAAACCATAACTTTAATAGGGGGGAAGATGTGTCTTATTTCCTACTCCAGTGTTTTTAGTCACAAGAGATGTATCTTGACTTCCTCTGTTTCACTACTCTCCATGAGATCAGCTGAGCCGAGTCAGCTAATGATGACTGGGGTTCACCTTCCAGGACGGTGATTCTTCCCCACCCTCCCCGGATCACAGCAGGGGTGCACGGCCACCTGAAGGGTCAGGCCACCAAAGACGTCCTCCTGCCCTTTGTGATCTCTTGCTCGCCTGGTCCCCGCTTCGCCTACTTCCTACTCATAACTGTGCCTGCCCCTTGCCCCAGCTAGTGACTATTCTAATCCTTAGGCTGGGACAACTCCACCAGCTGGTTTACTAATTTATTACTGTCACAGGGAAGAGTCAATTCTGACTCCTGTTGGATCTGTTTCTTGACTTTAACCTTTGCTTTCTGTTGCTTTGGTTATTATAATCATAGATAACGGCCTGCCTCAGGGAACACGGTCCCTCTGCCCAAAAGTTAAAGTGGCTGTGTTCAGCTCACAGGTAGACAATCTGGCTCTGCCCATCTGTGCATGGCTGCAGAAAAGAAGAAGTTAACACATCCTCTCCTGTTCTGCAAAATAAGTGGCCTTTTTACTTTACTTCCTCACCTCCTCTCCCACTCTGTTCCATAAAACAAACTGGCACCTAGACCCTGAAAAGATGATTTTTTGGAGACACTACTCTGCCATCCTCTCGGTCTGCCAGCTTTCTGAATAAAGTCATATCCCTTGCCTCGACACCTGTCTAACGATTCACTGGCCTGTCATGTGGTGAGCAGAGTGAACTTGGACTCAGTATCATACATCTGCGTTTAATTAATCTGAGGTCATTGACCTGCGGGGGCTGTGAGAGATGTGTCCCAGCTGCTGGTTTCCCTGGTAACTGACAGTCAACTGACGTCAGTTCCCCCTACAAATGGTAACCTCCGTATCCCCCTGAACGGCCAAGATTGCTGCCATGTCCTGCCTGCTGTCTGCAGATACAGTGGGATGTCTCTCCAGGACCTTTTGCTGCAGACTTGTAAGAGCCCCTTTCCAGTAAACCAACGAAGTCTGGGCTCTTTGTTTACTCTTGAGGTTGGACAAGACGTACAGGTGTCCAGGATGCAACCCAACACCACCTCTGAACACCTCCACAGGGAGTTACAGCCACACACCACATCTTTTTCTTGGACCTGATGGACCCACTGACTTCTCTTTCTTGTTCCAGTCAGAACGCGCTGCTGCTCCTTCCAAGACCTTTCAGTGATGGCAAATCTCTGCATTTTTTCCTACTGCTCCAGGGAAATTTGAATGTCAAATTCTTCAACTCTCACAACTCTAATTCTGGTATAAATTCCTCTTCGTTTTCTGAGAATTGTCACAGGACTCCTTTAAAAACAAATTTTTTTTCTAAGAGCTATTTATCTTTTCTAGTAGGCTGGCAGGTGGAGAGGTATGCACAATCATTTCCTCTTTTCTCTCCTTTAACATAGAAATCAGCTGGTATTAACAGCTGACTCACTGCTGCTGCTGCTAAGTCACTTCAGTCGTGTCCAACTCTGTGCGACCCCATAGAGGGCAGCCCACCAGCCTCTACCGTCCCTGGGATTCTCTGGGCAAGAACACTGGAGTGGGTTGCCATTTCCTTCTCCAATGAATGAAAGTGAAAAGTGAAAGGGAAGTCGCTCAGTCGTGTTTAGCGACCCCATGGACTGCAGCCTTCCAGGCTCCTCTGGTTGACTCACTGATGACTCTTCAAAGGAAAAACATCTACCTGCCCAAGCATTCCCCCAGCCTCTACAGAGCAGATAGAAAGACATCAGTGCAGGCGGAGGGGGGGGTTTCTTCCTGTTTTCCCACTATGGCAGATTTAGAAGTAGAGTGAGAGTCAGCGAGCGTGAAAGCCTCGAGGCGGAGCTCTTCACTCTACCGAGGGCCTTTTAGCCGCCAAGCCAAGTGAGCTAAAAGAAAAACCTTCTGGAGCATTTAAAATAGCTTAGATAGCTTCTTAAAAGAGAAGCTCCTCCTCTAAAGAGCAGGGTGGTTTTTATATATCATAAACTGAGTAGAGAAGACGAGCTGTTCCTTCAGTAGATCTGAGGCAAAATGGGGTTATCAGAACCACGGTAGAGAGATGGGGGAAATGACCTCCCAGCCTGGCTTCAGGTGGGGCAAAGGGAATGGTCGAACCATCGGCTAAATCATGAACCAGGTCCCCAGCTCCTTCCGTGATCTGAAACTGCACCTCAGCCCCTGAGAGGCCATGAGGAACAGAGAAAGCAGACTGGAGAGTGGGGTGGGGGTGGGAGGAGGGAAGGAGGATATTGGAAACTGACATAAAGGAAGCCACTAAAACCCCACTCCTTTTTGCTTTTAACTCTATTGTCCTATGAACGCTAAGAATTAGGGGTTTCTTTCAGTTCCTAACACCTACAGCTTTAAGTGTTCAATCACAATTAGAGTATGAGAGTCTGAAGTGCTTGAAGGATCTCCTCTGTAAAGCAAATTGAAATAAATAAAAAATCTCTGCAGGAAGGATCAATCCTCTTTTTTTTGTTAAAAACATCAGGCAACACAGACACGTATCTGTCACATTCCTCAATAAACAGGAACAGGTGCTGTCCCCAGGGCACGGGTGGAAGAGGAGGAGATGAAAAAACAGTGACCTTTTTCTCTGGGAGTCATTTCTTAGTATACCGTAGTAACTCACTTTGACAGTGAAACATTTGACAGCAGGGGGAAAAACCAAGTGACAGATCTGTGTACACTGGCACAAAACAGGTAGAAAAGAGAGCTGTTCATTTATTTCCACCTGTGAGATATATTGTCTCCATCAAGTCGAGGCGCTGTGTGCAGAGCTAGGAGTTAAGTCTGCCACATGCCTCTGCTGCTGCTGCTGCTAAGTCGCTTCAGTCGTGTCCGACTCTGTGCGACCCCAGAGACGGCAGCCCACCAGGCTCCCCCATCCCTGGGATTCTCCAGGCAAGAACACTGGAGTGGGTTGCCATTTCCTTCTCCAATGCATGAAAGTGAAAGGTGAAAGGGAAGTCACTCAGTCGTGTCCGACTCTTAGTGACCCCATGGACTGCAGCCCACCAGGCTCCCCCGGCCACATGCTTCTACAGGAGCACAAAGAATGGGGTGAGTGGCTATTACAGGATGGGTGCTTGTGTTCCCCTCAAATTCATGTGCTGAAGCCCCGGTCCTCAGAGTGATGATACAGGAAGTGCTCTGGGTGGGAATTTGGTTTAGGTGAGGTCATGAGGGTAGGGCCCTCCTGATGGCATCAGTGTCCTTATAAGAAAAGGAAGACAGAGTTTTCTCTTTCTCCCTCCACCAGTACACACCGAGGAAAGGCCATATGAGGCCACGGTGAGAAGGTGGCCATTTACAAGTGAGCACTCAGGCTCTCACCAGGCACACAATCTGCTGGCAGCTTGACCTTGGACTTACCAGTCTCGGTACTATGGGAAATTAAAGTCTATTGCTTAAGCCACAGACTTTATGGAGTTTATGGTATGTGTTACAGCGGATCGAACTAATACAGTGGCTTAATTGCGCTGGGTCCTGTCCCTTCAGGAACCGGACCCAGAATAACATGAGGATGGGGCGATGTCAAAGCGCATTTTGGCCACAAGCAAGTCTTCCTTCTTTCTCCCAGTATCAACTCACCCTCCCTATACAGGTAAATGTACAAGTAGAAGAATTTGGTATTGAAAGCTGAAATGAAAGGTGGATGGAACCATGGTGGAAGGAAAGAAGACACCCCCCCACCCCCACCCACCAAATCCTGGAAGAGGCAGAGAGGATTTTTAAGAAAATGATTTCTACAAACTTGCTTACCTTTATTTAAACGTCCCATAACAGTAAATTCAAAATATTTGCTGTGGTCAGCTGAAGAGTAAAGGCCGAAGATGGTGGCTGAGCTTTTCGACTGCAGCTTGAAGGTGGCGATCACGTAGAGCTCGTTCAGAGTGGGGTCTGTCAGGATCGGCTGCAGAACACTTGGGTTCAGCCTCTGGCTGGCAGATGGGAGAAGGTCAAAGACTGGGGAGAATGGGAAGACAAGGACAATCAGTGAAAGGTTTAACTTACGGACAAACGTGGTTTTGTTTTTGTTCTGTTTTTGAGGCGGGACAATTTTCACAGTAAGCTATGAAGTAACCTGATATTATAATCATTTTTCCACATTGTCAAACTTGCCAGTTTTCTCTTATCACTCTACGCTGACTGGATATTTGAACTGGAAGAAATATAGCACAATATTCATCACCAAGTTATAGACCCCAAGAGAAGACAAAATTTGCAAACCCATTTTGCCTGAAGAAGTGACTCTGAAAATGCCCACCAGGAAAAGCACTAAATGTTTAGCATGTGGGGGATCGGGAAAGAACACGGGCTTCCCAGGTGGGGCTAGTGGTAAAGAACCCACCTGCCAATATAGGAGACAAAAGAAACGATGCGGGTTTGATCCTTGGATCGGGAAGATCCCCTGGAAGAGGGTATGACAGCCCACTCCAGTACTCTTGCCTGGAGAATCCCATTGACAGAGGAGGCTGGCAGGCTATAGTTCATGAGGTCACAGAGAATTGGACATGACTGAGGCAACCTTAGCATGCACACATGCAGACAGGTAAGAGCATCCAAGTCATTGTTTTTCCTATGTCCCCTAGTAGTGAATTTCTGCCTTGGGATCCCTCATGTGCCTCCTGGATCAAATCCAACTGTCTATTCCTGGTCAGTAATAAATGACATGGGGAATGCCATAGAAAGCATGGATGTGGTGGGAGATACAGTGTCAACAAAACAATTTGCTACCTTTGTGGGACCTAAGTGTGCCTTTGTGCATTTACAGTTCTCCAATATTTCTCTGCTAGGAAACTGTGAGTTTGACAATGTGGAAACAAAATGGAAACAAAACAGTACAACGTGCTTTCTATTTCTTGACTGTATAACCTGACAGAGTTGGTCTACAAAATCTAGACTAAATTTATATTGTGCAAGTTGCTTTTCATACAAGCCAGCTGCACTTTCAAACTTTATGAAAGCTATAAAAAAGTATGTCCAGTTAATTTCAAAGGCAAAGGCCAAATTTGGGTAACTCTCACTAGATTGTTACCTAGTGTTTCTTTTGGTTTATGCAGAATTGTTTGAACAATTCCACAGCCTGCCAGAACTTCAGGCTCCAGAGCTATTTTCTGGATATAATAACCTGGTTACTAAAGATGGTCATAGTATCCGTAATTTATAAAGAATTCTTACAAATCAATGAAATAAGCATCCTAACAGAAAAAATAAAAAATGGGCACATAACATGAAAAAACAATTTACAGAAAAAGTATTACAAGGGCAAATAAGTACACAAATAGTGTGTTCACATGCTTAACTAATGATGAAGGAATTGCTAACTTAAACATCAAGGTAGGGCTTCCCTGGTGGTCCAGTTAAGAATATACCTGCCAATGCAGGGGACACTGGTCCGATCCCTGCTCTGAGAAGATCCCACATGCTGCAAGGCAACTGTGTGTGTGTGTGTGTGTGTGTGCCACAACTACTGAGCCAGTGCTCTAGAGCTCGCAAGGCACAACTCATGAGCCCACACACCGAAGCTACCGAAGCCTATGTGCCAAGAGCCTGTGCTCCTCAAAAGAGAAGGCACCGCAATGAGAAGCCTGCACAGAGCAAGGAAGGGCGCCCCTGCTCACTGCGACCAGAGAAGGCCCTTGCACAGCAACGGAGACGCAACACTGCTGCTGCTGCTAAGTCGCTTCAGTCGTGTCTGACTCTGTGACCCCATAGACGGCAGCCCGCCAGGCTTCCCCGTCCCTGGGATTCTCCAGGCAAGAACACTGGAGTGGGTTGCCATTTCCTTCTCCAATGCATGAAAGTGAAAAGTGAAAGTGAAGTCGCTCAGTCGTGTCAGACTCTTAAATAAATAAACATTAAAAAGACATATTAAGGTATTATTTCCCTCATCAAATTGAAAAAACAATAAATACAACAATACCCAACTGTTGGTGAGAATTCGGGGAACTGGGTACTCATATACCGATGGGTAAAGATTTACACTAAAATAAACACGTTGAAGCCAGTTTAAAAAACAGTATCAAAGACCCCAAGACACACATGCTCTTTGATTTAGTGACTCTACTAAAGGAATTTATCTTAAGAAAATAATGGATAACCCAGTAATGTATTTAGGTACAAGGAGATTCACCACCAGTATTAATTCTAAAGCTTCTATATAGGAAGGCGTTATGTGAAAATCTAATTGGAAGAGGTGGGAAACCTGGATCTTTGCTGGCATAGCATTTCACCTCTCTTTACCAGAGATGGTAGGGTTGGATGGAGACTACAGGGGTTCAGCCATCTCAAACCATCCTGTGGCACTGGAAATGTTCAATAAATTATTTACAGTTTCAGAACACTGGACACAATCTAGTGTCCTATGCTAGAGCCCCAGCTAAATATATTTTATGCTGTGCTTAGTCTCATCCAACTCTTTGTGACCCTATGGACTGTAGCCAGACAGACTCCTCTGTCCATGAGGATTCTCCAGGCTAAAATACTGGAGTGGGTTGTCATGCCCTCCTTCAGGGGATCTTCCCGACCCAAGGATAGAACCCAGGCCTCCCGCGGTTTCTTTATTACAGGCGGACTCTTTAACATCTGAGCCACCAGGGAAGCCCAAGAATACTGGAGTGAGTAGCCTATCCCTTTTCCAGGGGATCTCCCCAACCCAGGAATTGAACCGGGGTCTCCTGCATTGCAGGTGGATTCTTTACCAGCTGGCTACCCAGGAAATTTTGGTCCACCCAAAATCAAAAAGGGTAATGCAGCTGAATACTTACATATGGAAAGATGCTCGTGATATATTATGGGGAGAAAGACTATCACAGTAATCCAAGTCTATGCCCTGACCAGTAATGCTGAAGAAGCTGAAATTGAACCGTTCTATGGTTTTCCCAGTAGGCATGTATGGATGTGAGAGTTGGACTGTGAAGAACGCTGAGCGCCGAAGAATTGATGCTTTTGAACTGCGGTGTTGGAAAAGACTCTTGAGAGTCTTCTGAAGGAGATCAGCCCTGGGATTTCTTTGGAAGGAATGATGCTAAAGCTGAAACTCCAGTACTTTGGCCACCTCATGCGAAGAGTTGACTCATTGGAAAAGACTTTGATGCTGGGAGGGATTGGGGGCAGGAGGAGAAGGGGACGACAGAGGATGAGATGGCTGGATGGCATCACTGACTCGATGGACATGAGTCTGAGTGAACTCTGGGAGTTGGTGATGGACAGGGAGGCCTGGCGTGCTGTGATTCATGGGGTCGCAAAGAGTCGGACACGACTGAGCAACTGAACTGACTGAACTGATGAAGACCTACAAGACCTTCTAGAACTAATACCCCCAAAAGATGTCCTTTACATTATAGGGACTGGAATGCGACAGTAGTAAGTCAAGAAATACCTGGAATAACAAGCAAATTTGGCTTTGGAGTACAGAATGAAGCACGACAAAGGTTAATAGAGTTTTGCCAAGAGAACACACTGATCGTAGCAAACACCCTCTTCCAACAACACAAGAGAAGACTCTATACATGGACATCACCAGATGGTCAGCACTGAAATCAGATTGATCATATTTTTTGCAGCCAAAGATGGAGAAGCTCTATGCAGTCAGCAAAAACAAGACCGGGAGCTGACTGTGGCTCAGATCATGAACTCCTTATTGCCAAATTCAGACTTAAATTGAAGAAAGTAGGGAAAACCACTAGACCATTCAGGTATGACCTAAATCAAATCCCTTATGATTATACAGTGGAAGTGAGAAATAGATTCAAGGGCCTAGATCTGATAGAGTGCCTGATGAACTATGGTCGGAGGTTCGTGACATTGTACAGGAGACAGGGATCAAGACCATCCCCAAGAAAAAGAAATGCAAAAAGGCAAAATGGTTGTCTGGGGAGGCCTTACAAATAGCTGTGAAAAGAAGAGAAGTGAAAGGCAAAGGAGAAAAGGAAAGATATACCCACCAGAATGCAGAGTTCCAAGAATAGCAAGGAGAGATAAGAAAGCCGTCCTCAGAGATCAATGCAAATAAATATAGGAAAACAATAGAATGGGGAAAACTAGAGATCACTTCAAGAAAATTAGAGATACCAAGGGAACATTTCATGCAAAGATGGGCACAATAAAGGACAGAAATGGTATGGACCTGACAGAAGCAGAAGGTATTAAGAAGAGGTGACAAGAATACACAGAACTGTACAAAAAAGATCTTCACAACCCAGATAATCATGACAGTGTGACCACTCACCTAGAGCCAGACATCCTGGAATGCGAAGTCAAGTGGGCCTTAGGAAGCATTGCTATGAACAAAGCTAGTGGAGGTGATGGAATTCCAGTTGAGCTATTTCAAATCCTAAAAGATGATGCTGTGAAAGTGCTGTACTCAACATGCCAGCAAATTTGGAAAACTCAGCAGTGACCACAGGACTGGAAAAAGGTCAGTTTTCATTCCAACCCCAAAGAAAGGCAATGCCAAAGAATGCTCAAACTACCGCACAATTGTACTCATCTCACATGCTAGCAAAGTAATGCTCAAAATTCTCCAAGTCAGGCTTCAACAGTACATGAAATGTGACCTTCCAGATATTTTAGCTGGATTTAGAAAAGGCAGAGGAACCAGAGATCAAATTGCCAACATCCGTTGGATCATTGAAAAAGCAAGAGAGTTGCAGAAAAGCATCTACTTCTGCTTTATTGGCTGTGCCAAAGCCTTTGACTGTGTGGATCACAATAAACTGTGGAAAATTCTGAGAGAGATGGGAATACCAGACCACCTGACCTGCCTCCTGTATGCAATTCAGGAAGCAACAGTTAGAACCGACTGGTTCAAAATTGGGAAAGGAGTATGTCAAGGCTATATATTGTCACCCTGCTTATTTAACTTATATGCAGAGTACATCATGAGAAAATGTTGCACTGGATGAAGCACAAGCTAGAATCAAGATTGCCGGGAGAAATATCAATAACCCCAGATATGCAGATGACACCACCCGTATGGCAGAAAGTGAAGAAGAACTAAAAAGCCTCTTGATGAAAGTGAAAGAGGAGAGTGAAAAAGTTGGCTTAAAGCTCAACATTCAGAAAACTAAGGTCATGGCATCTGGTCCCATCGCTTCATACCAAATAGATGGGGAAACAGTGGAAACAGTGTCATACTTTCTTTTCTTGGGCTCCAGAATCACTGCAGATGGTGACTGCAGCCATGAAATTAAAAGACGCTTACTCCTTGGAAGAAAAGTTATGACCAACCTATACAGCAGATTAAAAAGGAGAGACAGTACTTCACCAACAAAGGTCAGTCTAGTCAAAGCTATGGTTTTTCCAGTAGTCATGTATGGATGTGAGAGTTGGACTTTTAAGAAAGCTGTGAGCCGAAGAATTGATGAGGCTCTTAAGAGTCCCTTGGACAGCAAGGAGATCAAACCAGTCCATCCTAAAGGAAATCATTCCAGAATATTCATTGGAAGGACTGATGCTGAAGCTGAAACTCTAATACTTTGGCCATCTGATGCGAAGAACTGACTCACTTGAAAAGACCTTGATGCCAGGAAAGACTGAAGGTGGGAGGAGAAGGGGACGACAGAGGATGACATGATTGGAGGCATCACTGACTCGATGGACATGAGTTTGAGTAAACTGTGGGATTTGGTGATGGACAGGGAGGCCTGGCATGCTGCAGTCCATGGGGTCACAAAGAGCAACTAAACTGAACTGAACTACAAAAAGAATTGAAAAGCAATATGATAAGATGCTAACATGAATAGTACCTATCTCTCATTTGTATGATTATATTTACATTTTAAACTTCCTTTTCTTTTGTTTATCCAATTTTCTATTTTTTTTTTTACAATGAAGTTGTATTGCTTTTGTAAGAAAAAATAGTTATAAAAGAAACAGGTAAAAAGCCTAGTTACTTAGGAATGTCTACTCTTTTTATAAGATGATCTGTCTCCAGATTGGCTCTGTATTCTTTCTTTCATGTATACTGAGAACCTTTCACAATAATGAAATTAACACTAGCAATGTTGTGTTGGAAAGCAGATTATCTATTATGTTCTATCTTATGTCCCACATTCCCCAAACGTGAGGATTGCTGCCCAATGTACTTCAAGAAGGGGTGGAGAGTTTTTAAATTTACAGAGAACTGGAAACTTTATATTTTCACCAGTGAAAGAGAAGGGAAATAAGACAACATATTTAAAAGTTCCCTTTAGGACAAGACATCTTCAGGAAAGAGATGTGTGTTTCAAGGATGGGAACTGCATGCAGAACTAAACTCTTGGTATTCCTGGTTCTTGCTGTGACCATGATTCACAATTCACCTCAAACTAAATTAATCACATTTCAGTCTGTATGGTTCTTCTAATCCACTGGCTTCTCTCTCAAGAGGCAGAGTTGGGATTAGTTAGTAATGAGCTTGGAGAGCATTCTGAAAAGAAATGAGACACTACAAGCTTCTATTAATGTTATTACACTTCAGTAATAGTGCCAAGAGCTAAGCACAATCTTCTAGTAGTGCCCAGGTGAAATTATTGCTACCATTGAGCCCAACCACCAAATCACGAAAATCAAATACTTACTAATAAAAATAGCAAGGCAGCTCAGAGGAAAAAGGAGAGAGCCAATTTTTCAGCTGAGCTGATAACTGTAAGACTAATCAATTCAATAAAGGCATCAATCAGAAACTTGACTTAATCAGATCATCTACAGCAATTAAATTAACCAGATAATGTAGGTATAGCCTGATTTCAAGTCTCCCCAAAACAAGCAGCTCTGTCTCAGGAGAAGCAAAATCCATACCTGCATACCATGAAGTTGCATATTCAAATGTCAAGAATTCGAGTAACACAAAATATTAGCCCATGAATTCAAACCTGTTAAATAATGTCTGCAATAAGAAAGTTTTTGAACTGTGTTATAAAGCTTCCTTCTGACACCAAAAGCACAGGCAACAAAGAAAAGTAAACAAGGGAGACTATATCAGACTAAAAGGCTTCTACACAGCAAAGGAAACCAGTGAAATGAAAAGGCAACCTGTGGAGTGGGAGAGAATATCCGCACATCACATCTCTGCTGTAAGGGGTTAATATCCAAATCATAGAACGAATTCATACAACTCAATAGAAAAGACACACAAAACAACCAAGAACTACAACCAAACATGCTTAAAATTGGGCTGCTGCTGCTGCTGCTGAGTCGCTTCAGTCGTGTCCGACTCTGTGGGACCCCATAGACGGCTGCCCACCAGGCTTCCCCGTCCCTGGGATTCTCCAGGCAAGAACACTGGAGTGAGTTGCCAGTTCCTTCTCCAATGCATGAAAGTGAAAAGTGAAAGTGAAGTTGCTCAGTCATGTCCGACTCTTCACGACCCCATGGACTGCAGCCCACCAGGCTCCTCTGTCCTTGGGATTTTCCCGGCAAGAATACTGGAGTGGGGTGCCATTGCCTTCTCCATGAAATTGGGCAGAAAACCCAAATAAACTTTTCCCCAAAGAAGACAGACAGCCAGCGTATACATGAACAGATGCTCAACATCACTAGTAACCAGAGAAATGCAAATCAAAACCACAATGACATGTTACCTTACACCTGTTAGAATGGCTATTATTAAAAAGACAAGAAACAGCAAGTGTTGGTGAGAATGTGGGAAAAGGGAACCCTTGTACATCACTGGGGGGAATGCAAGGTGGTACAGTCACTATGGAAAACAGTATGAAGGGTTCTCAAAAAATTAAAAATGGAACTACCATATGATCCAGCAATTTCACCCCTGGGTATTTATCCAAAGAAAACGCAACCATTAACTCTAAAAGATACATGGAGTTATTCATCACAGCACTATTTATAATAGCCAAGATATGAAAACAACCAGTGTCTATCAATGGATGAATGGATAAAGAAAATGACATATATAAAGGTGTAGACAACACATATATGATAGAATATTATCCAATCATTAAAAAGGAATGAAATCTTGCCATTTATAACAACATGGATGGACTTCATGGGCATTATGCTAAGTGTAATGGGAAAAAAATTACGTATGATCTCATATGCAAAATCTTAAAAACAAACAAGAAGAATCTCATAGAATACAGAGAACAGACTAATGGTTGCCAGAAGTGGGAGTGGTGGTTATGGGGGTGAAATAGATGAAGAAGGCCAAAAGGTACAAACTTCTAGTTACAAAATAAGCTGTGGGGATATAACATAGAGCCTGGTGACTACAGTTAATAGTACTGTATTGCATATTTGAGAGTTGCTAAGAGAGTAGATCTTAAAGTCCTCATCACAAGGGAACAAAATTGCAGCCATGTGTGGCGACAGATACTAACTAGACTTGTGGTGAATGTTTTGCAATGCATACAATTATCAAATCATTATGTTGTACACTTGAAACTAACATAACATTATATGCCAGTTATACATTAATTTTTTAAAAAAAGTTTCCTTTCTTACCTTCCTAGAAGCAAGGTTGCAATGAATAAACTGCAGCGTTTTAAACATTTCAACTCAAGCTAAAAGCAGTCCAGTACCCCCTGACAATACAATTCTGGTAGCCTGGTCTGGAATCAGAAGGAGTTGTTTGGTGAAATGCAAAGTTCAAACGGGGAATCACTGAAGTGGGAGGGGAAGGGACCAGGATAGGCAATCTTGACTCTGGCTTCCTAGAAAAAGCAATTTTTACTTCAAGTTTTATTTCCTTAGCTCGAAAGAAATTAACCCCAGGCATCAATTTCAAACAGATGAAGGCGATCACTGGCTAGCCAATTAGAGCCCTAAGATCTTTTCCTGGTTAAATAACTTCTTCCTTTCCGTCTTCCCAAAATTCTGTTTAAGTGCTTTCTGCACAACGGTTCTTTTCACAAAGGGGTTTGAAGACTGATTGTCCAAGTGCTTTTCAAATTATTTATCGAATTTTTCATCTCTGTCGAGAAAGACCCATTTCTTAGCTTTCCTGTTCAATTTACCTCCAGAATCAAGCAAAGTGAAGTGAAGTCGCTCAGTCGTGTCCGACTCTTTGCGATCCTGTGGACCGTAGCCCACCAGGCTCCTCCGTCCATCGGATTCTCCAGGCAAGAATCCTGGAGTGGGTTGCCAGTTCCTTCTCCAGTGGGTCTTCTGGACCCAGGGATCGAACCCAGGTCTCCCGCATTGCAGGTAGACGCTTTGACCTCTGAGCCACCAGGGCAGAGATCAAGCCAGTTCCCAAAGCTCCAGCAGAGCTGGGGCAGAAAAAGGTCAGCGGCAGGGCAACAGAGTAACACTGCACCTGTCTTGGGTATGTGGCCTCAGACTAGGCTAACAGCGAAGGATTTAGGATGTCATCGCCGAGGGGAGGGCGGCCCACAGAGCCGCAGGGCACAGAATCCAGATTTCACCGTACTCCAGACGGGACGTGTTCGAGGTCTAGGGCCGCGCTACAAGCTTGGAAGTGAACCCCACCTCTTTGCCTAGATTGAACATAAATTTTACATCCCTCAAACTATTGTATAGGGAATTGATCTCACCGCCGGTTAATCGAATCCCCGAAAATTCTAACCTCTAATAACCGCTTCCAAGCACAATACGCTTTGCCTCGGGCCCCAGAGGCGCAGTGAGGTGCCCAGAGGGACCCAGGAGCCAAGGGCGGAGCAGCGCGCGGGGCAGGTCCCTCCGTTCGCCCGAGCGGGGCTGCGGGAGGGCGGGCTCGGTGGCCCGGCGCCCGGCTCGCACCCACTTACCCTGCGGGGTGGCCTGGGCGCCGGCCCCCAGCCAGGGCTGCAGGGCCAGGTGCAGCAGGAGGAAGGCGGCTCCGCGCGGGGCCAGCATGTTGGCTCTGCGCGCTCCCCGCGGGCGGGCGGGCGTCTCGGCAGCGCGGGCCCCGCCTGGGCGTGCGGGCGGCGCGCGGCCCCCGGTCGGGCTTCCCGCGGGCGGCGCAGGTGAGGCGAGCGCGGCGGCGTCCGGGCAGCCGTCGGGGGCGGCGCTCGGGTCCTGGCGCCGCGGAGCTGGGTGCGCTGGAGGCAGGGCTGGGCGCTTTATGGTCCGGCCGGCCGGGGCGGGGAAGGGCCGAGGCCGGGGCGGCCCCCTTGGCCGGGATCCCCTTTGGCCGGGAAGTGTGGGGGTGGCCGGAGCGGCGGAGAGAAAGGCGTGAGCCGGGGGACTGGGGACGAGAAGGGGCCCCCCTCCGCCCGACTCGGCTCTGGGGAGATGGGCGTGGTCGCCGACCCCGGACGGACGAGGAAGTTAGGAGGATGGGAAGAGCGAGGATGGGGCTGGGAAGAAAGTGAGGACACGAAAGACAGAAGGAGAAGAGAGGGGCAAAGGAAGCAGAAAATGACACTGACCCGCTAGCTTTGGGCACCGTCCGTTCCCCACCTCTTCTTTTCTGAACGGAACATTGTTTGGACAAGCTTTTAACACCCGTCTTGGGCTCTGCGGGAACTTCTGCCTCCCAAGGTGGTCCGGTGAACAATTCGTTTCTTTTATTTCTTCAAGCTTGTCTTGAATACTTCGGATGATGAATATTTTCCCCATCAGGCTTTGGGATGTGAACAGTGAATGTTTCAAAGTTTTTGAGTTTTTAATGGAAATAAAACACATCTCAAGGAATCCATCCAGACAGAACCATTTATAGGATGGTAGAGTTTTACGGAGAATTTATTTTCCACTTGTCTGCCCACTTCTGTTTCACCCTCCCAAAAGATTCCAAGTGACAGTTTCAAGCTATGCGAGTAGGACCTAAAAGAGAGGGAAGGAACATAAGGATTTAGCCTTCCTTCTAGGCAAAGCCCCCTAAAAATAATGTGGATTAACTAGAGGAAAAAATATTTCAGAACAATGGTAAACTTTCCCCTCATAAACAATCTTGACTAATGGAGAAAATCCAGCAATGTATTTATATCCCTTTAAGTCTCAAAGAATTCCACTTCAAAGTTTAAGAATAAGCCACAAACTGCCACAAGCTGGAAGATTAACTCATCATCTTATTCCCAAACTGTGCTAGAATAACCCCAGTTATGATTTCATTTACAGCTAATGACCTGGAAATCTGTGAGCTATATTCAGAGTTCCTTTGTATTATATATATTCGAGGTCTACCATACTCTGGCTCGGGCTTCATTTAATACCATGTGACACTAAAGTTTCTGTATGGAGTGGGTCACCATATGTCTACATATGAGAGCACTGAAGAGACAAAGGCACATGTTTCCAGCAGTGTGACTATACACTGTTACTGCTAAGTTGCTTCAGTCATGTCCAACTCTGTGCGACCCCAGAGACGGCAGCCCACCAGGCTCCCCCGTCCCTGGGATTCTCCAGGCAAGAACACTGGAGTGCGTTGCCATTTCCTTCTCCAATGCATGAAAGTGAAAAGTGAAAGTGAAGTCGCTTAGTCGTGTCCGACTCTTAGCCACCCCATGGACTAGAGTCTACCAGGCTCCTCAGCCGTGGGATTTTCCAGGCAAGAGTACTGGAGCAGGGTGCCATTGCCTTCTCACTATACACCCGTGAGATGGATTAGACTTGGGCCTCCCAGGTGGCCCTAGTGGTGAAGAATCCATCTGCCAATCCAGGGGATACAAGTTCGATCCCTGGGTCAGGAAGATCCCCTGGAGAAGGAAGTGGCAACCCACTCCAGTATTCTTGCCTGGGAAATCTCATGGACAGAGGAGCCTGGTGGGCTATAGTCCATGGGGTCACAAAGAATCAGACACGACTGAGCACGCCTGCAGAGTCTTCAAATCTCCAGACAGTGTCCTCAGCAGTGGCCTGGGACAGAAGGGGCTCCAGACTCCCAACTTTTACTTTAAGCCCAACAGCTTTGCTTGTATATGTTTTATACAATAGACTTCAGAGTAAGTAGGACTAAGCTGGAAGTTATTTGAAGGCAGATTCCATATTTTTAAATCATCTTTGTTTAATCCTCTTTCCCAGGCCTCCCCAAATCCCAGCAGATTCCCAGAAAAAATAGCTTGCACAGGTAGGCACACAATAAATTTTGGTTGAAACTGGATGACTACTAAGTGTAATTGAGCAACAAAAGAATCAAATGACTTTCTGCTAGCCTGATAGAACTTACAGTTTAGTTTTATTTTTAACGATATTGCAATTTTGTGAGGCTATTCTTTGGGGAATCACAGTCAGCTTTTTCTTTATGTTGTCGAAATCAGGAGGAAATTTAATTTCCATAAAAATCTATTAAATTGGCTGTGAAATATATGGTAAAGGAGGCAAAAGAGTTGATTGGTGTCTTTTCTGTGCCACTTCATTAAACTATCTGTTGTTATACTTACCACACTGAATTTTAATTTATCTTAATAATGTGCTAATTTATTTAATTCCCTCCAAGTAACAAACTGTAAACTCTTTAGTAGTATCTCATTTATTTTTTTATAGTCCCAATTTCAAGGACAGTTCTGGCCCTTATAGTGAGTAGCTCATTGAACTGACTTTCTTTCTCTTAGTACTGTAAAGTAGGGTAAGAGGTTATGATATGTTACTAATCTTTTTGTACTGTAGATTGCAAAAATGGCCCCAATGCTTCACTCTTTTTCTCCATACAGCTTTTGCTTTCCTGCTGTAGCTCTCGGCTTAGATATGTAGCTTTTTTGGTCAGTATAAATGTAGCAAAACTCCTACAAACAGAAGTTTAAAACATGTTTGTAACTGGACTGACTGACTACTTCTACTTCTGCCTTTGCCTTGATAGTGTGGCTGCACTAGCTTGTTGGAGGTTGAGCCATGGAGCAGAGCTGAGTTACAAGTCATCCTAGGCAAAGCCAGCTGAGCTCCACTTACAGCTGACTTACCCAGATGAGTACGTTCTGGCAAGATCAGCAGAGCTGTCTTGTTGATTCCAGCCATGAGAACAACTATTTCTTTTTTTTTTTGGGGGGGGGGCATGCCATTAAGATTTTGTTGTCGTTCAGTTTCTAAGTTGTGTCCAACTCTCTGCAACCCCTTGGACTGTTGCTAGGCTTCCCTGTCCTTCAGTATCTCCCAGAGTTTGCTCAAACTCATGTTCATTGAGTTGGTAATGCTATTCAGCCGTCTCATCCTCTATCGCCCCCTTCTCCTTTTGCCTTCAATCTTTCCCAGAATTAGGGTCTTTTGCAATGAATTAGCTCTTCAAATCAGGTGGCCAAAGTATTGGAGCTTCAGCATTAGTCCTTCTAATGAATATTCATAGTAGGACTGACTGGTTTGATCTCCTTGCTGTCCAAGGGACTCTGAAGAGTCTTCTCTAAAACCACAGTTCAAAAGCATCAATTCTTAAGTGCTCAGTTTTCTTTATAGTCCAACTCTCACATCCGTACATGACTACTGGGAAAACCATAGCTTTGACTCTAAAGACCTTGGTTGGCAGAGTGATGTCTCTGCTTCTTAATACACCACCTAGGTTTGCCATAGCTTTCCTTCCAAGGAGCAAACGTCTTTTAATTTCATGACCACAGTCGTCATCTGCAATGATTTTGGAGCCCAAGAAAATAAAATCTGTCACTGTTTTTATTTTTTTCCCCTTCTACTTGCCATTAAGTGATGGGACAGGATGCCATGATCTTACTTTTTTGAATGTTGAGTTTTAAGCCCGCTTTTTCACTCTCCTCATTAACCCTTATCAAGAGGCTCTTTAGTTCCTCTTCAGTTTCTGCCATAAGGATGGTATCATCTGCATATCTGAGACTGTTGATTTTTCTCTGGGCAATCTTGAGTCCAGCTTGTGATTCATCCAGCCTGGCATTTCACCTGATGTACTCTACTTATATATAAAATAAACAGAGTGACAATTTACAGCCTTGTCTTACTCCTTTCCCAGTTTTGAACCAGTCTGTTGTTTCATGTCCAATTCTAATTGTTGCTTCTTGACCTGCATACAGGTTTCTCATGAGACTGGTAAGAAGTTCTGATATTCTCATCTCTTTCAGAATTTTCCACAGTTTTCTGTGATCCACACAGTCAAGGCTTTAGAATAGTCAATGAATCAGAAGTAATGTTCTTCTGGAATTTCCTTGCTTTCTTTGAGGTGAGGTGAGGTGAAGTCGCTCAGTCGTGTCTGACTCTTTGCGACCCCGTGGACTGTAACCTACTAGGCTTCTCCGTCCATGGGATTCTCCAGGCAAGAATACTGGAGTGGATTGCCATTTCCTTCTCCAGGGGATCTTTCCGACCCAGGAATCAAACCCAGGTCTCCCACATTGGAGGCAGATGCTTTAACCTCTGAGCCACCCAACAAATGTTTGCAATTTGATTGCTGGTTCCTCTGCCTTTTCTAAACCTAGCTTGTACATCTGGAAGTGCTCAGTTCACATACTGCTGAAGCCTAGTCTGAAGGATTTTGAGTATAACCTTGCTAGCATGTGAAATGAGCACAATTGTACAGTAGTTTGAACATTCTTTGGCATTGCCCTTCTTTGGGATTAGAATAAAAACTGACATTTTCCAGTCCTGTGGCCACTTCTGAGTTTTCCAAATTTGCTGACATACCAAGTGCAACACTTTAACAGCCTCATCTTTTAGGATTTCAAACAGAATAGCTAATAAGATTTGGGGGTTGTTTATTATGTAACATTATTATAACATTACAATCTTATTGTAGCAACTGATATACTAGGCTTCCTTCCATTTCTAACTATTGTATCATAGAGTTAGACAGAACTCTGTGACATATTATGACTCTAATAACATAGAGCTAGCTATTGCTCCATTTTTGATGTTTGCTGACAGATTTCAAACTTCAGCATTCTCCTTCCTTTTGGTTCCATCTCTGAGCAAGTTGATGAGAAAGCCTGGGTGCTCCTTCCTTATGCATAGAAACCCTGTCCTGGCCCACCCCTTAACCATAATGCAATCCCAGAACCAGCCTCCTTTCCCCGCTCTCACAAGCTGTCTGCAGACAGCTTGGGGGGCCACCCTGCCCTCCCCAGAAAGCATCCAGGCATGAATCATGAACCTTTTCAAAGCTTCTCACAGCTGGGCATGGGAATACTCATCTTGCTTCTGCTCCTGTTCTTCAGAAGGAGGAGAAGTTACTCATATTATACATTGTTATTTGACACAGCTAAATGGAAGCTTGATAACATATTTGTTCACTGATACTTGAATAAAGTTATGACTAATAATGTCAAGTTTACCACTTGAATTCTTGAAGGGAATAGAAATGGAAGATAATTGTTAACCTTTAAAGATGGTTCGAGGGTCTTCACTGGTGGTCCAGTGGTTAAGAATCTGCCTGCTGATGCAGAGGATAGGAGTTCAATCCCTGGTCCAGGAAGATTCAACGTGTTGCAGGGCAACTCAGCCCTTGTGGCACCACTAATTAGCCAGTGCTCTAGAGCCAGGCTCCAAAGAGAAGCCACCACAGTGAGAAGCCTGCACACAGCATCGAACACCCAGCACAGCCAAAAATAGATAAATCTGAAAAAAAGGATGGTCTGAAGGGAGTATGGTTTATACTCTAACGTGTGATGACATTTATGCTGCAGTTCTGGAAAATGTAGACTTTGGGCTCTTGTTTAGTTTAATATTAATAACAAAGGAAGGTTCTTGATTAAGTAACAGGAAAATAGCTTCTCTAGAAACTAGTTAACATGAGTAAGGGCCCAGGAAATGAAGCAAGGGCCTTTTGATTGGTGTACAATTTCAAGTAAAAAACTTTGTAGAACTCAAAAAAGATATGTTGTCTTAGCAATTAGGGTCTGTTAGTGAAGCAAGAGGACTTCCCTAGTGGCTCAGATGGTAAAAGCATCTGGCTACAATGTGGGAGACCTGGGTTCGATCCCTGGGTCGGGAAGATACCCTGGAGAAGGAAATGGCACCCCACTCCAGTACTCTTGCCTGGAAAATCCCATGGACAGAGGAGCTTGGTGGGCTGCAGTCCATGGGGTTGCAAAGAGTCGGACACGACTGAGCAACTTCACAGTGAAGCAAGAAAACAGTTTATTTTCAATCTCTATAAAGGTCTAAGTAGACTATTAAAATCATCATTAAGCTTCTTTAATATCCTGCGCTAAATACTGTGGAAATTTTCGTTAGAATAGCCAGAAATGCAACTCTGAGGACATTTATTACTAATAACTATGTTTACCCAACTTGAAGTCCAGAGTTTTGACAATTAGCATTTGTTAAAGTAACTGCTCTGCTTCATTAAACAATACGTTAATCCATCAAAATGGTGGTTCCGGCCAAATCTAGTGATAAAAATGATTATTGTGCCAGGGAGGTCCCAACTTAGTGCCGGAAGACTAAATGTATTTGCTGAGAAAATAAGACACGAAATGCGATGAAACAATAGGACATATGTAAAGCAACCTCGCAAAATATGCTAGGATTCTGTCCATTTGAATGTGTTTGGAATTAGGGAGGATTTGATTTGGATTGAAATTCATCAATGTGGGCAAAAAGGTTTGTAAGCAAGTGAATAGTATTACTTGAATTCCTGGGGCCGTGTTTAACCTTACTAAAGGAACTAACACCTGAAGGATTTTAGTGATAAACTGTCAGCAGGAAGATTGGCACTGCTGTTACAAATGCACCCTAACAGGTTCAGAAAGGAGCTGGACCCTATATATACATATGTATCTTTTCCGATTCTAAATTCTAAAATTATGTGGGTGTTGCTATCCATCTATTGACAAGCGTTGAGTTAGAAAGAATATTTGCCTATCAATCATGAAATCTTAGAGTTTTTTCTCATTAATATAGTTACCCAAGAAATAATTATACGTATTCATTATTTCACTCAACAACTATTTCTTGATCGTCTTCTTGAATGTGCCCAACACTGTGTTAGACAATGGCCATACACATATAAATGAAATACAGTTTTTGTTCTCCAGCTCATATATCTGCCCAGATATACAGATGATATAAGTAATACAATGAAGGCTATAACAGACATGTAACCTAAGAAATAAGGAAAGGCTGAGCAGAAAGCAACTTACAATTAGAACTAGAAAAGATTTCCTAAAGGGGCTGACTTTTCATTGGGCTTTTGAAGGATGAAGAGGCATTCCCGTGTCACAAAATAAGGGAAGAATATTGCAAGCAGAGGGGATGCGTGTTATATGCAAGACCACAGACAGAGATGTCAAAATGATGTCTGAGGCTCTGACCTGGGCCACTTGGCAGACTGTAGTGCCATTCACTGAGGCAGGAGGGGTAGATGATGGTTTGGCTTGGCCATGTTGAGGTTAAGGCACCTTTAAGACATTCAGTATCCGTCAGACACTTAGTTTCATGGGTCCGTCACTTAAGGGAAAGGTTGACAGGTACGGGCATCAGTTTTTAGGTAGCAATTAAAGCTGTAGATGATTACCTAAGATGAAGAAGCATGTGTAAGATGAGGAAAGAACATTGGGGAACATTAATGTTCAGAACCAGTAGAGAAGGAAAATGTGGTGCCAAAGACAGGAAGATGTAGAAGGCATTGGGGAAACGTGGTGTCAGGGAGGCATGGTGAATAGTATAAATACCTTGGAGAGGTAAAGCAAGATAAGTGTGCTTGGGCTTATCAACATGGAAGTCATTGACAGCTCTTGTGGAAAGCATTTGATGGAAGAGTGTGGGTGAAAGAAAAACAGTGCCCCGCCATTTGAGGAGTGAGGATGACTGAAACGGAAGTGGAGAATAAGGGTAACGATAAAAGTAAGATACTTCCAAGAAGCCTGCCTGTGGCACAGAAGGTGGAGACAGAGCAGTAATTATTAGGAGAAAGAGGAACACGTTTTGACGCAGATGGGACAGAGCTGCCAGGGAGGGGCTTGGTAGGTGGTTTTTCTTAATCAGGAGGCATTAAGAGTATAACTAGTATCATGTGGTGGTCTATTAAATTTGGCATTTCCTGTTTTCTTATAACAGTTTTTCATTTTCTGTGTCACAACAGAAGCTTCGCAAGAATGAAGGCTGTCTGTGTTAACAGAGGGGTTCATAACCTCCGATACCATGAAGTCCAGAGAGGGGGAACTGGAGGGGTGGCTCCGTGAATTGACACTGCTATGCCTCAGCAGCAGCTCTTGAACTTCCCTCCTGGTCACTGCAGCTCCAGATGCCATGTCTTTCCGTGGCATCACCCAAAAGCAGGAAGCAAGGGGAGAGTGAGCCTTCTGTTCTTGTATCTCTCTCAATCTCCACCCTTGCTCTTTCCAGTGAGGAAAGCCCTTCCCCGAAGCATCCACACAGGCCTCTTTCTCCTCAAGTCTTATTGTTCAGGAGCGGGCCTCAGACATACCTGTGTCTTGTCTGCCAGGAAGGATAGGAAAGGGACAGCTGGTATCTTCAGCCTCCACCGTGGGAGCGGGCTCGACCAGGAAGGAAGAGCGCGGGGTGGTGGGTTACTGATCAGGCCAGCGTGGTCACCACGGGCCCCACTCTGTCAGTGTCCCCTGCAAGGCTGCGGACACCTACGAGTGGCAAATATCCTTATTCTCTTTTGAGAGTCATCGTTTACATTGGTGAAGCTGGAAGAGAAATGATAAACTGGTAAATCAGAATAGGAGGGAGGGGATGGGGAAAGTGATGAGCTTAGGGAAAAGAGGATGGGCAAAAAGAGACAAAGGACTTCAGTCTCAATGGGTTTAGTGTGAAGTATACTCAATATATAAAAAGTTCTAGACCAAGGATTGGCGAACTGTGACCCACAGGCCAGATCTGGCTTACCACCTATTTCTGTAGGGTTGACAAGCTAAGGGGAGTTTTGACGTTTTCTAAGGGACTTGGTCACTGACTTAAAAACCTAATGAAAATTTGCTTCCTTTTATGGATCCAGGGAAGTCTGCACTGCAAACACATTTTATTATGCCACTTGAGCATTAAATTTCATTGATAGATAGTATGTATTTCATCACACATGTCAGTTAAAAATGAGATTCTGACTTGCATAATCCTCAGAAAGAGATTGCTTTCTGGGGTTCTGGCATGTCCCTTCACAAAAGTAATCTTGAGTATGGATGTGATTGCTACTGACGTTGATGATTCTGGCTGCTGTGTTTAAAAACCGACCAGTGGGGAAGGAAAGTAGACATGATAAATCCAATAAAGGACAAGCTTCAGCAGAAAACCCAGAAGTGAACAAAGGTAGCAGAGGACTTGGGGGAAGAAGGAGAGTGAAGGGGGCAGGAAAGGTGAGGGGCAGCTTGGGGTGTCTCAGGAACAAGCTCGTTGTGTCTAGAGGTGTTGAGTGCTGGTTCCTTTTAAAGGACCTGTCAAAGAGCCTCATGCTCCATTTGATATCTTCATTTTTCTTATTATACACACCCCCCCCACACACACACTCACACACTCTCTCTCTCTAAGAATGAAAGAGCTCCTTTTCCGGTGCCCTCTGGGTGGAACTCACTGTTACAGTGCAGCTCCCTGAAGTCACCTGTGGGAGCAAGGACCTTGGTGTTAGTCCTTTGAGGACTACTGTCCCTCTTGTCTTGGTCACAGCAGCAATCTTTCAACACTATCTGCAGATTTGATAGGGGCTTCCCTGGTGGCTCAGTGGTAAAGAAATGCCTGCCAATGTAGGAGACACAGGTTCAATTCCTGGGTGGGGAAGGTCCCCTGAAGGAGGAAATGCAACCCGCTCCAGTATTCTTGCCTGGAAAATCCCATGGATTTTCTGGCAGGCTACAGTCCATGGGGTCTCAAAGAGCCAGACATTGACTGAGTGACTGAGCACAGCACAGCACAAGCAACTCAAATCAAGGCCTGCAGGCTTTCCCCAGCACACTTGAACAGGGTTTTTTCTGTGACATTATGACTAATTTTTTCATCTTCATTTGCACAACACAACTCACTTGCACATATGTACTTACATGCATATTCATATTCCTATATTATGCATAAGTATACACATACCATCTTTTTCTCTTTTCTGTGGAAGAGTCTTACTAATCCACATAATAATAATAGTAATCAACTTGATCTCATTTGGATACAAAGCTCTGTCTTATATTTGATCTCATTTAAGCTTCACAACTGGTGGTTCAGGCAGGAAAGAATCTGCCTTCAAGACAGAAGACCCAGGTTTGATCCCTAGTATGGGAAGCTTCCCTAGAGAAGGGAATGGGCCACCCACTCCAGCATTCTTGCCTGGCAAATCCTATGGAAAGAGAAGCCTGGCAGGTTACAGTCTGTGGGGCTGCAGAGTCAGACGTGACTGAGCGACCTTCGATCTTCACGATACCGAAGTGAAATAGATAAAATGGTTATAATTCCCACTATATAGACTAGGCCTAAGGTCAGGGAGGTTGAACAACCTACCCAACGGAATGACGGGGCTTGGACTCAAACTCAGGTCTATGACTCAGGCCCAGCGCCCTTCTGCTCTGCCACACTTCTTCAGAGAATCTGTGCAGAAACCCCTGCTTCCTGGAGAGGCTAATGAATTTCTTCTTGTTAATTTATTTCCTTCTAATATACTATGCAAAACCCAAACCTCAGTTTCCCAGTATTTGCTTTTTCTTTCTCTACCGTTTTTGAAGACCGTACTGGCTGTGAAGGATAGCCATGTCTGATCCGAAGTGGTGGCACGTGGACCCATGGCTGAGTTTGAAACCCTGCGCATCACTTCCTAGGTGTGGCTTTAGGGAAGTTCCTTAAGCGTTTGCTATGGGTGAGGGTAGTGTCTCTGTTTCCTTGCTGGGAAGTGGCCATGACACTTCCTTGTGAGTTGTATGAGGACCAGCTCCAGGAAGGTGTCCAACATGTTGTGACTTTAAAAAAGCAGTGGTGGTTTATTCCAAGGTTGAGGCTCTGACTTCATGGATCTGAAGCTGACTCCCAGGATGTGTTAATTGGAAACATTTCTGAGAAGTGCTGGTGAAAATTAGCAGGGGATAGTATCCTGGTTGGGAACGTACCAGGCTCCGTGGCCATATTGGCTTTGATCCTGACTCCAGACTGCGTGCCCTCAGGAAGGCATCTAATGGCCCTGTTCCTTAGACGGAAGTGTCATTCGTAAGATGGAGGTGCTAATGGCACCTGTGGCACCGTGAGCGTAGATGCCAACAGCACTTTTAGGTGAGAGAATAAATAAACGCACGTAACCTAGTGCCCGGCACAAAGTTGTTTCATTATTACTTTCATTTTTGCAGGGATAAAGTGCAGGTATTTCCATTTTGAACTGAGTTTGTTAATCTATTATTAACAAGAGCCTAAATGGGAAGAAATGGGAAAGCAGCAGGTTGCCTTGACAATCTTTATAAACAAGTGGAGCATATTCTCTTAGAGACAGCACCCAACCCTCTTGTAAAAAGAAGGGAAGGACAGTGGGACTTACAGGAAATTTTATTATAATTACTCTGACTTCAAATAGAAGTAATGCTTTTGCTGCCTTTCTTACCTTGGGCAAAAACTGAAATCAAAATCAAGGGGAGAGGCTGTGCTATTGTTATATATGAAATGCTGTAATCTAACTTCTGTTTGTTTCCTGGGTAACTCTGGTGCGTGCAGGTACAGCTAGATATGTTGGCCAACATAGAGGACAGAAAACCAGAGGGTTTGGGGGGCTGTAAAGTCTAAGGAAAGCCCTGGATAAAAATATCCTCCATCAACACTTGTAATTGACACTGGGGAATTATTTTTCTGTCTTAATCAGGGACTGTGGGACATTGTGGAATGTTAGGATTCTGAGATTTGCTCATTGCTGAGTAGATGTTTGTTGACTTTTCCTTTATGTCTTTATTTTTCTTTAATAAATATTCCATTCAGTTGAGGCCGGTGTTCATCTAACTGAGGAAGCTGATGCTAACCTACTCAGCTATCTAGGGGAAAGGTTTGCCCTGTTCTTAATTGGAGGCTTGGGTTGAGAGAAGCATGACATCCTTATAGAGTGGCTTGGTCCAGAGCAGCCCAAGTCCACTACAGTCAAAAAGAAAATGAGAGAGAGGTGGACTTTGTAGTCTGATCCTACAGGCAAATAAATAAAGCATGAAAAAAGGGATGGATCACACGTGTCCACAGGGCTATTTCCACTGTTGTTAGGAAAGGAATTTATGGCACTGAGAAGGTAGTCTTTCCTGACCTAGCCTCTCTTTATGACTATATATTTTTAAAAGTCTTCATTGAATTTGTTACAGTATCGCTTCTATATTATGTTTTTGGTTTTTGGCCACAAGGCAAGTGGCATCTTACTTAGCTCCCCAACCAGGGATCACACCCACACCCCCTACACTGGAAGGTGAAGTCTTAACCACTGGACCACCAGCGAAGTCCCTATGTACATTTATGGGACATAAGGTTGATTATGATTTAACAATGACTTGAGTAAATGACCTTCATAAATCAGGAGAAAAGACTGGCTCGATAGGGTACTTTTTGAGACAACTATATTTTCACCTGGGCAGCTGAAATGTAAATATACTGGATTTATGTATTAAGGCCAAGGGCTTTTTAATAATGAGATGATATGAAATATTTTTTGAAACTTGCTTCTGGTTATAACTGCTATTTAGATCGCTATAACAATTGGAAGAAAAATAGCTGTGATTGAACTTTTGTCTAAAAAGTTGCTGTCCTGCACACTGCAACTGTTGAGCCCGTGTGTCACACTAGAGAGAAGCGCACACACCACAACGAAAAGACCTCATGTGCCACAACTAGGGTTCGATGCAGCCAGAAAAAAAAAGGAATGTTGTCCCTTGAAGACTTCTGTTTCTGGTAGTCTAATAGAAAAGATGCCCAGAATAATCCTCCCTGTATCAATAAAAGCATTAACATTTCAGATTAGAAAATATTCTTAAAATTATATAAACTACTGCACTCTGACAAAGTAATTCCTAGAGGCCAAATGTAAACGGAGAGCCTGAATCCTGAAAGGTCAATGAGCACTGGAGTCAGTGCTCTGAGAATTGCTGATAAACTTTGGGATATTAAACTTCTGTTTTATCAACTTCACAGGTTGAAGGGATTAAAAAAAAAAAAAAAAGCCCAAGGCCCTCCTAGGGTGAAGAGACTACTAGGAAGACACCCTCCCCGTATAAAGCTGAGACCCGAAGGAGTCACACCCTCAGCATTAGAAATAAAACCTCTGTTCAGAAGGGGAGAACAGGAATCTGGCCTGTCTTGATCTTAGCTCTTGTGTTGGGGAGGAAATATCTCCCCTGAGAATTTGTACCCCCAGCTATCCTGCATGTGTTTTTTTTTTAGTTTGCTTTTGCTTTTTCCCATAAAATTTTTAAAAATTAATGTTTTAAAACCTACAGAGAAGTCAAGGGAAAAGTACAATGAACAGTTCTAGAGTCACTAATTTCTCTATACTTCTGCTAATACCTATACCTACACATATACATGTGTGTATATGCACACGTGGGGCTTTCCTGGTGGCTCAGGGGTAAAGAATCCACCTGCCAAGCAGGAGACATGGATTCAATCCCTGGCTCAGGAAGATCCCATGGAGAAGGAGATGGTAATCCACTCTAGTATTCTTGCCTGGGAAACCCCATGGACAGAGAAGTCTGCAGGCTACAATCCACGGGGTAGCAGAGTCAGACATGACTGAGCGACTCAACCATTGCTGCTGCTGCTGCTGCTAAGTCGCTTCAGTCGTGTCCGACTCTGTGCGACCCCATAGACGGCAGCCCACCAGGCTCCCCCGTCCCTGGGATTCTCCAGGCAAGAACACTGGACCGGGTTGCCATTTCCTTCTCCAATGCATGAAAATGAAAAGTGAAAGTGAAGTTGCTCAGTCATGTCCGACTCTTCACGACCCCATGGACTGCAGCCCACCAGGCTCCTCCGTCCATGGGATTTTCCAGGCAAGAGGACTGGAGTGGGGTGCCATTGCCTTCTCCAGACTCAACCACTACCAGTATCCTATAGATGTTTTAACTCTTCCTTCCTATTTTGATTACCTAACATTTATTTTTGTTTTTTTCTGATCCTGGTTTTCATCTTGTGTTCTTGTCTTAAATTCTCTGGACAAATCAGGTAGGGATAAATAAATATATAATTGAATGGGTCAATAAGTAAAAATAAAAAGATTAGAACAAACAAAAAATTGAAATCTGGAAAGGGTAACTACTGGGTTTACCAGAAAGTTCACTTGGGTGTTTCCATAACACCCAAGTGAAAGTTTTTGGCCAACCTAATGTTTTAATTGCTGTTTAGTCTTTTTCGTTAGTGGCAGCACAAAACAGTGGTATGAATTAGTCTAGCTCTGTCTGAATCAATTCATCCAATGTTGGAATTCCAAGCAGTTTGTCTATGCTTGGGGTTTTAATAGCTGCTAGTGGTGCAAACCACTAACAAGACAAGCAAAATCTATTATGAGAAAAAGAAAAGAGAACTTAGTACTGAGCAACTCTTAGAGCTGGTAGTATTTTAAATATGAAAATATATGTATATATGTTTCATCATTTACGAACATACTTTTTGTCTCTAAAGAAATTGTAATGGAGGAAGAAGCTGCCCTCCTTGAATATAATGAAGCTGATTATGGCTGTTGAATTTGTTATAAGAGTTCATCTCATTTGATTCATTTTATGCTAAAAATAACCTTCTTTTTCAGAGCAATCCCACTCAAAAAAATCTGCGGAGACATTCAAAAGAACACAGAAAATAAAAATGAAATGAAATAAAACAAAATGACATTTTAAGACTACAGTGTGGGTGTTATATGGGAGGTGGCCAACAACGGGGTGACCCTGGGAATTAGGCTATGAAAAGAAATAGCCTTTTGCCAGCGGAGCACACACAGTGGGTAAACCCAGTATGCAGCCACAGCCTGTAGAGCCCTGGGACTCGACTTTCCCCTGTCCTGATGAAAAACTTTAACACATTTAAGGAGAGACTGGGGCAGTCAGGGAGGGAACTGCTCAGACACTGAAATCTGGAGGTGGGTGGTATGGGAAGAGCAGTGAGGCAAAAGCTGGCGGTGGACACGTGAGTTGTCCTGGCCCCAGACACAACCCCTCTGGTCCAAGTGGCCGGCAGGCCACATGGTGGAAAAGGATGCATCAGGTAATTATAGGCTGACCCCATTAAACCTCACCCTTGTTGCTTGCCAAGCAAATTTCTGTTAAATTGGCTTCTTTGCAGTTTGTCTTAGAATGTGCCTGCCAGGCTGAGGCCAATCTCAATGTCTCATAAAAGACACCTTGCCTTTTAATGAAAACAAGGGCAGTCTGCTTATTATCCTCCAGCCTCCCTCCCACACTGACAAGAGGAGCATTCTCTGTCTCTTAGGACTGAATCCCCAGCCTGGATCTTGGGTGCTTTCACCATGGAAAGGAATGTGCCCGTTGGAAGCCAGTCTCCCCTCTGACACCTGCTGTCTCTAGGGACCTTCTCCATGAACGTTGGCAGTCAGCCACTGTTTCAGCATCACGTACACATGATCACTAGAGGTTCTTTATCAGAAGAGGGGATGTTCCAGAAAGGTTAGGGATGAGCTTTGAAACATGGGTTCACCTCTTCCAGTATAGCTCACAGAGGTTCTGGCTAACCCTTCCCACCTACCCACCCAAGGGGGGTGGGCATTAGCCCTTTAGAATGTAGCCTCCTATGTCCCCAAAGACCTTTACAGAATGTCTCTCACTCATGACCAGTTCACGCGAGCCCCAGAACGATGCACCTGATACCTGGGTCACATAGGAGAAGTCCATTTCTGAGATTGTCAACTCCTACTTAACTTTTGCTGCCACCAACTTAGTACTAAGTACTAAAGAAATGAACACTTTCCCCATCCCCTAATTTAGTCCTTATTTTAATGCCAAAAAAAGTATGATAGGGTAACACCTTTTTCCTTGCTTCATCTTTTCTAAGTTTGGATAATGTTCTAAGGTTGAGTACTGAATGTTAATTATTTTAAAGGATGTAAGTTTTCCATTATAAGATTACTTACAGGAATGGTAACATTTCCAAGTTCTTGGGCATTACACATTTCCATGGGGATGGAGTGTTCTGGAGAACTTGGCTTTATCTGTATGTGGTAGAGACATAACACTATCACAGGAAGGGCCTCTGTTATCAAGTACAAGCCTCTTCTCTCCTTTCTGTACGCGGTTAGGCTGGGGTTCAAGCAGGCTCACTTATCTCTGCAGAGAGGGTCAGCAGCAGGCTAGGAGGAGCAGCCAGTGCTCCAGGCGCCTGGCGCAGGGCTCTTGCCACGTCTCAGCAGAATACAGTGCTTTACATGAAGCCCTCCATTTGACCCTTATGGGGATGCCAGGCAATAGAGGTGTATTCCATAGCTCCCTGCCTCAGTCTGGCTCCACTCAGAGTCTGTTCTCTACTTCCCCCACACCCTAAATTTCTGTACATTGGGATATAAACCCACACGTGCTCACAAATAAATACGAGCAACTACTCCATGGTATCAATCATTTTCTTCATCGTTTCCCCCAGCCTTTGACAACATCATACCCTAGGGCTCCAGCAGCCTCTTGATCTCAATCAGCCTAAGACTGCTGCACCTTCTAAGGGCCGCGCTGCATCCACAGAGCACCATTCTGCCTCCGGAGTTACTTTCACATCTGCTGGGGACCACTGTCATATCTGCTGGAGATCACTGTTACATCTCTTGGGAACCATATTCAGGTCCACAAGACACGCCTGTCACATCAGCTGGGGACCACAGTCCTGTCTGCTGGAAACCACTGTCGCGCCTGCTGAGTACCATCATCACTGGATATGCTCACCTCTCAGCTGTTCTCGTCCCTCTTTTACCTCTCTTTCTGCCTCTGTGCTTTGTGGGTAGCTTCCTCCATGTAATAGTTTGGTCTGTAAGAGTCAACAAGCTGAACAAACTTAGGCAATGATTCCTCTTCCCTCCTGTAATGTTTCCCCAATGTCCATTCTCCCCTTCTTCCTTTTAGTCCAAGCATAAGACTTAGTCAAGCCTAAGACTCAGCTAAAGGCTGTATCTCTCAGCCTCTTTTGCAGCTGGGGTGATGGTTCTAGACATTCTAGATAAAGTGATGAAAGTAGAAGGGGTTTGTACAACTTCTGGGCCACGTCCTGTCATGGATGCTGGCTACGCTGCCATCTGCCATTGGGGTTTGTTGGCTGACATCCCTCTTTGAGAATTAGCTCCACTGAAAAGAGCCATCTCACCCAGGGTCATGCCCTCTTCCTATCGATGGAGCAACTCACATCAAGAACTGGTCAAGGGATATAAAGGTGATCCCAGGGCATGTAGCCTGCCAGGCTCTTTTGTCCATGAAATTGTCCAGGCAAGAATGCTGGAGTGGGTTGCCATTCCCTTCTCCAGGGTATCTTCCAGACCCAGGGATCGAACCAGGGTCTCCTACATTGCAGGCAGATTCTTCAGATTCTTTACCATCTGTGCCACCAGGGAAGCCCTATAAAGGCATAATTCTCCATCCCAATTCTGAAGGGCCATCTCTGCTTCACAGTTAACTATCAGGTTAGTTGAAGTCAAGCAACTAACTGGTTGTGACTGTCCTGAAGTCTACCTTCTCTCTCTGCACAATTCTGCTTTCTTTCTCTCCCCACACAGAGGTTAAAGTCAAGAGAACTCCCTGACAGGAAACTCCTTTGCCCTGATCCCCGTCTCAGATATCCTAGGAAACCCACCCTCTTTAAAAGAAAGTTATTATCTCTGCCTACTTTTCTGTAGGTGGGAACACAGAGAGGGTGGTGATGAGCAAGCTTTGACCGTATGAATGAGGAAAATGCCTTACCAGGTGGCGGAGCAACAAGATAGAAAGTACATGGGCTGCTGGATGATGTCATGGTCAAGCTGCCCCCAAACGCTGGACCACTGACCATCTGCATCCTTCTAGTCTGTTATGTGAGAGAATAATCAGTTTTGGTCTTATTTGAGTCATTCTATTGCTGGGTCTCTGGGCTTTCCTGGTGGCTCAGATGGTAAAGAATCTGCCTGCAATGCAGGAGACCTGGGTTCAATTTCTGGGTTGGGAAGATCCCCTGATGAAGGAAATGACTACCCACTCCAGTATTTTTGCCTGGAAAATTCCATGGGCAAAGGAGCCTGGTGGGCTACAGTCCAGTCCATGGGGTCACAAAGAGTCGGGCATATCTGAGTGACTAACACACACACACACACACACACACACACACATTACTGGATCGCTATGTTAGAGCAGTTTAGTCTATACCTTAGGAGTTGAAGAAGTGTGATCAACTCTAGTCAGATAATTTAAGACCATGTAGACCACAGTAAGAATTCAGAAATTTATCTTAGGGGCAATGGCTTTTGTTTCATCCTTAGGCATTGTGTATATTGTTTGTCTAAGAAAAAACTCTGGAACTGAGTTGCTTCACTCTTAGAGTAGAATTGCCTTGACATATGTTTTTGAAATAGTAACATTAACAGGACTATTTGCCTAAATTGAGTTAGAATGAGTCAATAATTAGAATTTTTTGTGCATTATCCTTACAAAATACAAATTTGTAGATTTCAAATTAATAAAGGCAGAAAAAGAAGTTGATGTATTCTCTTTGGCATTTTGTTTGAATCACTGTTCTTTTGAGTCTCTCTTTACTGGAAGTAGATTTTATTTTTTTTCCCCTCCAATCTGGCAATCCTGCAGAACTTGAGTGGAAAATAGGATTATGCTGAAAATTCCTTTCAGAAAGGAATGATTAGTGGCCCTATATAACTGAAAAACAGTAAATTGGAGCCACAAAGACTTGAAAGGTCAAGTCTTTAAAAACTTCTCAATAATATGTGTAACCACACTACCTTCTTGGTTTAGACAGCAAACTAAATTCATATGTTTTCTTGAGGGAAACAGAAGCAACAACATTGTAGCAAAATTCCCCGTTGAATTGTTTTCTGAAAATCAAATAGTAAACAGCTTCCCCAATCTAGTTTGCAATACACCTCTTGGCAATTTGTTGTTTTTGGACACACAGACATGATTATTCAGCTAGGTGGTCTGGGTTGGAATTTCAGTTATTGCTATCCAAATAAAACACCTCTTTTCCAGAAATCAGAGGACTGTACTAACTGTTCTCTCAGAGCCTGGATGAAGACTACGTTGGGAACCTGAGCCTTCTTTCGAGTACTTTCTACTGTCTTTTTCTCTCAAAGAGGACACAGAAGCATCTCTAACAGAGCCCCAGGTTGTAAAACAATCCCACGTCTACCTGCTCAGCTCCTCAACCATCTCTCATCAGTCTTCCACTGGCATCTCTCCCAAGATGCTTTAAAATGAAAACCACATAAAATATAGCTTTCCTCTTCTTTCTACAAGACCAGGACAGACTAGTTTTCTCCCAAGGTATTTACTTATAAATAAACTTCTTTCCTCAGAACAGTGGTCCTGAACCAGGGACAATTTTGTCCTCTTACCCCACTCCCTGGTGGACATATGGCAATGTATTGGAACACTGGTTGTCACAGCTGGGGGATGCAACTTGAATCCAGTGAATAGAAGCCAGGAGTGCAGCTAATCGTCCTGCAAGGCCCAGGAGAGCCCCCAAGACAAAGAATTATCCAGCACAAAATGTCAGTAGGGCTGGGTTGAGAAATCCTACCTAAATAAGATTTGAAATTGTATTTATCTCCGCAAGTAACTGGATATCACATACTCTGAATTTTACTTGGGAGCAGTATTTGGAAACAAAACTTGCCCCTTAGATTATAGTTGCTGGATTAAGCAAATAAAAATACAGGAAGCTGGGAACTTCCCGGGTGGTCCAGTAGTTAGGAATCCACCTGCCAATACAGGGGACAGGCTTCCGTCTCTGGTCTGGGACCATATGGTATGCTGCAGAGCAACTAAGCCCGTGGGCACCACCTATGAAGCCCACACTCTGCAGCAAGAGAGGCCGCTGCAGGGAGACGCCCGTGCCCCGCAAGGAGAGAGTGGCCCCTGCTCTCTGCAGCCAGAGAAAGCCCGAGCGGCAGTGAAGACCTATCACAGCCCTAAGCAAATAAATAAAAATTCTAAAAAATACAGGAAGCTGAGTTAAATGTGAAGTTTTTACTTATACGAAAAAATTACCCATTATTCATGTGAAATTTAACTGGGCGCCTTGTATTTTATCTGGCAACCTTATCTTAGATAGAGATATTTGCCTTACTTTTCACTGGTAGATTCACTTTCATATTTTAAACCACTGATTTTAGTTAAAAGATGCTCACTGTTTTAAAAAATGTCTTTAGGTTAATATGGTACGTAAACAAATTAATTATCTTTCCAAAAAACGACATGATGATGAATGCAGCTTGAGAGAATCTTCAGTTTCTTTTCTGAAAATTGTGTCAATCTGAGTTTTGTTAAATTGCTGTGATGTGATAATAAACTTTCTAAAGTTCTCATGCTTTGCTAGGAATGGTCCACATCGATTCTGGATCTGGGCTCACTCTCTTCTAAGATACTTCCCCCAATATACACATCAGGCTCTTTCACTTTCTTTTCCTGCCAGACCATCTATTACATTCTTCACTCTCAAAGTAAAACTAAGTGGTTACCGTTTGAGAAGAATATGAATAATTAATATTGATAATCTCAGGCAAAATCCAACACACCGGCCACACACCCAGAAGGAAAGTGACCATAAGAACTAAAACATTAACCCTTTTCTCTCATAAAAATATATGTGTGTATGAACCCAGGGCTGGGGTTAGAAGGCCTGCATTCTGGCTAAGACTCTGCCACTGGCTTCTCTGGGCCTCTTATCTAGTGCTCACCCTTCTATACCAGGCTCTCTCTTTACAAAGTTAAAGATGCGTTGTGACTTAGGTATAGAAAAATATATGAGAAATGACTTAATTTTATCACATAACTGTCACATCTACTAAATGAAATGTTAAAAAATAGTTAATTATGTAATAATAATTAGAAAACCAGAGAGCACTTCCCTGAGAAAACCAGATAATCGCAAATGTACTAATTAAATTAACCTTTAACTATACTTCTTTATATTACACATGGGAATTACAAGCTGCTAAACTTTAAAAAATCCATAATCTATTACCTTTTGCCAATATAGGAAGAGCTGGAGAAATATTACAGTAAAAACGAAGACATTTACAGTGTTTTCTGTGTAGTAGCAGGGAAGCACTAAAATATCCCCAAAAGGAGCTAAGAAAAAGAACAAGCAAAAACTACCTTGCTCCAAAATATACTGAATGTGTAAAATAGGTAAGTAACGAGAACCTACTGTCCAGCACAGGGAGCCCTCTACTCGATTTCTGTGGTGACCTAAGTGGGAAGAAAATCCAAGAAAGGGGATAAACGTATACGTATAGCCGATGCACTCTGTGGTACAGTAGAAACTATCGTAAAGTAGAAAAATACTGTAAAGCAACTATACTCCAATAAAAATTAAAAAACCATATGTGTATTTTGAATGCAACTGTTGCACATGATCTTGGTTTAATTACTGTCATTTCTGAGCTCTCATTATTTTAATATTTAAAATTGGTTTTTATTTTTTTCATTTACCACAGTTGCAGAATGCTAAAAGTTGCCACTTTGCCCCGGTGGCGGTAAACACTTCCTTCCTCCTTAGTCTACCTGTCCATCTTCAGGTTTTTCTGAATTTCTAAATCAAATCCACAAACCACAGAGAAGGGAAGACTCTAGGAGCTGAGAAGCAAGAGGGGTCCAACTTGATGTCCTCGAAGGCCCAGCCTGCAGGATGGGTCTGGCAGGACCTCGGAACTGTGTCTCAGGAAGGAAGGCCCAGAGACACTGGGTCACCGGGAGGCACAGGGTCCTGGCTTCCCCAGGCCAGTGGAGTGCAGTGCTGATCCCACACACAGAATGAACAATGTCATTCACACGTCGGAGTCATCATTCTAAAACGGATAACCTGCATTTTTTCTATTTTCTCTCTTTGGGAAAAAAATAAACATTGAAGGCAACCCTGAATGACACTTTCAGTTCCAGCTCAGTTATTGCAGCTCGGGTTCCTTGTGAAAGTGACCTGCCAAGGGGAGAAAATCAGGAAACTGAACTGGGCGGTTTTCAAAGTCCTTCTAGCTCTAAGCTGTACTTCCCTCTACCTTCACCTCTCTGGCCCTGATTCGTTTATGCCACTCTGGGAGAGCCCCAAGTATGAGTGACCCACCCCCTAATTCCTGTCACGTACGTCCATGTGCTCGGCTGCACTTTTAACTTTTAAAGAAACAGACTTGTAGAGGAATGCTTAAAACCCACAATATAGGAAGAGCTTCTCCAGACTCTCTCCCCAGTCTGTTTCTGATGATAAATACCAGATGCTTTGGAGGGAGACGAACTATACGGACAACTTGCATGTAAACTATGCAGTCATGGCAAGACAGGGTCTGGAAGGGAAATGGGGTTTCATTTTGAACTTGGCCATGGCGTCTGCTTCTGCCCCCAAAGGGGAGCAGTTTTGAGTTGCTGTAGGTTCATTCATATATGTGTGTTCATTGTTTCTCTTTTCTTCGTGAGGGAACTGCATTAGCTCTTTTCTTCTTCCCTTTTCCTCTTGGAAGTTCAGCTGTTGTATCTGGTTTGTAGAGATCGGAACTGCCATGGGCAGTTGCTTGAGCCTCCTGTGTGGTGAGAAGGGGTTGGAGAGCTTACTCAGTCAGGGCAAATCACTAGTAAACAGCAGGGCGTGACCACTAACCTAACCCTTCAGCAAGCTCTCTAGGTTCAAAACCACCCCTTTCCTCTCTTTTGAGCTCCCCTTACTTATTCCTCTTCTTGGTCTAATCCCCTTGCTCCCTGATCCCTTTCTTGCTCCCTCTCCCCTTTCCCTAAATATTTCCTGAATCTCCAATTTGTTCTTTAAAAGTCTATGAAATGCTTTGACATATACACAAATATAAGGAATAATATAACGAATATTTGTTTCTACTACTCAGCTAAGTTTGTTACTACAAATTATTACAGCCAATTCTCTCTCTCTCTTCTGATATACCCACCCTCCATTCTCTGTCCCAGGAGTTAAACATAATGCTTAACGTGCTACCCATTTATCTGTAACAGATTATAATATGGAACTTAAAAAAACTTGCTCTCACTGGAAACATTCTTTGTTCTTGTGATAAGAACCAGGGCATTTAAAACTAATACATATACAGGGACTTCTCTGGTGCTCCAGTGGTTGACAGTCCACCTTCCGATGCGGGGTACGCGGGCTTGACCGCTAGCTGGGGAACTAAGATCCCACGTGGACTGATACTACTGAGCCTGCACGTCACAGTGAAAAGCCCTGCACCGCAACTAAGACCCAGTGCAGCAAGATAAACAAGTAAAGAATATTTTTAAAAACCCGTATATGTAGAATGGATAAACAACGTCCTACTGTACAGCACAGGGAACTACATTCAACATCCTGTGATAAACCATAATGGAAAAAATAGGAAAAAGTGTGTGTATGTATATATATACACACACACATCAAACGAGTCAATCTTAAAGGAAATCAACCCTGAATATTCATTGGAAGGACTGATGCTAAAGCTCCAGTACTTGGGCCACCTGATACCAACAGCCGACTCATTGGAAAAGACCCTGATGCTGGGAAAGATTAAAGGCAGGAAGAGAAGGGGACAAAAGAGGATAAAATTGGGTGGATGGCATCACTGACTCAACGGAAAGGAGTTTGAGCAAGTTCCAGGAGGCAGTGAAGACAGGGAAGCCTAGCGTGCTGCAGTCCATGGGGTCACAAAGAGTCAGACAAGACTGAGTGACTGAACAACAATGTATACATTATATATAACATATACATTATATACATACATATATTTATGAATACATGTACATTCTTACATGTCCATATGGACATCACCAGATGGTCAATACTGAAATCAGATTGATTATAGTCTTTGCAACGGAAGATGGAGAAGTCTTATATACTCAGCAAAAACAAGACCATGAGGTGACTGTGGCTCAGATCATGAACTCCTTTTGCAAAATTCAGACTTAAATTGAAGAAAGTAGGGAAAACCAGTAGGCCATTCAGGTATGACCTAAATCAAATCCCTTAAGATTATACAGTAGAAGTGACAGATAGATTCAAGGGATTAGATCTGATAAGAGTGCCTAAAGAACTATACACAGAGTTTCATGACATTCTACAGGAGGCAGAGATCAAGACCATCCCCAAGAAAAAGAAGTGCAAAAAGGCAAAAGGGTTGTCTGAGGAGGCCTTACAAATAGCTGAGAAAAGAAGAGAAGCAAAAGGCAAAGGAGAAGGGGAAAGATAGACCCACCTGAATGCAGTTTCAAAGAACAGCAAGGAGAGAGAAGAAAGCCTTCATAAGTGAACAGTGCAAAGAAATAGAGGAAAACAACAGAATAGGAAAGACTAGATCTCTCTTCAAGGAAATTAGAGACACCAAGGGAATATTTCATCCAAACATGGGCTCAATTAAGGACAGAAATGGTATGGACCTAACAGAAGCAGAAGATATTAAGAAGACGTGGCAAAAATACACAGAAGAACTGTACAAAAAAGATTGGATGATGGCATGATCACTCACCTAGACCAGATATCCCACAGTGTGAAGTCAAATGGGCCTTAGGAAGCATCACTACAAACAAAGCTAGAGGAGGTGATGCAATTCTAGTTGAGCTATTTCAAATCCTAAAAGATGATGCTGTGAAAGTGCTGCACTCAATATGCCAGCACATTTGGAAAAATCAGCAGTGGCCACAGAACTGGAAAAGGTCAGTTTTCATTCCAATCCTAAAGAAAGGCAATTGCAAAGAATGTTCAAACTACCACACAATTGCACTCATCTCACATGCTAGCAAAGTAATGCTCAAAATCCTACAAGCTAGGTTTCAACAGTACATGAACTGGGAACTTCCAGATGTTCAGCTGGATTTAGAAAAAGCAGAGGAACCAGAGATCAAAATGCTAACATCTGTTGGATCATAGAAAAAGCAAGAGAGTTCTAGAAAAACACCTACTTCTGCTATATTAACTATGCTAAAGCCTTTGACTGTGTGGATCACAACATACTGGAAAATTCTTAAAGAGATGGGAATACCAGACCACTTTACCTACCTCCTGCGAAACCTGTATGCAGGTCAAGAAGCAACAATTAGAACCAGACATGGAACAACAGACTGTTAAAATTGGGAAAGGAGTGCATCAAGGCTATATATTGTCATCTTGTTTATTTAACTTATATGCAGAGTACATCATGTGAAATGCCAGGCTGGAAGAATCACAAGCTGGAATCAAGACTGCCAGGAGAAATATCAATAACCGCAGATATGCAGATGACACCACCCTTATGGCAGAAAGTGAAGAACTAAAGGGCCTCATGATGAAAGTGAAAGAGGAGTGTGAAAAAGCTGACTAAAAACTCAACAGTCAGAAAACTAAGATCAAGGCATCTGGTCTCATCACTCAATGGCATATAGATGGGGAACCAGTGGAAACAGTGACAGATCTTATTTTCTTGGGCTCCAAAATCATTGTGGACGGTGACTACAGCCATGAAATTAAAAGATGCTTGCTCCTTGGAAGAAAAGCTATGACAAACCTAGACAGCGTATTAGAAAGCAGAGACATTACTTTGCCAACAAAGGTCCATCTAGTCAAAGCTGTGGGTTTTCTAGTAATCATGTAGGGATGTGAGAAGAAGGCTGAGTGTTGAAGAACTGATGCTTTTGAATTGTGGTTGTTGGAGAAGACTGTTCAGAGTCCTTGGATGGCAAGATCAAACCAGTCAATCCTAAAGGAAATCAGTCCTGAACATTCATTGGAAGGACTGATGCTAAAGTTGAAACTCCAATACTTTGGCCACTTGATACAAAGAGCTGACTCACTGGAGAAGACTCTGATACTGGAAAATATTGAGGGCAGGAGGAGAAGGGGACGACAGAGGATGAGATGGTTTGATGGCATCACCGACTCAATGGATATGAGTTTGAGCAGGCTAGGGAGATAGTGAAAGACAGAAAAGCCTGGCGTGCTGTAGTCCATGGGGTCGCAAAGAGTCAGACACACGACCGAGCGACTGAACAACAACACATATATTCATCAGTATATATGTATAACTAAAAAAATTGTATATGTATAACACCCAAAAAAGATGTCCTTTTCATTATAGGGGACTGGAATGCAAAAGTAGGAAGTCAAGAAACACCTGGAGTAACAGGCAAACTTGGCCTTGGAATGTGGAATGAAGCAGGGCAAAGACTAGGGTTTTGCCAAGAAAACGCACTGGTCATAGCAAACACCCTCTTCCAACAATACAAGAGAAGACTCTACACATGGACATCACCAGATGGTCAACACCGAAATCAGATTGATTACATTCTTTGCAGCCAAAGATGGAGAAGCTCTATACAGTCAACAAAAACAAGACTGGGAGCTGACTATGGCTCAGATCATGAACTCCTTATTACCAAATTCAGACTTAAATTGAAGAAAGCAGGGAAAACCGCTAGACCATTCAGGTATGACCTAAATCAAATCCCTTATGATTATACAGTGGAAGTGAGAAATAGATTTAAGGGCCTAGATCTGATAGATAGAGTGCCTGATGAACTATGGTCAGAGGTTTGTGACATTGTACAGGAGACAGGGATCAAGACCAACCCCAAGAAAAAGAAATGCAAAAGAGCAAAATGGTTGTCTGAGGAGGTCTTACAAATAGCTGTGAAAAGAAGAGAGGGGAAAAACAAAGGAGATAAGGATAGATATAAGCATCTGAATGCAGAGTTCCAAAGAATAGCAAGAAGAGATAAGGAAGCCTTCTTCAGCGATCAATGCAAAGAAATAGAGGAAAAGAACAGAATGGGAAAGACTAGAGATCTCTTCAAGAAAATTAGAGATAGCAAGGGAACATTTCATGCAAATATGGGCTCAATAAAGGACAGAAATGGTCTGGACCTAACAGAAGCAGAAGATATTAAGAAGAGGTGGCAAGAATACACAGAAGAATTGTGGAAAAAAGATCTTCACTACCCAGATAATCATGATGGTGTGATTACTCGTCTAGAGCCAGACATCCTGGAATGTGAAGTCAAGTGGGCCTTACAAAGCATCACTACAAACAAAGCTAGTGGAGGTGATGGAATTCCAGTTGAGCTGTTTCAAATGCTGAAAGATGATGCTGTGAAAGTGCTGCACTCAATATGCCAGCAAATTTGGAAAACTCAGCAGTGGCCACAGGACTGGAAAAGGTCAGTTTTCATTCCAATCCCAAAAACGGCAATGCCAAAGAATGCTCAAACTACTGCACAATTGCGTTCATCTCACACGCTAGTAAAGTAATGCTCAAAATTCTCCAAGCCAGGCTTCAACAATATGTGAACCATGAACTTCCAGATGTTCAGGCTGTTTTAGAAAAGGCAGAGGAACCAAGATCCTCTGGATCATGGAAAAAGCAAGAGAGTTCCAGAAAACATCTATTTCTGCTTTATTGACTATGCCAAAGCCTTTGACTGTGTAGACCACAACAAACTGGAAAATTCTGAAAGAGATGGGAATACCAGACCACGTGACCTGCCTCTTGAGAAATCTGTATGCAGGTCAGGAAGCAGCAGTTAGAACTGGACATGGAACAACAGACTGGTTCCAAATAGGAAAAGGAGTACGTCAAGGCTGTATATTGTCACCCTGCTTATTTAACTTATACGCAGAGTATATGATGAGAAATGCTGGACTGGAAGAAACACAAGCTGGAATCAAGATTGCCGGGAGAAATATCAACAACCTCAGACATGCAGATGACACCATCCTTATGGCAGAAAGTGAAGAGGAACTAAAAAGCCTCTTGATGAAAGTAAAAGTGGAGAGTGAAAAAGTTGGCTTAAAGCTCAAAATTCATGCCATCTGGTCCCATCACTTCATGGGAAATAGATGGGGAAAAAGTGGAAACAGTGTTGGACTTTATTTTTTTGGGCTCCAAAATCACTGCAGATGGTGATTGCAGCCATGAAATTAAAAGACGCTTATTCCTTGGAAGAAAAGTTACGACCAATCTAGACAGCATATTCAAAAGCAGAGACATCACTTTGCCGACTAAGGTCCATCTAGTCAAGGCTATGGTTTTTCCAGAAGTCATGTATGGCTGTGAGAGTTGGACTGTGAAGAAGGCTGAGCGTCGAAGAATTGATGCTTTTGAACGGTGGTGTTGGAGAAGACTCTTGAGAGTCCCTTGGACTGCAAGGAGATTCAACCAGTCCATTCTGAAGGAGATTAGCCCTGGAATTTCTTTGGAAGGAATGATACTAAAGCTGAAACTCCAGTCCTTTGGCCACCTCATGCAAAGAGTTGACTCACTGGAAAAGACTCTGATGCTGGGAGGGATTGGGGGCAGGAGAAGAAGGGGACGACAGAGGATGAGATGGCTGGATGGCATCACTGACTTGATGGACGTGAGTCTGAGTGAGCTCCGGGAGTTGGTGATGGACAGGGAGGCCTGGCGTGCTGCGATTCATGGGGTCGCAAAGAGTCAGACATGACTGAGAGACTGAACTGAACTGAACTGATATGTATAACTGAATCACTTAGTAGTACAGCGGAAACCAATACAACATTGTAAATCAACATACTTCAATAAAATAAACTGAAAAAAGAATCAGGGCATTTAATTAAATTTTAAAAGAGAAAAATGAAATTAAGTTTTTCCAGAGAATGTACACTGAAATAACAGCTCCTCCAGCTCCCTCCTGCTGCAGGGGCACGCACTAAAGTCCTCAGTACCATCAGCACAGCCGTGTTCAGAAGTCTTTTTTTGAATCTCTGTAATTTTAATACTCTTTTGTTTAGTTCTCAGTCTTTGCTTTTTTTTCTCTCTCTTTCGGAATTTCCCCAACTGTCCAAATGTTTCTCTCCTGTCTCGTTATGGGATTCAACCCAGTGACATTTACTGCTTAGGCAATTTATTCTTGAATTTAAAATTTTCTCTCTGCTTTGCCCTAAACGAATATGCTTGACTTTCTTGGCACCTTTCTATTTAAGTCATTTGGTGAAAAAGAGTGAAGGCCATTCCCATTAGAATGGAGCAGGAGGTCACTGAGAGGGGTGCTTCCGGCCCTCTGGAGGCGGGGTGACTATGAAAGAGGGCGGAGGTCATGGTCCTTGGGCCCCTGTTCCTTTTTAGAAAATGCTAATGGTTTAGGGGCAGCAGAGTCATCCTTAGCACCTGGGCCTTCCTGACATCCACTGAGGGGATGTCTGTCCCCAATGCCAGCACTGAGAGAGGCCTCTGCTCCCAGCAGGCCCAGCAGAAGTGCTTGGGTAGAGGTGCCCTTGCTGTCAAGTTCTGGTCTCAGATCCAGATTCACCTCTGTCTTAGGCAGCTACTGAAGGCAGTGGCTGGATGCACAAAGAAGAGAGTCATGGCTGTGGGGTACCCACCAAGGGTAAGCCCAGAATTAGATGCTATTTTAATGCTAATTACAATTAACAAAAGAGAGTGCATGGTATGGTATAAAATATGAGGGTAAAAGATATCTAACCAGTAGACTCAAAATACAAACAATATTGGAAGTAGGGTTGTATAACACGGGCTTCTCCCAAGTAATGCTATTTAATTGTTTTCCATTTTTTTTCTCATTCTTACAATATGATTTATTCTCATCTTTGGCTAACAGTTAATTTCAAGAATGTCTATGAAGTAAATATGGCTTAGTATAAAAAGCACAGGCTTTGGAGACAAACAGAACTGGGTAAAAACCCTCACGTAATCACTTTTCAGGACAAGGTATTTACCCTTGGTTCCTCTTCTGAATTCCTTAGCATGACTACACAGACCTCTGGCTATGCCTGAAGTCTTAATTCTCATTATCACCTACTGCTCACTTTATCCTCCTAAAATGTGGGGTTACATGTCCTCAGATCACAGCATACTGTTTCTTTCCTCCCTGTCTTTACTGGAATCATTATCTCTGCTAGGAACTGATCCCTGGCCATGAGGGTGTCTGCCTGACCCTGCTTCATCTTCAAGTGCTTTGCAGATGGTGAGTGATTCCCTCCCATGCAATTTCATAATACCCTGAACTTATCCCTGTTAGCACGAAGGACACGAATGGGTGTTACATGTTTATCTCCTCCAATATAAGCCATTCAGAAACAAGAAACACGTCTTATTTATCTTGGTATCATTGGTAACAGCCTTAAGTAAACTCAATAAATATTTGCTGGATTAGAAGGGATATATCTATGAAATGAGTATAATACCAACCCTAGGATTATTGTAAGGGGAAATATTAAAATGCTGACTGCTAGTTCTGTTACTCAGCCTTCTTCCAATGTATTTCTAAAACACAGAAACAAATATTTCATACATGCAAATAAAATTTATATTGACAGTCACTTCTAGATGTCATTTTTATACTCACATTTTTCATAGAAAAGTACGTGCAACAGAGTTACAACTATATTTGCTAATTTTAAGATACCATTGGCTTATGAAATCCAAATAGCAGGAAGATGCTTATGGACCAGATGAACAGTTTAATTGAAAGTCAACTGGTCTCTCTTAATTTATATAAACTGTTGGTCATATCTGCAAGTAGACATTATCTCGAAGAAGAATAAATGTAAAAATACATTGGCTTTCAAACAGATCCACATACACGGTGCATACATCTATACTTAAGAAGATCAGGGAGAAGAGAATTTTTCTTCAAAATGGAAGATCATTGGGGATATTTCTTTTGCTTGAGGAGGTTTCTTCAACAAATCCTGCCATGTAATGCTTCCTTCACCCATCGCGCGCGCGCGCGCGCGCGCACACACACACACACACACACACACACACACACATACACACGAGTTCTTGGTGTACCACCCTGGATATTAGTACTGACCCCTGTTACACACTGGAAGATATACCCAAGAGAACCCCTTCCGCACTTGCCTTACTCACTCTCATTACCCTGTAGGTTTTCAGTATTTAGTTAGCCTTAGAAGCGACTTAGCAGCAGCAGCAGCAGCAGATGAGAGTTCAAGGTCACTTAATTACCTCCTCTAACAAAGAGGGGGAAAGGCACAGAAACTGTGTTTATTCACACAATCGTCTTATTCTCCCATCCTTATAATGGGAATCAGAGGTACAGGGTGGAAGGCTGTGGTGGCAGTAACAGAAGACATGAAGTATTTAGAAGCCAGAGAATAGATACGCCTTGTAGAGGCAGTAGTCAGCAAAAGGAGGGAGTTTCCAGAACCGGGGATAGGATGCCATTGACAGATAGAACACAAAAAGCAGAGGAAATCACTATGAGGACAGATAGAGACTGTGACAAAAAGCCAAGTGTAAGACTGAGATGTTAGAAACACTGAAGGGTCAGTAAAAACTCTGCTCCTTTAACAGTTGAACATATTCTGTGTCCCCCTCTCCCCTTTAAGGGAGCTCCCATCAACCATGTGCATCTATTATCCACTTGCTGGATGCTCTGGGGGATATATTAATAAGACTTAGCTTTTGCATTTGAGGGCTTCCCTGATGACTCAGACAATAAGAAAATCTGCCTGCAGTGCCAGAGACCCGGGTTCGATTCCTGGGTCAGGAAGATCCCCTGGAGAAGGAAATGGCTACCCCCTCCAGTATTCTTGCCTGGAGAATTCCATGGACGGAGGAGCCTGGTGGGCTACAGTCTATGGGGTCATAGAGAGTCAGACATGACTGAGCTACTAACACTTTCACACTTACATATGAGGTAGAAAACCAGGACAGAACTTCATGTGTGGGAAACATATGGTGTGAATAGATACTGTTGTACAAAATTAATAATATTAACAAGTATTCATATACAAAGATATTTTGCCAAGTAGTCAACACATATTCCATTCTCTTATATGTGTTTTGGCTTGATTTTAGTTGCCTTATTTCACTAAGGTAACATCAGCATCTAGCTTGATGTTGCCTTAGTAACCTTGATGTGTATAAGAAGCAAGTTCAAGAGCTGTGAAAAATACAAAGTGCAAAACTGTCCTGTGACACCATTTCACACTCACTGGACCCTGTCATCATTGGACTCTTCCTAACTCACACCCATTACTTAAAATATGCACTAAGTAAAATATATGCTTAGTCTGAAAAGCATAGATTAACATTAAAACACTGATGTGAGTAATGGCTGACATTTCAAGAAGTGATTTCAATAAAGTGAGGTATCAGACCAGAAAAAATATGTGTCATTTACACAACTGATATGATTGTGCACATAGATATAATTTATGGATATGGAACATTTTTAAATGCTGCTTGCTTAAGACAATTTGTGTATAAAGCAAAGAACCCCTGAGTAATGAATCCCTACTGATCCAAATGGCAGGACTTCACAAGACAGAGCTTAGTTGTTCTTCACCATGAAGGGTAGATTATTAATCTGGAAAAGTTAATACAGCTCCCCAAAACCTAACAATATCATGGAATGACTTACATTTTGGAAATAACTAAAATTATTTTACATATTCTTTTTTAAATATTTCATAAAATGGTACTTTTAAACTTTTTAATTATTACCATTAAAAAATGAGGCAAATGAGGCATTGTGAAAGTCACTCAGTTTTGTCTCTTTGTGACCCCATGGACGCAACTGAAGCAACTTAGCGTGCATGCATAGTATACATAGATGTATCAGAGTTGCTAATCCCAGACAGCCCGAGTTGTCAGTTCTGGTCGGGGCTTCCCAGGTGGTGATAGCAGGAAAGGACCTGCCTGCCAGTGCAGGAGACAGACGAGATGGAGGTGTGATCCCTGGGTCGGGAAGATCCCCTGGAGGAGGGCATGGCAATCCACGCCAGTATTCTTGCCTGGAGAATCCCATGCACAGAGGAGCCTGGTGGGCTACAGTCCATAGGGTCACAAAGAGTCAGACACGACTGAAGTGGCTGAGCACAGCACAGCATCCCTGTGGAAGACAACTTCATCAGTCACAGTACAGTGCGATGTGCCGTTCTTTTTGCCTTTAGTCAGATTGCACTCATTTCCAAAGCTGCTTAGATGAGGACAACCCTCCACCCCCTTCAGTGTGGTTGTTCCATACATTCATAAGAAAGATTCTTTTGTCAGTCTATATCTCATGGTGGGATCCTCTGACCCCGTAAATAATTTTTAAAATTTCATATATTAAGGGTCACTTTTTGTGCTATAAAATTCTATGGATTTAAACTAATGGATCATGTTATATACCCACCATTAAAGTATCATACAGAATGGTTTCATCTCCCTGAATAATCCCCAGTGCTTCATCCATTCAACCTTTTCTCCCTCCATCTAAACTCCTGGTGACCATCAGTCTTGCTACTGTATCTTTAGTTCTGCCTATTCCAGAATGTCATGTAATTGGAATCATATAATTTTTCAGATTCAGTTTTTTCATTTAACGGTATGCATTGTAAGTTCATCCATGTCTTTCAGGGTTTTGACAGGTCATTTATTTTTATAGCTGAATAATATTCCAGTGTATGGATATCTCACAGTTTATTTCTCTACTCAGCTATAAGGGACATTGGTTCCTCCCAGTTTTGGGTGATTATAAATAAAGCTACTATAAACATTCCTGTGCAGATTTTTGTGTGGACACAGGTTTTCAAATCAGCTGAATACATACTTAGGGGCACAAATGGCAGATTGTATGATATATTAGCTTCCTAGGTCTGCATATTGAAAAGCAGAGACATTACTTTGCCGACTAAGGTCCGTCTAGTCAAGGCTATGGTTTTTCCAGTAGTCATGTATGGATGTGAGAGTTGGACTATGAAGAAAGCTGAGCGCTGAAGAATTGATGCTTTTGAACGGTGGTGTTGGAGAAGACTCTTGAGAGTCCCTGGGACTTCAAGGAGATCTAACCAGTCCATTCTGAAGGAGATCAACCCTGGGATTTCTTTGGAAGGAATGCTGCTAAAGCTGAAACTCCAGTCCTTTGGCCACCTCATGCGAAGAGTTGACTCATTGGAAAAGACTCTGATGCTGGGAGGGATTGGGGGCAGGAGGAGAAGGGGACGACAGAGGATGAGATGGCTGGATGGCATCACTGACTTGATGGATGTGAGTCTGAGTGAGCTCCGGGAGTTGGTGATGGACAGGGAGGTCTGGCATGCTGTGATTCATGGGGTTGCAAAGAGTCGGATATGACTGAGCGACTGAACTGAACTGAGGTTTGCTGTAACAAATTAGCATTAATTAGGTAGCGTAAAACAACATAAACGTATTCTCTCACAGTTTGGAGTTTAGAAATGAAGTGAAAACTGAGTGTCAGTAGGGCCAAGTTCCCCCTGAAGACTATGGAAGAAAACTTTCTTGCTTCTTCCTAGATTCTTATGGCTGCCAGAAATCCTTGGTACTCCTTGGCCTGTTGATACATCACTCCAACCTCTGCCAGTCCTTGCACAACCATCTTCCCTCTCTGTGGGTCTGTGTCTCTGTGTCTCTATGTCTCCATCTTATAAGAACCTCAGTTATTGGATTTGGGGTCCATCCTAATTCAGTATGTGTGCATGCTAACTTGCTTAGTTGTGTCTCTTTGCAACCCTATGGACCATGGACCCCCAGGCTCCTCTGTCCATGGGATTCTCCAGGCAAGAATATTGGAATGTGTTGCCATTTTTTCTTCCCGATTCAGGGATTGAACCCACGTTTCTCACGTCTTCTGCACTGGCAGGCTGGTTCTTTGCCACTAGAGGCACCTGGGAAGCCCCTAATCCTGTATGATCTCATCTTAACTTGTCTACATCTGCAAACCCTCTATTTCCAAATAAGGTCACATCACAGGTACTAGGGGTTAAGACTTCAATGTAATTTGGAGGAAGTGGGAGAATTCAACCTACAATATATGGTAAGAGAGTCTTTAGTTTTGGGAGAAGCTGCCTTGCAAAGTTTTGCTTTCCTACCAGCAATGAATAAGCATTTCTGTTGTTCCACAGCCTTGCAAAACATTTGGGATCATCAGCTTTCTGGGTTTTAGCCAATCTAATAGGTGTATAGTGATATCTCCTTGTATTAATTTGCAATTCTCTAATGACAAATGATGTTGAGCATCTTTTTATATGTTTATTTTCATCTGTCTGTTCTCTTTGATGAGGTATCTGTTAACATCTTTCCCCCATTTTTAAATTGGATTGTTTGTTCTCTTGTTGAGTTTCAAGAGTTCTTTGTATATTTTGGATACAAATCCATTAACAGATAGGTGTTTTGTAAATATTTTCTCTATTCATTCACCTAACAGGATATTTTGTATTTTTATTATTAAATTTTATGTATTTTTTCCTTTGAGACTTCCTCTTTGACTCATTGATTATCAATAAGTGTCTTATTTAATTTCCAAGAGTTTGGAGATTTTATTGTTGTCCTTCTATTTCTTATTTCCAGCTTGATTCCAGTATGGTCAAAAAATACTTCCTGTATGAGTTCATCAATTTTTTTTGTGGTTGATGTTTGCTTATGACTTAGGATATGGTCTATCTTGGTGAGTATTCTGAATGTTCTTGGAAATAATGTGTGTTCTGTTGTTGATTGGTGCGTTCTATAAATGTGAATTAATGCCTGTGTTTAATTCATTGAGATGTTTGCTTATTTTCTGTCCAGTAGTTCTATCAATTGCTGAGGAGGGAGTGGTAAATATAATTCTGGGTTTGTCTGTTTATTCTTTCATACCCATCAGTTTTTTCTTCATGTGTTTTGAAGCATTGCTGTTTGGTACACACACTTAGGATTGGTGTGGCTTCTTGGTGGGTTGGCCCATTTGTTGTTATACAATATCTGTCTTGTCTCTAGCAATTTTCTTTCCTCTGGAGCCTACTTTATTTGATATTAATATGCAAACTCTTACTTTTTTGTGTGATCAATATTTGCATGGTATCACTTTCTCCATCCTTCTCTCCATCCCAAGCTACCTATGCCATCCTGTTTGAAGTTCCTTGTAGACATTATTTATCTGGGTTGTGTGTGTGTGTGTTTAAATTTTTATTGGCATAGAGTTGATTTATATTGTTGTATTAGTTTCTGCTCTACAGCAAAGTGAGTCAGTTATACACATACATATATCCACTGTTTTTTAGATTCTTTTCCTATATAGGCCATTACAGGGTATTGAGGAAGAGTTCCTTTGCTATATGGTAGGTCCTTATTATGGGTTGTGATTTTTTAATTCACTCTGCCAATCTCTGTCTTTTAATTGGTGTATCTAGACCATTTACATTTAGAATAATAATTGATTTTGTGAGTTCAAGTCTGTCATTTTATTATTTGTTTTCTATTAATTCCTTGCTAATCATTCTTCTGTTGCTTACACATGCTTTTTTTTTTTTTTTTTTTTGGTGGAGGGGGTTACTTAAACATTTCTTAGAATACTATTTTGATTTCTTTAATGTTTTTGAGTATATCACTTTGTATTATTTTCTTATTGGTTGCTCTAGGTATTACAATATATATACATATAACCTATCAGAGTGTACTGGTACATGATGTTTATCACTTTGAGGGAAGACTAGAAACCTTATTTCCTTTTAGGACCCTCATTTTTAAAATATGATTCCTCTGTTTAAACATAATTGATCTCTATGTCACATAATACTATTTTTGTTTCACTTAATTCTTAGTCATGTATGGATGTGAGAGTTGGACTATAAAGAAAGCTGAGCACTAAAGAATTGATGCTTTTGAACTGTGGTGTTGGAGACGATTCTTGAGAGTCCCTTGGACTGCAAGGATATCCAACCAGTCCATCCTATAGGAGATCAGTCCTGAGTGTTCATTGGAAGGACTGATCTTGAAGCTGAAACTCCAATATTTTGGCCACCTGATGTGAAGAACTGATTCATTTGAAAAGACCCTGATGTTGGGAAAGATTGAAGGTGGGAGGAGAAGGGGATGCCAGAGGATGAGATGGTTGGATGGCATCACTGATGCAATGGACATGAGTTTGAATAGACTCTGGGAGTTGGTGATGGACAGGGAGGCCCAGCGTGCTGTAGACCATGGGGTGGCAAAAGTCAGACACAACTGAGCGACTGCACTGAACCTGTTTATTGCACTTCACAGATACTGCATTAAAAAAAACTGAAGGTTTGTGGCAATCCTGTATCGACTCTATTTTCCTAACAGCTTTTGCTTATTTTGTGTCTCTGTTCCACATATTGGTAAGTCTCAAAATATTTCAAACTTTTGCATTATTATATTTGTTATAGTGGTAGTAATAGTGATCTTTACTGTCACTATTTTAAAAAGATTATGACACACTGAAGGTTCAGATGATGGTTAGCATTTTTAGCTATAAAGTCTTTTAAATTAAGTGCTATAAAGTTTTTTTTTAAAGCCATAATGCTATTGTACAGACTAAACAGACTATAGTATAGTATAAACATAACTTTTATATTCATTGGGAAGCTAAATGTGATTCACTTTATTGTGATATTTGCTTTATTGTGGTGATCCAGAAATGAACCCGCAATATCTCCAAGGTATGCCTGTACAAAATACAACAGGTTCACTGCATGGGAAGTGCAAAATGAATCTCTTTCAATACACATCACTCTCTAATAGCCTTGATACCAAATAAACAAATGAACCTGCTTCCCATTTACATTTCTAGGCAATAAAGTATCATTAGAGGAAGTCACATAATTGTGCTCACTTAAGGAAATGGCAACCCACTCCAGTGTTCTTGCCTCGAGAATCCCAGGGACAGGGGAGCCTGGTGGGCTGCCGTCTATGGGGTCGCACAGAGTCGGACACGACTGAGGCGACTTAGCAGCAGCAACAGCAGCAGCTAGGCTCCAGGATGGCTGAGCCTCACTCCTGAAGGTTTAGATTCCATTTTCTTTCAATTCCAAGGGGAATTCCTAGCATCCCTTTTTCTATTATCCTCCACATAGGATTTCTAACAGATAAAATTGGTAAAATGTAAATTGATCCTGTAACATTCTCCAGCTAACTTCATTTCTATAAAAAGTTGAATAAATATTTAAAGAATATCTCTTTGAAAGGGCATCTAATTATTAGCCTGCCCATGGCTTTCACTTGATTTGTCTCCTTTATACTAATTTGTATTTGACCTTTGCCACTGTCAGCAATGCTTCTATTCACCTCTTGCTAACTCCCTGGTATATCCTCTAAATTGCTTTCTCTCTCTCTTTAGAGCCCCAATCTCTTTCCATAATGCTCTTTTGACTTGTTTTCTAATGTAACAGGGAAATTTGAAGGTAATTGATTTGCGCTAACACAGCACCTCCTGCTCTCCTCAAAACTCCCTCCAGTGTCAGAAAGAAAACCTGTCTCTTCATTTTCAGTGCTAGCGCCACTGCTCAAGCTCCTGATCTCTGCCTCTCAACACTTACAGTAATTCCTAGGACCCCATTCATCTTCTTTCTGCCATCTTCAGGCTTTTGCTCAGCAGTAGCCAGCTTTGTCTTCATCTGTGTGTAGACTCACCCTGTCATCTCCTACAAGAACTGTACCTTGAGTCTTCTGCTCCCGTCCTATTCCTTTCCTTCCTTTATCTGGTCATATCTTGTACATTCAGATATTTTCTATATACTTTATCTGATATATTCCTTGTGGTATTGTACCTGCCTCTATTTCTAATACCATTTTCTTTTCACTTGCAATTTGATTTATAACAACCTATTCAATGAGAAATGCTCAGTGCAAGGATGCAATGTGACTCTTGTCTGATAATATCCTGTAGCATTGCCTCCCTTTATTTTTTCACACCACTTAAATTTATATAATACAATGTATTAGTTCACAAAACCTTTCCTCCTATCACGTTCATAAAACAATAGAGTTCAACCTCCCATCCATGACTATGTGAATCCATTAATTTTGTATTAAGACTTAGTCTTCTTTTTCACTTCCTCAAAACTACATATTCCCATACCTTCCGATATCACTAATTCTGGTTCTCAAGTTAATAAACACTCTTCCTGATCAGTCTCTAGCTTATTATCAAATCCCATATCCATTAATTGTCTTAGATGCTTTGCCATTGTCATTCCCTTCTCCAAGCCTTGATTCATGCTGCATAGTCCATATGTAGTGCTGTTCTCTGTGCCAATTTAAACCCAGTGTACTCATCCTTCAAGGTCATCCAAGGTCACCCAAGGCCCTATATCTTCTCTCAGGCCTTTGCCAAACACGGCAGTACATTATACTCCAAAGCCACATTAGACTTGAGACAAAATTGTGGTCTACTAGACAAAATGGAACCTCCTAATCATCTCTAGTTACCTCAGATATGTAGACCTTATTTTACCAACTATCCCTTTGAAAGCACAAATACAAGTTTCTATTTTCTTACTGCCCAGCAGGGTACTGGGCATATAGAAGTTGCTTCATGAACTTGTTTACTGGTTTAATTCTAAACAAATACTAATAAGTATTGATAGTGATTTCACGGCACTGCTAATTCTACTCTGAGTGAAACTAGGATTTTTATAGGACTACTTAGAAGGTTACAGGTAGAATGTCCATCAAAGAGTTTACAAATAGGGGCTTTCCTGGTGGTCCAGTGGTTAAGCATCCACTTTGCAACACAAGGGATGTGAGTTCAAACCCTGGTTAGGGAACTAAAATCCCACTTGCTGCAGAGCAGCTCAAGTCCATGCACCACAGCTACTGGGCCCTCGAACCATAACTAGAGTCCGGGTGCCATATGAAAAGATCCTGCATGATGCAATGAAGATCCTGTGCAACCAAGACCCAACACAGTCAAAAAAAAAGTTTACAAATAATAAATGCTGGAGAGGGTATGGAGAAAAAGGACCCCTCCTTAAAAGAGCTAAAAATAGAGTTACCATATGACTGTTATCCCACTCCTGGGCATATATCTGGAGAAAAACATAATTCAAAAAGACGCATGCACATCAATGTTCACAGCAGCACTTGACAACAGCCAAGATATGGAAACAAGCTAAGTGTCTATCAACAGATGAATGGATAAAGATCTGTTTTTTATATATATATACACTCAGTGGGATATTTCCTAAAAAAGAGTGAAATAATGCCATCTGCAGCAATATGGATGGACCTAGAGATGATCATACTAAGGGAAGTAAGCCAGAGAAAGACAAATATCATGTGATATTGCTTATATGTAGAATGTAACAAAATGATACAAATGAACTTCTTTACAAAACAGAAATAGAGTCACAGAGATAGAAAACAAAATTATGGTTACTAAAAGAGAAAGGGAGCAAGGAATAAATTAGGAGTTTGAGATGAAAATACACACACTACTATATGTAAAACAGATAACCAACAAGGACCTCTGTGTATAGCACAGAGAACTATTCCTAATACCTTACAATAAAAGAGAAAGTTAAAAAAAAAAACATATATATATTTTGTTGTTGTACACTCTCTCACACACACACATACATCTGAATCACTTTGCTGTACTACCCGAATCTAACACAACATTGTAAATCAACCATATTTCAATAAAAAATTTCTTTAAAAAATGAAGGCTACAGGCAGAATGACATAGAGTTTAAGAGTATGAGCCTAGAATACCTGGGCTCAAATCCTGTCTCTATTACCTGTTGGCTAGGTGACCTTGGGAAGGTTAATTAACAACTCTGGGCCTTAATTTCCCTCCCTGAAAATAGGGGGACATTATAGTACTTACCTCATGGAGTCATTATGAAGGTCAAATGTGTTATGTTGGATACTTAAAACAATTTCCAGCATGCAGAAACTGTTCCATGAATGTCAACTATTATTAAATTCTTATCAGACACAAAATGATAGTATCTCAGAACTAATTCCTTTATAAGTGAGTGGAATTTACCTTTATCGAGGAATAAAGGTAATAATTGGCTCAAGGTCATAGGGCTATTTAGAAACAAAGTCAGGAAACCGGTTCTCCTGACCTCCATTCAGTATTCATTATTTTCCTCCCCAAGAATTCCATATCTGAACATGGAAATGACTTATACAAGTTTAGAGTTAAAAGCAGCATTAAAGGATTTCTAGTTCATAATGCATGATCACTTGTTACTTTCATCTTTGCTGACAGCACCATTTCACAGATTCTTAACAACCCAGACAAAGGATCCTAACAGAATCTGTAACATAGCTCCTAAGTTAAGGAACACATGAGGGATAGGAATGGATGCCAAGATCAAGTCCCTAGAGTCCAGATGACCATCACTAGATGAAACTATTTTTAATGTTTATATTTTGAAAAATAAGATTTCTTTTTCAGGGAAAACATTGTCTGGAATACTCATTATAAAGTTGTAATTCAGGTCATCCCACACAAACATAAATGTTTTGCAGATAGTATGCTTCCTGGTAGGAATCTGAAATTATGATTTTGACAAAGTTTGAACAATATTCTTTAGCAGCCATAAAAATGCACAGGGGCCAACCACCCATACCACACATAATTCCTGAAGGTTTTGGCTTTCTGTGGTTCTCTGGAACAATACTCAGCCTGGTTGTGCAATCAACTGTGCTAGGATTTTAAAATTCAATCTAGCAAACATAGACTCTCCAGAGAAATTGCAGCAATAAAAAAAAAACTGCTATTAAATAGATACAAATAAACCTGTGTGTAAAGATTCTCTCATCAAAAGCAATAGCATGCCATTCTCTGTCTCAACGCAATGCTAAGAGGTTCAATTTCCCTTTAATGCAAATGAAACTGTCTTTTATAACAGTAGCAATAAGGGAGAAGGCTGAGCTGAGTAATTAATAATAATTGTGTGTCCACAAAGAATGTACATCCACTTTAACCCCCCTCCCTTCTATGAACAAGACTCAAGCAACATACGTTCTCTGTGTAAGATTATTTAAAATGCCTAATTGTCATATTTGGCCTCTGAGATTTATGGCTTGGGAATTTAATCCTCTAAACAGGGAGTCCAATTACTTGAATCCAAAAGTTGAATTACCTTCTTTATACTGAAGACTACATGGAAGTTTCCACTGATTCCACAGAGGATGTATCATTCCTGCTCTCTGCTTCCACAGTATTTTATTTTTATCTCTAACTTTTCTCATGATAATCTGATTTGTTACACCTAGTTCTTTGTCTCCTTGTAGACTATAAACTCCTGAGAATAGAATTGCTAACTTATTTATCTCTGTATCATCCCAGAATTTTACTGTGTTTTGGACATAGCAGCTGCTCAATAAATATTTTGACATTTAATTTTAATGATATTTATGTTACACGTTTTCCAATTTTAAGTATTGTTAATGAAATCTCACCTTTGACATAACTTCTCTAACCATTTCTGAGAAGTTTCAAACTCTTGCCTTGGAAACATGAAAAAGGACTCTAGCAGACTGATACTGTAATTTAGATGGGTATGTAAACAGTAAGGGACTGTTTAGCAATTACTTGTTGAGCTGTAACTTTATGAAAATTTGCAGAGATTTCTTTTGAGTATTCAGTTGTTTAAAGGGATCCAACCATTTCAGGGGCATGGGAAAGGAAAAGGCTGAGAGAATATCCCAGAAAGTCTACTGTGCCTTCTAGAAAGACACCTGGTACCCAAGTCCTAACTTCAAGACCCAGAGAGCATGTTATGATCAAGGCATTTCCAGGGTCCATCTTTCCTTTTTTTTCCCCCTCAGTTTTCCTAAGAAATTGTCAGTTTGATGTTTAAGAAACATGTAGTTCATGCCTACAAGGCCCACAGACACAACTGATGACATGTTGCAGGGCCCAGTTGAAATAAAAAACTCAGGGCCCTCTGTTCAAAAATTATTAAGAATTTCAAAACAATAACACCAGAACATTAAGGCAAGTGTGAGCTTTCTAAGAACAGGTCTCTGTGTAATTGCTTGGGTCTCACATCTAGGAAGCCAGCCCAGTTCTGTCTTCCAAGAACTTTCAGTACACTGAAAGGCAAAAAGTTTGTATCAGGTAGAAGCTACAATTCAAGTATGTACAAGAGGCTGCAGGGATCTAGAAGTTCCTGACTTTGGAAAACTGTACCAGGGAGATAACAGTTAAGCTCATCTTTGAGCGAGCAGAGCCAGGGAAGAAAGAAAGATATTCCAGACTGAAGAAGGGCAGAATTCTTCAAACTCCAGGAAACTTGACAAACTCCAGGAAACTTGCTACTTTTAGAAAAAGTGCAACAAGTAAACAAGCAGGTGACTAATTGAGATTGAGAATGGCAAGAAGCAGAAGCCAAATATATGGGGGAAAGGGGTCAAACAATTAGAGCGCCTACTATGTATGTCAAGTTCTTTACCCCCATGTCATAGTTTTAAAGAGAACAATCTTGTGACTAAACTGCTATGCTTAGTTCTACAAATGGATTAGTTTAGACCCAGGGTAGTAATGGTCAAAGGGCTTGGGACACATTGCTTGCTTTAGTTGCTAAGTCGTGTCCAAACCCCACAGGCTGTATAGCCTGCCAGACTCCTCTGTCCATGGGATTCTCCAGGCAAGAATACTGGAGTGGGTTGCCATTTTCCGAACAAAGCTAGTGGAGGTGATGGAATTCCAGTTGAGCTATTTCAAATCCTGAAAGATGATGCTGTGAAAGTGCTGCACTCAATACGCCAGCAAGTTTGGAAAACTCAGCAGTGGTCACAGGACTGGAAAAGGTCAGTTTTCATTCCAATTCCAAAGAAAGGCAATGCAAAAGAATGCTCAAACTACTGCACAATTGCACCCATCTCACATGCTAGTAAAGTAATGCTCAAAATTGTCCAAGCCAGGCTTCAGCAATACGTGAACCACAAACTTCCAGGTGTTTAAGCTGGTTTTAGAAAAGGCAGAGGAACCAGAGATCAAATTGCCAACATCCGCTGGATCATGGAAAAAGCGAGAGAGTTCCAGAAAAACATCTATTTCTGCTTTATTGACTATGCCAAAGCCTTTCACAGTGTGGATCACAAAACTGTGGAAAATTCTGAAAGAGATGGGAATACCAGACCACCTGACCTGCATCTTGAGAAATCTGTATGCAGGTCAGGAAGCAACAGTTAGAACTGGACATGGAACAATAGACTGGTTCCAAATAGGAAAAGGAGTCCGTCAAGGCTATATATTGTCACCCTGCTTATTTAACTTATACGCAGAGTACATCATGAGAAACGCTGGGCTGGAAGAAACACAAGCTGGAATCAAGATTGCGGGGAGAAATATCAAACCTCAGACATGCAGATGACACCACCCTTATGGCAGAAAGTGAAGAGGAGCTAAAAAGCCTCTTGATGAAAGTGAAAGAGAGTGAAAAAGTTGGCTTAAAGCTCAACATCCAGAAATCTAAGATCATGGCATCTGGTCCCATCACTTCATGGGAAATAGATGGGGAAACAGTAGAAACAGTGTCAGACTTTATTTTTGGGGGCTCCAAAATCACTGCAGATGGTGATTGCAGCCATGAAATTAAAAGACGCTTACTCCTTGGAAGAAAAGTTATGACCAACCTAGATGGCATATTCAAAAGCAGAGACATCACTTTGCCCACTAAGGTCCCTCTAGTCAAGGCTATGGTTTTTCCAGTAGTCATGTATGGATGTGAGAGTTGGACTGTGAAGAAGGCTGAGTGCCGAAGAATTGATGCGTTTGAACTGTGGTGTTGGAGAAGACTCTTGAGGGTCCCTTGGACTGCAAGGATATCCAACCAGTCCATTCTGAAGGAGATCAGCCCTGGGATTTCTTTGGAAGGAATGCTGCTAAAGCTGAAGCGCCAGTACTTTGGCCACCTCATGCGAAGAGTTGACTCATTGGAAAAGACTCTGATGCTGGGAGGGATTGGGGGCAGGAGGAGAAGGGGACGACAGAGGATGAGATGGCTGGATGGTATCACGGACTCGATGGATGTGAGTCTGAGTGAGCTCCGGGAGTTGGTGATGGACAGGGAGGCCTGGTGTGCTGCGATTCATGGGGTCGCAGAGTCGGACACGACTGAGCGACTGAACTGACCTGGGACACATTAGGCATGCAGTAAGTATCTGGGGACTTACTACTGGCAGGCTGTCTGACTTACTGCCCAGGACTTTCAACTCCTAAGCCAAGATGATTCTAAGCATGTGAATAACCCCTCCAGGGGTACTTCCTGCACTTCTACCGGTCCCCAGAGATCTCTTCTCTCCTTCTCGCCCCGCCCCCGTGATTCCACCTGCCGGAAAGTAGGTGGCAAAAGCACTTCCGGGATAACAAAGGTCGGCCCCGGCAAGATGGCGGCCCCCTTGGAACTCAGTTGCTGGGGAGGCGGCTGGGGGCTCCCGTCGGTGCACAGCGACTCCCTGGTGGTGATGGTGAGGCCTTCTCCCTGGCGCGGGCGCGGGCAAGAAGGGGCGGGGCCAGAGGCGCGAGGCTGGCTGGCCAGGTCCCGGCGCCTATAGGTGGTTCCCGCGCGGCGCACCGGCCCGGGCCGGCCTGGACGCTGCTTGCTGCAGCGATCTGGCCTCCCTCGCGTCCGAGAAGTTACAGCCTAGGCTGTGTCCCAGCCGAAGCCTCGGCGGGGAAGTCATGGCTTCACCGCTTGGCTCCGAGTGTTTTCAATCATGCAAAGCTGTCTGGGCGGTGGAATGAAAGCCCAAAGCAGGGGGCGCGCGCTCCCTGCTCTGTATCCCTTGAATGTTTGGGTGGGGGTGAAATAAACCCCCAAAGCCCTGGTAGCTGGCGTGCGCAACGGCGGCTAGAAGTCTGGGGAGGAATGTAGCCCCGGAGCCTGATGTTTCTACCTTTCGGGGGACCCAGATTTGAAGTCAAGCTGCTCTGCAGGTTTCCTTTAGTACTCAGTCTAAAATGTTTTATTGCAAACTCTCTTTCAGGCTTACGCCAAATTTTCTGGTGCACCCCTGAAAGTCAATGTCATAGATAACACCTGGAGAGGTTCAAGAGGTACACTGTAAACTTTTAAACGCTCCTTTCTGCCCCCTTTCTGCACCCTCCCCCCTCTCATTTAAAGCTAGGAGGCATGTAGCCATGGAGTACCTTGGGTTTTAGTTCTCACCATGACCTTGATTGTATGTTGCTTATGTTTGATCATTCTGAGTAATACTTAAAAGGACAAGCCAAATAAGTGGAAATTATGAGAAATGAAATGCTCTCCAAAACTTTGTGTGTGTGTGTGTGTGTGTGTGTGTGTAAAACTGCAAAAACCTAAAATATCTTACTGATTTTTTCCTCCTCAAATGTGATTGGTATAGTTTTAAGGGCACTGGGATCTCTTCAAAGGATATCGAAATGCTTCCTTGTGTGTAAAATGTTTTTTGATTATAGGAGATGTACCAGTTTTGACAACTGAAGACAATATTATTTCTCAGCCGGCAAAAATACTAAACTTTTTAAGAAAACAGGTGGGTGGTCCTTTTTGAATAAGTAGATTCTCCATCCCTGCATGTTACTTTAAAAAAGAAAAACATTAAAAATATTTGTTTAGAATTCTTTTTTGGAGACGCATGCATGCATGCATGCTTCATTTGAGTCTGACTCTTTGTGACCCCATGGAGTGTAGCCCACCAGGTTCCTCTGTCCATGGGGATTCTCCAGGCAAGAATATCAGAGTGGGTTGCCGGTCCCTTTTCCAGAGGATCTTCCCTGCCCAGGGATTGAACCCTGGGTCTCCTGCATTGCAGGCAGATTCTTTACTACCTAACCACCTTGGAGATACATAGGGTTTGATTAAAAAAATAACTCTGAGAGTCACCGCTCTAAATTATGAGTTGTACTGTGATTCAAAAGCCATATAGTGAGTTACAGTCAGCTTATATGATCATGCACTTTGCTTGGCTTTTATTGAAGTTTATGTATAAGTAGATTCAATTTAGCTATCTTCACTATTATACTTATTGATATGATTGTAAATTTAGTTCCATAACTGCTACACATTTTGTTCTTGGTATGAGGTCTGAGTTCCTATCAACTAGCAACTATTTTTTAAAAGTACTTAAACTAATAGTTGCAGTTAAATGTTTCATGAAATAATGTATCCAAAATATCTGAACATGCCAAGGTTTATATACTTAAAATGTTTAAACATGTATCAATTTACATAAACGTGAAATTTATCATCTGTTTTGCCAATAGTTAAGGAAGTCCTATGTCAACAGAATTTAGAACTTTTCTAAATGGGAAAGTTTTCTCTTTTCATGGGGAACGCAACTAATTAGAACTTTTCCTTGTTATAAATTAACAAAAATAATCATAGCTTCTATTAAGTTTGTACTACATGCTGCGCACTAAACTAAGGTCATTAACAATCATTGAAATAATAGTTAATTAAACTAACATTTATGGACCTTACTGTGTACATGTGAGGCTATGCTCAGAACTTTATTTGCATTAAGTAGAATTTGTTACTGAATTTGTATTTCTCTTTTCCCTTTTAATATGTTTGCCATTTTTGAAGAAGAATAGGAGTCCTAGTTTATTTAGCTTCACTGTTTTGGGATGTTCTTGACTTACGAGGTTTTGGGTTTTATATTTTTTAACAGAAATACAATGCTGATTATGAACTTTCAGCAAAACAAGGGGCAGATACGCTAGCTTACATTGCTCTCCTTGAAGAGAAGCTTCTTCCTGCAGTGGTGAGCATTGGTGAATATTACAGTATTTTAGTGACTTACTGAGAATGTACTTAGTCTGTTCAGAAGAACAATAATGGAAGAGGCTTAAGAGAAGACATTTCATTTATGTATTATTTTCTGTTGTTTCACGTAACTGTGAAACTGGGTTGATTCTGTTAGACATTCAACTAGTATAGGAACCAACAAAGTGGAAGACAGTGTCATTTTGGAAATAAAGATTCTCTGTGAAAGACAGAGTTTGTTACTCCATGTATAGATTTGGGCCAACTGTAATTCATTTAGAAAATATTCATTAAGCACCTACTATGTTCCAGGCCTTATTCTGGATGCTTGGGATAGAGCAAAACAAAACTCACATGTTTAAAAATCTTGGTTTATCCTTGAATCATCCTAGCTGGAAAATGGGTATGAAGTTAACTTCACTCAGAGATATTTATGAAAAAGTTTTACATCTACTGAATGATCTTCTTTTAATAAAAGAATATCCTTGTAGTGTTTTTTTCCTCCTCCTTTTGCAGCTTCACACATTCTGGGTTGAGAGTGACAATTACTTTACTGTGACAAAGCCATGGTTTGCTTCACGAATGCCTTTTCCGTTGAGTTTGATCCTGCCTGGAAGAATGTCTAAAGGAGCACTGAATAGGATTCTCCTAACTAGGGGAGAGCCTCCCCTCTACCACCTTCGAGAAGTAGAAGCTCAGGTATGGTTGGAATTACCTTCAGAGCAAGGGCTCTCTGGAGGAGGGACAAGAGAGAGCAGGGATGAAACTATTGGGTTGGTCAAAAAATTTGTTTGGGTTTTTCTGTAAGATAAGATGGTATAGAAAAACCTGAGCAAACTTTTTGGCCTGGCCAGTACTTATCAATGCCAGCCTGAAAAGGAGTTCTCGAGCATCTTTCCTACTTTTGAGATGTAATTTCATCCTTATTAGATATACAGAGATGCAAAGGAGTGCCTAAATCTTCTGTCAAACAGATTGGGAACATCTCAGTTTTTCTTTGGAGATATGTGAGTACATTCCCTTATAAAACCATTTTAATGTTTTGTTTACATATATCCATTGAACAGTTACTTAAAGCAAGTTCCCTTGCCTGGTTCTTTTACCCCATCCCCAATGAGTTTGTCACTTAAAAAAATACTTAGTGGATTTTTTTACTATAGGAAACTTTCTGTTGGGGTAATCTAACATTGACTTCATATGTTGCATATGTGACTTTGAAACTTTTAAGACTGTTCCCACCCAGTCTCTAGTCTCTATATGATGCCTGTGAGTAAATCTTTTAATTTACAACTTAAATTTTCTTCTAAATAAAATGGGGAAGAGAATTTTAAAAAACTACTAATGCGTAAAACCCTAGTTGCTTCATTTTTATAAGCCCAAATGGGTAGTAAACCTTTTAAAAGACTATATTATATACTGCAGAATTGATAAATGTATTTAAGAAAAAGTTTTTAGCATAATCCCAGATTAATATTTTCTTATGTGCTTTTAAAAAATCCTTAATTTATTTTCAGGCCTTCCACTTTGGATGCCTATGTGTTTGGCTTTCTCGCACCTCTTTATAAAGTACGTTTTCCTAAAGTTCAGTTACAAGAACATTTGAAGCAGCTCTCCAACCTGTGTCGCTTTTGTGATGACATCCTAAACAGTTACTTTAGGGTTAGTCTTGGAGGTAAGTTGGTTCTTCTTCGGCTAATCTTTGTTTGCATAGAATATTTGCATATTCTCCTAAGGATGTATACACCAAATCCATTACTTATTTAAAACGTGTGTATATTGTCTTTAAACCTTGGTTTGCTGCTGCCGCTGCTGTCACTTTGGTCGTGTCCGACTCTGTGCGACCCCATAGATGGCAGCCCACCAGGCTCCTCCGTCCCTGGGATTCTCCAGGCAAGAACACTGGAGTGGGTTGCCATTTCCTTCTCCAAAATCCTGGTTTATAAAACTTCAAAAAGTGGCATTTTTTCCAACTTTATTTTTTCCCCCATGTGTTAGTTCTTCTTTCAATAGAGAAATATCTATTTGCTTTTTGTCTGTTCTTCTGGATTTTATACAGTTCTCGCTTCTTGTTCTTTAAATATTGCCCCTTTGAAGTGGGTCGTTTTCTTCTAAAAGTTAACCACAGGTATTTATTATGTCCCTACTGAAAGATAGCCTTTATCCTAATGCAAATGGGCAATGACTTTAAATGTTGCTTCTAGCATTTTCCTGCATGAACAGAAATGAGCAGCAGATTGATTTTGGTGAGGTACACTCCCATGATTCCACTACTTGCAAACTGATTACACCAGACTGGAGGTATAGAGGGCACCTGTCATTTAGGCGCTGCTTCTTCGGGAGCATGGGGCCTTGTGCTTAAGTGATTGGGACGCTAAGTTTGTGTGGGGAGAGTTGGCAGAAATTGTCCTTTTCAGAAACAGAAGTCGTAAGGACCGTTGGCTGAGGAACAGTTTACTTTTTTATATAGTGGGTTATGTGTTTTGTATACAATACACTTGTATGTAACAAGGGAGGGGTTAGTAGTTTGGAAGTCATGAAACTGAGTAATTTTCAACCTTGTTACTTGGGAGCAGTGGTTAGCAAACCTGACCACAGAACAAATACAAAACCTTAAGTCCTGTACCAGATTCACTGAGTTAGAATAGGATCCATTCCTGGAGTAGATCCCAGAAAACTGTATTTTCTTAAAGTCCGTTCAAGGACTTTGGAGACGTAGATACTTGTTTGGCCCTTAGAAAGCTCTTCAAATGCAGTAGTTGTAACTAAAGGCCTGTTTGAAATGGGTGGGGAAAAGGTACCAGTCAAATTTGAGAAGGCAAGGAGGACTGCTGTGCTGTTATTAATGGCCTTGGCTGTCTGCCTAACACTTGGCTAACTGGGTCTCCTTAAGGACACATTTAGTCCTTCGGCTTAGGGTTTGGTTTTGGAGTATTACCGTATGTCTTAAGTTTGCCTTTGAACTGAGAATGGTTTTTCACTTGGCCTTTTTGGGGAGGTGGGTGGGGGATGGAGCACTTAGCGGGTGGATAGACTCAATATTCTTTGAATCTAAACAGCTTGTAAGGCTTTCAAAATTTCCTCTTTCTGATTTCTGTCCTGGCTTCTTAGGCATCTCTCCTGCTGGACAAGAAACGGTAGATGCAAATCTACAGAAACTGACACAACTTGTAAATAAGGAATCCAACTTGATTGAAAAGGTCAAGTTTACTTCAGTCGTTACTTTGTACTAGTTCAGCATTTTCCTTTCTGCAGTTAATATTGTAATTTGGGTTATGCATTACCTTTACCCTTTTCCTTATTTTTTTAAGTTTTTTTTTTTTTCTTCAGAAAGTTGTTTAAATATACATTTACTAAAGCAGTACAAAATACAGTGTTTTGAAGCCAGTAATGGACTGATTGTTTGGGGGAAAGATCTGGTAATAGCACTGGGTTTATTTTTGCCACACAATTAGCAGTGCTTTTCAAGTTAGGAGACTTTGGCTTTAAAAAAAACGTGGGGCGGGTGGTGGTGGGGAAAGAGAAAGAAACAGAAAAACACTCCTTGCTTGCTTGTTTGCTCCTTTCCGTCTCTCAGGGTTAACGTTTCTTGATCATAAGCTCCTGTGCTTATTCTTTCTTATTAATAGCACTATGGTGCTTTTTCTTTCTTTCACATAAATGTTTTTATTTTTTTCTCCTTCCTATCCTCTGTTCTAAATGTTGTTTACAGTTTTTGGCTAGCGTGGATATTTGCCACTTAGGGACTATGCATTTGTTGAGAGAAATATTGAGGAATTGGGCAGGGGAGGGAACCAACAATGGAAATTTCAAGGGTGATTCTAGGTGGAAAAAAGAGAGTATACAGTTTTTTCCTCAAGTGTTTGATAAACTTGCTTTTTCCTTATACAAATGGATAATGCTTCATTCTTTCACAAACTAAGGGGTCATTATGGCCTAATAACACTAGCTAGAGGTTTGGGGGATTGAGTAACAGGCACTATCATTTGAGCTGTATATGAGTTATCTCATTTAATCTCACAGCAACCCTGTGTGTTCAGGTTCTCTGTTATCCCCATTTTACAGATGAGATAACTGAAGCTTTAAGGGTAGCTTATAACATCATCTGCCCGAGGTCACTCAGCTGGCAAGAAGTAGAGAGAGAATCTGAACCCTAGTAATTGGATTCCAGCATGGGCTTTGTAGTTAGTCAGCTGTGTAACTCATGAATGAAATTACGTATCCATTACTACTGGTGGTAATAGCCAGGTTTACAACTGCCGCTCTCTGGAATGACCATTTTATTTCTTTTTATGGTATATTCTTGGGCTTCCCTTGTGGCTCAGCTGGTAAAGAATCCACCTGCAATGCGGGAGACCTAGGTTCAATCCCTTTGTTGGGAAGGTCCCCTGGAGAAGGGAAAGGCTACCCACTCCAGTATTCTGGCCTGGAGAATTCCATGGACTGTGTAGTCCATGGGGTCGCAAAGAGTCAGACACGACTGAGAGACTTTCACTTCACTTCACTTCACTTCATGATCCCCTGGAGAAGAGAATAGCTACCCACTCAAGGATCCTTGCCTGGAGAATCCCATGAACAGAGGAGCCTGATGGGCTACAGTCCACAGCGTTGCAAAGAATCAGACACAACTGGGCGACTAACACTTAACTTCTGACTTATGTACCTCTTGTTTGAGTAAGCTGAATGAAAGCCAAGTTTGTCTTAATTCTTAGCCCAGTGCAGTAAATCTCATGAGAGGGAATATACCAAGAGTTAAGTGTGGATAATGGAAAAATTATTCAGACTGTTGTAGATACTCTTCTGCTGGATGAAGACTACCCAGTGTAGTTTTCATTTCCATCTGTGGGAAATTCATTTCAGACCTACATTTGCAGAAAGCGGAACCAAGAGGCCCTGCCACCGCTTCTGTACAGTTCACTTTAGCATCATCACGGTGTGAGAGTCTCCTAACCCTATGTCACCACCTCTCCCCACCCCACTTCCCATCTGCTCTTCAGTACAGATCACTGTGTGCTACAGGACAACAGAGCAACGGATTCTCTTGATTGCCACTGTTCACCATTTAGACAGAAAATCTAGAGCTTAAAAAAAAAGAAAGAGTTATGTTTGAGGAGCTTAGTTCTTACAAGGAAAAAAAGACAACGCAACTGATTCAAATAGTTCACTGGGAATACTCTTGTCCATTGGAAAATTGAGTTAATCTTCTGTTCTTTTCCTTTGATTATAAACCCCATGTACCTCTGCTGAAACATTTCCTCTGTGCTTTATAGAAGCATCTTGAAAGGAGAGAGTTTTGCGCTATACATGTTAAAACTCTAAAAAAAGCCTGTCTACCAGCTAGGTGGTAAGACGCTGTATTCTGTTGGTTTTGGGTCATCGATGGCAGCTGCTTTCAAGACTTCTATGAAGTAGCTTAACACCAGGACCTTGCACTCTGGTTTTGGGGTACCCTGGTTAAAGGTAGTTTTCTAGGGTCTGACTCTGATCTAAATAACCCCTCTTCTGATGTTTTCAGGGATGCTAATCCACATTACTTTGTCTCTCTAGAGCAGACTTAGAATTGATCCATTGTTTGCAGTGCCTCTGGATGAGGTCTAAAGTATTTATCCTCTGTCTCTTTTCCTGGCCTTCCTTGGTCTAAATACTCAGAGCCTAAAAGAGGTGATCTTTTTGAGTGGAGTACAGGTCATTTTTATTGAGACATTGAGGTATAGTTGAAAGAACAATAGTGTTACAATAAGACCAGGGTTCACGTTTCAGCTCTAATGCTAGCTTTGCTAATGCAAATCTGATAACCTTTCTGAGCTTCCTTTTGCTAACCTGTAAAATAGAGAATGATTGTCCTTTTTTCTTTATAATTATCTTGGGAAGCTCAAATGAGAACATACTTTGTAACCTGTGGAAAGTAGTCTAACAGAAATGTTGCTTTTGCACTTAATATTAGAAGGTTTCTTAAACCAAGTTGTACTGTGGTTGAATTCAATAGACTGTTCATTTTGTGGCATTACTATAATTTTGTGAAGACATCCAGGATAAGCCATCCTGCTTTTATACGTATACTAAGTGAAAGTGAAAGTCACTCAGTCGTGTCTGATTCTTTGCAACCCCATGGACTGTACAGTTCATGGAATTCTCCAGGCCAGAATACTGGAGTGGGTAGCCTTTCCCTGCTCCAGGGATCTTCCCAACCCAGGGATCGAACCCAGGTCTCCCACATTGCAGGCGGATTATTTACCAGCTGAGCCACAAGGGCAACTCCATACATGTACTAAGTCAGGCAGTATTTAGGTATGATGTTTAGAATTCTTTAGAGATTATTTGCAAGAAAAGATTTCTCTAGCAGTGCTAGAAACATAACGTTCTGTCCTCTTCTAAGCTATAGTTTGGATAGGGACGCCACAGTCCATACTAGTGATACCATAGCTATTAGTCAGATGTACCTTTTGTACTTTCCACAGATGGATGACAATCTTCGCCAAAGCCCTCAGCTTCCTCCTCGGAAACTGCCAACACTTAAATTGACTCCAGCAGAAGAAGAAAGTAATTCCTTACAACGGCTATCACCCTGACAGTCCTCATGCTTTGTGTCCAGAGTCATGTAATTGTTGCAGCAATCTTACACTAAGTGTGTGAAGGGCAAAAAGAAAATGCTAAAAATAGAAGGAAGACTCTAAACCAAAAGAAACTTTCTATGACAGCAATTTTTTTTCGTTAGGAAGCTTCTGTTTTAGCTTGGCAGTGCACTTTAAATAACATCAGCGTGAATGCTAAATGAACTTGGGGGGGAGGGAGAGAAAATACATTGTACTGTATATAAAAACCAGCCTTAACCTTGGCAGATTTTTGCCTTTGGTTCACATGTTGCTGGCCCAAAGCTCCACTTCTGTTCTGAATGTGCACACTTAATTTATTCAAGTTAATTTATTAATTTAGTGTCCTTAGACCAGTCTGAATATTTAATATGTGGCCCTTTGCCTAAGGCCTTTTCTCTTCTGTTTAGAAATCTGATGCCTATTTTAGACACCAGGAAAAATATATTATTCTAATATTCTGTTTAATAGAAAACCTGTATGTAGTGTTAAAAAAGAACAAGGAATGTGTTTCTTAATTATCTCACAAGTCTAACCTTTGGGGGAGTTAGTACCATATATATAAATATTAAAGGTGGTAACATATAATATTTGTCTGACTATATGCACTTCAATATAACAGTATTTGCTGATGTGTTCAGTATAGGTTAGCAAGGGCTGTTTTAATTTATTGAAGCTTTGCTGCTGCTGCTGCTAAGTCACATCAGTCGTGTCCGACTCTGTGCGGCCCCATAGATGGCAGCCCACCAGGCTCCCCCGTCCCTGGGATTCTCGAGGCAAGAACACTGGAGTGGGTTGCCATTTCCTTCTCCAATGCATGAAAATGAAAAGTGGAAGTGAAGTCACTCGGTCGTGTCTGACTCTTAGCGACCCCATGGACTGTAGCCCACCAGGCTCCTCCATCAGTGGGATTTTCCAGGCAAGAGTAATTGAAGCTTTGCTGCTGCTACTGCTAAGTCGCTTCAGTCGTGTCCGGCTCTGTGCGACCCCATAGACGGCCTCCTACCAGGCCCTCTGTCCCTGGGATTCTCCAGGCAAGAACACTGGAGAGGGTTGCCATTTCTTTCTCCAATGCATGAAAGTGAAAAGTGAAAGTGAAGTCGCTTAGTCATGTCCGGCTCTTAGCGACCTCATGGACTGCAGCCTACCAGGCTCCTCTGTCCATGGGATTTTCCAGGCAAGAGTACTGGAGTGGGGTGCCATTTTAGGCCTGTGTATCTGTAGTACATCTTTAACACTAGTCATCTCTTTCTTGGATTGATTCAGGAGAGCTGAATGTTAGCATCACTTTTATGTTAGGCTATAAAGTCTTACGACACTTGCTCAGTTGTTAGACACTATTCAGGAGGAGCCCGCCGCCACAGAACTGGAAGCACCTACTGTGCATCTGGTCCAAGTTCACCATGCTTGGCTCAGACCAGTGTTCTTTCCTGAGAAACATACCATGTAGTCAGAAGCTTTATGACAACTAATTATTTTCCATAGAGCTTAACTACAGTTGAAGGATTCTTTGGGATAATTGGAAATAGCATATTTTAAGGAACATTTTCCATTTATTGGTTGCTGAACTGTTAAAAGATTTGCTGTGTGGGTAATTTTACTTAGAATCTTGCTTATTTTAGTGGCTGAGGTGCTTCTGCCGTCTTAAAACCACTTCTGGGTTTTTTTTAAAATATAGGACCATGTTTTTGATTAGTGTCTTAAAAGATTACTATGGTGCTCAGCAAATCTTATCTCATCCTGCTGAAACCCCCATGTTAGGAAAACAGCTTTGGAGTCAGTAGACTCGTCTAATTTGAGCTGAGTGGAGCTCAGCAGTGCTTGACCTGCATCCTCTCAATTTGTTCTGTATTAGGTAGCTATTTATATAGGAGTCTGTAAGTCATCATAAATATTTTTTTCTTGAAAGTTTTAATGAGAAACAAGGTAATCTTCAAGGTCTTGGTTGTCTGTTTGGATACATTGAGAGAAAGTCACTCATCTGTTTCACATTACTTCTGCAACAGGTGGGAGAGTGGGTGGGTGGGCGTGGGGGTGGGGGTGTGTGTGGGGGTGTGCGTGTTTTACGTGATTAGTCTTCTGTTAGATTCCAGCAGTCGGAAATCTGTAGAGAGGGTGTGTGTGTGTGTGTGTGTGTGTGTGTGTGCGCGTGCGTGCATGTGTGTGTGAGTGTGGTGTTCTGTGTTAGTCTTCTGTTAGATTCCAGCAGTTGGGAATCTGTATGAATATTCTATGTTGGAAATCATGACTGTAGGACCCTATTATCCTCTGGGATTAATGTATACTGAAGAAGGGTGGTTAGCACACTAATCAGACATCTGTTTATGCTTTAGTGGTTAGTCATTTTCAATTATGATTTCTATTAAAGCTTTCAAAAAGCATCTGAAGTGACTTACAATTGTTAAACATGTGTAAAATAGGTCAGTTAAAATTGGGTTTTGGAAAAATAAAAAATTTGTAGGAGATAGAACTATACTAACCCAACCCTAACTATACCAACTCTAACATTGAATGGTAAATTTAACTCCCAAGTTTCCCCATGGACAAAATCAAAGAATAATATGGGGTTATGTAAAGTTTTCTGTCAATAAAGTGACTAATGTCCATGTGTATGAAAAATGTGTTTACATTTTTATAAGAATGTGGGGTATTGTGTTATGACACAAAGATGCAGCCAATAAGCGTACTGCAATGTTTGATGTGTTGAAAGTTGAATCAAAAGGTATCATTCTGGAATAGCAAGGTTTGTCCTTTTTTTTAGTAGAAAAGATGACTGTAAATATGATTTTATTTCCTTTCAGTCATTCCTGCTTTGAACTACCATTAGCTGTGTGCCATATAGGCCATGATACTTCCAGACTATCTTTGCTAAGAGGCGAAGTATGAGTTAGATAAGTGAGAATTTATATGCTGGGTTACTTAGTTTTGCTTTTTTGGTAAAAGCTAATGAGATGCTAGGAAGCTATCACTGAGCACAAACCACTCCAGGCATCAGCTGTATATATAGGAAACTTTCGGAAAAGAACAACTTTCAGGACTCGACAGAGAGCTTATGATCGACCTGTCAGAATATGCTTGGGGTAAAGTTTGAGTTCACCGAGATAAACGATCCACAATCTTAAAACACTGTGGTCGAGGATAATAGGATAAAAAGGACTGTGTTGGTGTTTATGGCACTATAGAATGAGAAAGTTGGTCAGATAATTCCCCTAAGATAAAAATCTTTCATCCACAAACTGTCACTGGTTGTCCAGAAGGCTGACCATTCTTATAACACCAAAGAAACTGCAAGAGACCTTTAAGGATAGTCATTCCTACACAATATTTTTTCCCCTAAAAGTTTGGCACTGGCAAAGGAATCAAATTTCAACGGAGATATGTTTATTTTTTGAGTGCTAGAGATTTTACATTAAATCCAAAGAATTTTGATTTCCATTTGTAATTTCTATTCATTTAATATGGCAAGATACATTAACTTAAAAGAATGGGAAAGCTTATTTCAATCAGAGCTAACTTATAGTTCTCAGAAGTCTACAAAAATGGAAAAAAGTAGACATCAAAAGAGGCAGAAATTGGTAACAGTGATAGCATCTCAGAAAACCAATTTTTAAAGGTAGTATCATGTGATAAAAGTGGCATTTAAAGTCAGTAGTATGTTTTCTTAGAGCCTCTTCCAGGAATAGTCATTTACCAGGTTATTAGATTTTTTTCATCAACTGTTTATTTTTTCATAAGCTGTCAAAAATTGTATCCCTCTAAAACCAAAATACAAATGCTTACATGTGAAGACAAGAAGCTGAGGGATGGCTCTCTCTGTACTATTTTTGCAACTTCTTTTTGTGAGTCTGTAATTATTTCAGAATAAAAGGGTTTTAAAAGTAAATTCAATAGAGTGAATTTATCTTTAGGTAAACTGATTTACAATTTAATGCTTCAGACATAGTATTCAGTATTCAGTTCCAGATGAATAAATGCATAATATAAATTAATTTATTTCATTCCAAATTTAAAGACAAAAACAAACTCAACTTTATAACATATGATTATCTAAAGATTTGGTTTGCCTTATCAGCAAAGAAAAAAAAGCTAAAACCAAGAACCCCCTTTCCTAAGATATAAAAAAGTCTATGATCTTTATAATTATATCTTTTTCTCCCTGTGGTACCTGGGTTTACCTGGGTTTAAAATATTCTGAAAAAAGCTCCTCCATGGCTCCACGTGGTAATCCTTCTTTATTTTGCAGGTGTCCTCTCGCTAACACTAGGACCATGCTTTGATGAACAAAGTGTAGTGTGTGTCTGTGTTTTTTGTTTTAGGCTTACAGGGGTTTAGTGATTGACTTTGTCTTGGTTTAGTTATTTATCTAATCGAAATCCTGAGCAGAGCCACATAGCATATTTGAGTTGTAATGATGGTATTCTGTATATGCTGTTGGCACTTAAGAGTTATTTTTTGCCTTTTCTCTAGTTCAGCTCTGTGTAATTTGTATTTACTTTTCAATGTTTTCATATTTCCTAAGAAATTACTAGAATATTAAGAAATTTGTTAATTACGTGAACCAAAGTTCAGTAATCCTAGTCTCAAAAGTTTAACTGAAGCATAATTAAATCTTCAAAATGTTGATTTTCATAGAGACAGAGTTATTTGCTTTTTTTTTTTTAAGTGTTTGTAAAATTATTTATCCCAAAACTCACATTGGGATATAATGTTTCTTTAAAGCCCAGATTACCTGCCCTAGACTTAAAATTATTGTTATTGAGGTGGAGAGATATTCTCAGAAAGCATACAAAAATTTTTTGTCCTGATAAGGAGGCCAGTGATTACTGATGAGAACTAACATTCTTGAACAGTGATATAAGAAATGGTTACTTTGAATTGGATATTTATAAATAGAGAGTGAAATGTTCTAATGAAAGACTGTTCAAAGCAAAACAAAATAGTTCCTTTAAAAAATGCAGGAAAATAAGTGTTTTTATATCCTCATTATTCTTAATTTGAAATTATATTGTAAGTTTTAAAAAAAACTATATTTTAGTTCTTTGGAAAAGCAGTTCAAGATATATTTTGGCAGAATATATTGTTATTGTCTGAATCGAGAGGTCTTTGGCCAAATAGGTTTGGGAAATTCTGGGTTAGACAAAGTGAAGTTACTGTAGGCTTCTCAGAATCTTTGGTATGTTGTTGGTGGTTTCAAACTCCAACGAGGACCTGTATGTTACACACCATTTTCCTATTTTTATGTGGATTTGTTTTTTAAAGTAAGTGTCACGTGGGACTTATGTTCTGAGAAATACACTTAGAGAAATGCTGCCCTGTGAGCGTTTCTGCTTGTTTGTACCCATTGCAAAGACTTCCAGCTGTTGGCTGCTGCTCTAGAGACGGGTTAGGACCCCCTTGGACCATAGAGTTGACTGGGAACTGGCTTTGGGTTTCAATAGGTTGCTGTTTAGGCACCTGTGAGGCCTGTGGTCAGTCCAGTCACTTTCCCTGGAATCCCAGTTAGCTTGGAACAGCTGCACGGGGGTGTGAACTGGCGGTTTCAGAGAACCAGCCACTTCTTAGGCATCTACAAGACAGAGGGAACCAACTTGGGAATCCAGAACAAATTTCCAAACTGATTTTGGCTGTGCTTTACAAGTACCAAAAAGGCAGTGAGTATTTATAGCATTAAAGTCACATACGAGCTGGTTATTTTATGCACATATATATGCATACACACATAGTGTCGTAGAAAGTTTACATTTGCTTCAGTGACAAAAGCAAAGAAAGTTTAATATTTTCAAGTTCTGTTACTGAAGACATTGTCTAGACAAGGATTGCATGTTTGTGTATGCTTTTTCTAGGATGAGTGTTTACAGCTTTTATTCTGAGCCGTTTCTATATCTTCCCCCTCCTCCCCAGTTTAAGCCTCACTAGACCTTCTTAGAGGACCAAATATGTTTGATTTCATCTCAGAGTACAAAATCAGTCTACTCATTGTAAGGAGGCTCTTTGTTTTCTGCAGTGTATATGGTTGCATGTTTGGAACTCCATGCTTTGGATGTGAATTTGATAGAAAGCCTGCCATTGGATTTGAGTTGTGGTGTAATGGTGAACATCTAACCATGTGCAAAGCAGTTGGATCTTTGTTCTGATTCTTTAGATTTCCTCATGCAAATTCAGAAAAATGCCTTTTAATCATTGAGTTTGCATATCCAAGATCCTTGGAAGTCTAGAAAAAATGACTTGCCAGAGTTTGCATCAGTCCCGAGTAAGTCATGCAGAGGAGAGAAGGCTGTGTGCTGGCCATCCATTCTTTGGCCTGTTGGCTGCCTGTCTTGCAGGGCTGGCGTCTCTGTTTCTTGGAGAAGGATCGGTGTACTCAAGCTTTTATGTTAATTGCACAAAGATGAGCTTTTTCTTCTTCTGACTTGGTATTTTATTTTGTAAAATAGGAAATAATGTCTTCTCATTTTTCTGCTTACTCTGAAGTGGAAATTTGAAGTGTTTGTAATGTAACTTCAGGTTTCTGAAAGACTGATAGCAAAGAAGACAAGAAATTTATGTATACTTATATTGGTTTTGTTCCACCAAGCTTATCTTTGAATGGTAAACATTTGAAACATCTGTTCTAGAGTACAACTACTATAGTTTTGTTATTAACAAACTTAAGATAAGCATTGTTTGTCATAGTTTCAATATTCTATCCTTGCCTAGTGTGAATATATTTTACTCAGAGATTATGTACAAATACCCAGAAGTGGTGATGATGATCAATGTTGTCAAGAATTTATTCTGATATACGAGAAACTGGATATTATGTCAAAATAGCTATTTTCAAAATAAAATCTCAAGTTGCTTGAATGTTTATTAACTCTTGGTTTAATGTTATTTATTCTTTGAGGTATTTCATTGGGAAGAATTTTGGGGTGGTTGAACATAGTTCTGTGCTGGGACTGAGCTACACAGAGGGTTGCTCTTTTTAAAATGCCCATTCTTTCCATGATGCATTGAGGTAATTTGTGCTTTTCCCAGCCTGTGCTCAAGGAGGGTAGGTGCCTACTCCTAGGCCATGGTATGTGTGTGACCTCAGAGAGCTCAACTTCTCAGGGCTATAGTTAGCTCACCCCTTCAGCTCCATAAATTGCTTTAAAATTTTCTCTTTTGCTCACCTGGGAAGTCCAGTGATATTCCACATAATTGGATGGAAGACATGTACTGAGAAAAATAATTGTAGTTAAAGGGGAAGATATTCATATTTTTTTGCTGCTTTTTGGAAAAAAAAAAATTGGGGCAGGATATGGAGGTATAGAAAACCTTGTGAGAGCTGTTAGTCTAGTATGAGCAGGCTCCCTGAGGGGGTGAGTCTGTTAATAGAGTTTTTTTGTTTTTTTTTTTTAATTGAGGTATAATTTATGTGTAGTAAAATGCATCAGCCTTCCAAGTAGAGCTGTTAGGTATGTATTTCTCTCACATGGAAAACCAACTACATCTTTGTTGCTACTTCTGTCCCAAAGAACACAAGTCTTAATTGCATATGAACTTTAGGTTTCAGATGAACTTTGGATTTCAATTCACCCATGGGTGGATTGAGGTGGTTAGTAACAATCACCTGCTTTCCACAAGAGAGCAGGAAAGAAGAGTTGGTATTGGTGGGACTATAGAATTCTTTTGGGGAAAGACAACTCTGAGTCACAAAGCTGAGAACCTTTCACCAAAGACCTTCAGAAATTTTGTTTCTTAATTGCTCAGCCTGGAGCCTTGACTTTGGCCTGGGACGGTTCCAGGTGATCAGATCTCCTGGATGCCTATTGCAGTGCGATGCCCCCTGGTGGACAGAAGGCTACGGTGTAAACAGTGCTCTGTTTTTCTTTTGGCACTAATAGCAGCTATTGATGTTAAAAGTTTTGCCACACTGGGATCTTGTCCTAAGGAGACTGAGATAAAAGAGAAAGCGCTAAGATCACTGAGTCCTGCCCACATGTTTGAGACAAGTGTATATGAGAACAGGAAGGAAATGGCGGTGGAAAATGTAAGGACTTGTCTTACTCAACATCATCGTACGTTCCTAGTTGTAAAGCAAAGGGGATACTCATCCCTTCTTAATCTGACAAGAATTTTGGGGGAAAGGATGAGAAAACATAGTACATTTCTCCAGGTACATTAGTCAGCTTCCTGGAATGCTTTAGACATCTGTGATTAAGAAATGAAGACAGCTGTGCATCGTCAAAGACATTTCTAATTTCTAACACAGCCAGCTCAAGGCCCCAAATGTTGTACTTTACCAAATAAGAGAGAGGCTATGATATTTATCCTGCTTTTTGAGTAAGTGAGTGAAAATAGGAAAATCTTGACATTTATAAATAAAATTAGGGATTGGTGTTTCAGATCTGAGTTTGGGGCAGGTGGTCTTCTCAAGAATTTACATTTTGAAAAAGTTAAGCAATCTTTCGGTATAGAAGGAAGTATGACGCTTTCCAAATATCACAGTTAAGACCAAACAGATTTCAGTTTTATTTTAAATGCAAGAAGCAAGCTGACTTATTTGAAGGCTGTCAGACTGTGTCTGTTCTGATATGTGTTGTCCTATTTCTCTCCATGAGTGGGGATTTGCCTTTTTCACCAATGAACATGGTTTGTGTTTTATATTACACATAATATCCAGTTCACAGCATGACTACTGATAAAATGGCTTAGAAAAAGGTGGGAAGGGCTATAGTAGATGTAGAAAGTAAGAGGAAAAAGAACCAAAGAGAAAGAAACTCTAAATATGATGTAATCGGCTGTGGGGAGGAAGGAGAATGCAACGTAGAAAGACAGTGGATTTTAGAGTTAGAAAGCCTGGCTTAACAGCACACCAAACTAGTGATTTTAAGCATGTCACTTAATTTTTTATTTATACTATTCATTACAATGCAATGGAATAACTGAATCTGGATATATGAATGTTTTTATATGTTTTTTTAAAATATATATATATATTAAAATNAATACAAAACAATATTAGTTGTTATATTACTCATAATTATTTACAATAATATTAAAATTTTGAAAAGTGAAAAGCTTAATTTTAAAAAATGATTAATTCTGATTTTCGTGTATCAGATTTGCCTAGAATCCCAGGAATGGGGGAGCCTGGTAGGCTTCCATCGATGGGGTCATACAGAGTTGGACACGACTGAAGCGACTTAGCAGCAGCAGCAGGAGTAAATATGCAATAACGATATGATCATATTGTAAAATGGTAATAAGTTAAAGGGATCCCGAGCTTTGGTGCCTCAAAAGGATGGAGGTGAATTGATGTCAGGTTTTGTTTTATCTGACTCACCCTGGTTCAAGGGGGAGAGAGTCGGTGGTTTGCTAATGAGATCTGCAGATGGCTTTAAATTGAGAGGTATTGTAAACATCAGGAATGACTGAGAAATGATACAGAAGGAGCTGGAAAGGTTAGGAACATGGACAGGAAATCAAATGATTCAGTCTGGAGTAATGCAAGCCAATCTGACATCTGGGGCCAAATAAGAAATACAGATATGCCGTGAAAGTGACAGACACGGAAAACAGTCATCTCAGAGGAGGCTGGGGGTGGGGGCAGTGCAGAGAGGCCAGAGGGAAACAGGAGAAGTAGGAGGCAGGAGCTGTGCTCAGTCCTGGGATGTGGCCCTTTACACACTGACTTCTTTTTGACGAAGGTTAAGCAACTTAGTGCTAGGCAAGAAACGGGGCTTTGAAGGTTGACTCAGCACCTAATCACACGAAAGCACAGCCTCTCTTCTAGTTGGTCCTAATGACTGTTAGAATAGCATCAGTGTAGAGAAGACCGTGGAAGTGGTCTGGAATCTGAAGAAAAGTCCTAATAGGAAAGGCCACTTGCCATACGCCTACCTGGGCATTGCTCATTCAGTGGGTGTTGCCAAGAATTCTTGGAACAGCTCCCTCCAGGCTATCCAGTTGCCAGCAGCATGAGGGGCCCCTACAAAACCTTTGTGAGTTAGTACAGGATCCAGTTTATGCAAAAATAAGATGTGAGTCCATGAGGTAGTCTGTCCCTTCCAGCCATGCCCCACTCTCTCTTCCAGCTGCTGCTGCATTTTTGTCTGCTCGCCCATATCATGGCCTCAACATGTTAACCCTTAGCAGCAGAGTCCCCTGCCTGTGTTGCCTACTATCCCTTATCCTTCTCTCTTGCTATAAACGTCTAGTGATGATTTGTATTTTCTCTAGATGTCAATAAACTAAATCAGATATATTTGTGATATTGGCCCCCTCCAGGAATTTCCAACTTTTTTTTTTTTTTAATGGAACCACCACATTTAATTTTTTCAGTTATAAGAACTTGAGGAATTGGGCCACAATGAGAACTTCTTGGAGATGAGAAAGAAGACCAAATAATTCTAAGGAGGACAAACCCTGAGCAGAAGTATCCATTCCCCACTCTGAAAAGAAGAGCAGAACATCGGTGCAGAGAATCTACTGAAGGAGTGAGCTGGAAAGGAGAAGTGTCAAAGGTGTATTTCTTGTAGTTGCAGGTCCGTCTTGTAAGGTATGTTAACGGCTCATGTTGGAAGCTCGAAGCTGAATGTGTTACCTATCCCCAGTCATAGTTGTTTTGTAACAGAAGGCCCTTAGGCTAAGAAAATTCATCCACTTATTCAACAGGCATTTACTGAGTATCTCCTATGTTCCAGGCACTGTTACTAGAACCGAGGATACATCAGTGAACAAAACACAGGTCTCTGCTGTTGAGGCTCTACATTCTAGAAGGGGGGACACTTAATAAGGAACCTAATGGGTAGCAGAGAATGCGCTGTAGTGGAAAGGGGTAAGTGCTACGGGAAATGAGCCTAAAGCAGGATAAGGGGGTTGGGAGTGCTGGGACTGAGGGCAAGTGACAGTAGTAAAGGGTGGCACAGGCCCGCTGTGAAGATGAGCGAAGTCTTGAATGAAGCGTGGGGTGGCCTAGGTATCTGATGAAAGCATGCCGGGCAGAGGGCACAGGGGGCGCAGTGGTCCTAAGGGAAGTTTTGTCTAGCTTGTCTGAGAATCAGCAAGGAGGCCAGCGTCTCTGGAGGAGCATGAGCAAGGTAGAGAGTGCCAGAGATGAAGTCAGTAAGATACGGGGTGGGGACAGACCAGGTAAGAGCCTACGGGTATTTGTAAGCCTTTGACCTTTACTCTGAGCAGGGAAGTGATGTCGCTGATTGCTTTTTAAAAGGACTCCTTGAATTGTGGTCCTGAGGACTGACGAGTGTGAGCGGAAGGACCGCGGGGAGCATTGTGTAGTCATCTAGCCAAGAGACAGCAGTGGCTCAGGTGGATTAGAATGGCAGCTGGGGAAGTGATAAGAAGAGCTTGGGTTGTGAATGTATTTTGTGGGTACCACCACCAAGATTTCTCAGCTGATTAGATGTGGGTTATAAGAAAAAGAGAAAAGTGACTTAAAGAATTTTGGCATGAGCACCAGATGGATCGAGTTGCCATCAACTGAGATGGGAAAGACTCTGAGAAGAACAGATTTTGAGAAGACTGGAGGTTTCATTTTTGACATGTTGAATTTGTGATATCTGTTACACATTCAAGTAGAGATGGGGAGTAAGCACTTTTGTAGATGTAAGTTTGGAGTTCAGGAGATACAACGGAAGAGTCATGAGGATGATATTTAAAACCATGAGACTAAATGAGATCATCAAGGGCTTAAGTTGTAGAGAAGAGAAGAAGTCTAAGAACTAAGACCAGGATGCTGAACATCAAGAGACCATGGACAGAAGCAGTGAGGAAGCCTGAGACCAATCAAGCTGGAGGGAAATCAAAAGAAGGTGATGTCCTTGAAGCCACGTGAAGAAGGAAGAGGGAGAGATTAAACACAATGGCTAGAGTGAAAGACTGTGTAGGAGAGGGACCACGTGACTGCTGGATTTAGCAAAATGACCCCGAGGAGCAGTTTCCATGGACTGGGGGATAGGAATTAGTTCAAGAGGGACTAGGAAGAGAGGACTTAGGAAGAGTGAGAAGAAACAAATGATGATTGTGATAATTGTAAACAGCACCACAGAGCTGGAAAAGATATCTAGAGGTAAAACTGCCTTCCCTTGGGTCCTTGAGCTACCACCAGGGAGGCAGCCACCTATTTATGTATGTATATTTATGTATAACTGCAAATCAAGTCAGCATGCAGCCAGCAGTGTTGAGCTAGGTCATTAGGAAAACCTTCCCCAGTAATAGAGATTCAAATGGGGTTTAATAGAGTTTGTCAAGGGACTTTTTATTTATTACAAAAATATTGCTACTTAAAACATGGGCTTTTTCTCAAAACGATGAGCGAAATTCTTCTGTGAATAAGATCTAGCATATGAGTATGTTTATACTTAGTTAAGCCAGAGGAAGCAGAGACCAAGTCAATCCCTGGAGTATTCTTTGTCTAGAGGATTTCAGCTTCTGTGGTTTAGGTAATAGCGTTGGTTTCCTCTATCTAGGCCTGGGGCCCAGAGAACTGAGCCCAAATGAAGTGAATCTGCTTCTTTATTTTCTGTTTGAGCTACTTAATGACTGTGCATTCATCAGGGGACAGGATGAGAACACATTTGAAAATTAAAGGGTTATTACTATAAAAAGCATTGAGAATGCCGTGTGAAGCCCAAGTATGTTCAGGAAAAGTGTAGTGTTTTAAAGGCACAGACTAGTCTGTAAACAAACCAGAAATCCTGGTGTTACCGCTTTCCCTATCTAGTCACTCACTGAGTCCTGTCTGTTTCTCACTGTGGTTATCACTGGAATCTGAACGGTGCCTACCATGGTTCACTGCCATCCTGGGTCACTGCTGCAGATACACCGTCAGCCTCCCACCTTCTGGTCTGATCCTTTCCAAACTCTTCTCCACAGTGTTCAAGAGCGATCTTTCTAACATGCATAAAGAACATGCTTCACCCTTGCTTACTACCTTTTAATGGTGCCTTGTGGTGTTGGAGAAGACTCAAGAGTCCCTTGGACTGCAAGGAGATCAAACCAGTCAATCCTAAAGGAAATCAGTCCTGAATATTCATTGGAAGGGCTGATCCTAAGCTGAAGCTTCAATACTTGGCCACCTGATGCGAAGAACTGACTCACTGGAAAAGACCCTGATGCTGGGAAAGATTGAGGGCAGGAGGAGAAAGGAATGACAAAGGATGAGATGGTTGGATGGCATCACCGACTTGATGGACATGAGTTTGAGCAAGCTCAGGGAGATGGGGAAGGACAGGGAAGCCTGGCGTGCTGCAGCTCATGGGGTCACGAAGAGCTGGACGTGACGGAGCGGTTGAACGGAACTGTTATGTTTAAGCTCCTCAACACAGCTTATAATGCATTTCTTTGTCTGGTTCACGTTCAGCTGTGTCCCACCTTCTGTCCTCACCATGGAAAATCCTGCCACCGAACCAGCTACATCTCCAAATAACCCCATACTTTCTTTTAAATCTTCAGATGAAGAGGCTCCAGTGAGTCACAGAGAAGCCACAAAATCAACCTAACAAGACTCAACAGAGAATTCTATTTTTAGGCTCCATTAAAATAGAAATGGAAGGGAGGGTGCATGGTCAGGACACTCAAAATGACTGTTCTCTCGCTTTTTTGCTCGACCAGACCCTGCTTCACCTACTCCCTTCTCACCCGAACCTGCTCACCCCCTGCCCCTGCTAGCGACTGTTCTAACCTTTGGGCCAGAACAGCTCCACCTGCTGGTTTATTAAAGGGGAACATATGCCCTTGTGACAGTGGGTAACCTGAGGGGCGGTGAGGGATGTGCCTAGCTGCCGGTTGCCCTGGTAACTGATGAGCCAACCCGAGGACAATTCCCCCTGCAAATAGGAGCCCTTTGCTTCTCCCCCAAGGAGTAAAGATTACTGCCACATCCTGTCTGCTGGGGTAGGGTGCCTTTTTTTTCAGACGTGTAAGGTCCCCTCTCCATTAAACCACTGGTGTCTCTGTGCTGGCTCTGGGCTCCTTCTTCAGGCTGGAGGATGGGCAACTACAAGGCTTGCAGGCCTGTAGGGTGCAGCCCTACAGAGGTCCTTTGTTTCCATATTCCTTATATTCACATTTTACTAGTGGTTTCTGTTTCTGCTTGGCTTGTGCACATGTGTAACAGCACTGCACCTAAGTCATGTGTGACTTCTCTACTCAGCTCGGGCTTCCCTGGTGGCTCAGATGGGAAGGAATCCGCCTGCAATGCGGGAGACCTGGATTAGATCCCTGGAGTGGGAAGACCCCCTGGAGGAGGGCATGGCCACCCACTCCAGTATTCTTGCCTTGGAGAATCCCGCATGGACAGAGGAGCCTGGCGGGCGACAGTCCACGGGGTCACAAAGAGTCAGACACGACTGGGCACTGCTCAGCTTTGTGAGCTCTCGGGGCTTAGCTCTTGGCTATGCTTTCACATTTCACTTCACACACCCACTTTAACACTTTCCCTTGTCTGTCTTTTCCATCTCTGGTCTTCAAATCCTGCCTATAATCCGAAGTCTCACAGACTGATGTCTCCAGCCCAGGCATCTCCTGTGAGACCAGACTCCTGTTCAAAGGGGATCTAAGAGGTGTGCAGCAATCTCCAACCTGTATCTAAACCTGAACTCTGACCTTCACTCTGCCAAAACCTCTTCCTCTGCTAGTCTTTCGCATCTCAATAAACATCGCTCATACTACCCCACTGCTTAAAATCAGAGACCTGAAAATTTACCTCTTTCTTAGTTTGTAAGAAAACCTGCCAGGCAATGTCCAAAATAGTTTTATATGTAATAACTCTTTCTTTTAACGAATCTGCAAGGTAGCTATTATTATCACTTACATCATTGATGAGGAAACTAAGGGACAGAGAGGTTAAGTGATTTTCCCAAGGCCACACAGCTTACTGAATCGTGGAGCTGCAATTTAAACTCAGATGATACAGCGTCAGAGTCCATGTGCTTACATCAATTTCTACACAAACTATTATTCTTGGAATCTCTTTGTGATTCACTCCTGATCAGTTCACATCCAGCTTATCAGAAGTGCAAACAGTTTCAACCTCCAAAAATGCCTTGAATCCATCTTTGCATCACAGTTGCCATCACCCAGCCTTTTGCCAAGACTTTCATAATATTGCCTTGGAGATTTCTAATTCTGGTCTTGTCCTTCCCACCTCCCTCAGCTCAGCATCCCCAGCCATTCTTTCCTAAGAAGTCAGATCTTAGCTTGAATTTTTATTTTTTTTTCTGAGAAGTATACCTTGACTCCAATAAATGAACTAATCCTCCCAATTATTCTTTCTCTCATCACCCTACTCATTCTTTCGTGGTAAATTTCATAATTGATAATTATAAATGTGTCTTTATTTTTACACACCCCCTGAAAACAAGGGCTTTGTTTTATTTTCCACCATCTCTCTAGGGCTCTTAGTAATATTTGTGAATGATTGGATGGATGAGTGGCTAGTATTGAGTAAGAAGTGACTATAATTTTTATTTTATGTGTTATGAAAATAGCAGTTTCATTTCTTTATAGTGGATCACTGGGAGGAAGCTGTATGATTTACTGAAAAATATACAAAGTATGATTTTTTACAATAAAGTGTAGTTTTATTATTTCGATGAAGGACTTTGTATAGTTCTAGTAAGCACCGCTTTCACCCCAACACTCCTTTCTAAGAGATTCCACCCCTCCCCTCATACCCCTAACTCAGCTCATTGGACCAGGGACAGAGACTGACCCAAGCTGAGCTGACGAGATTCTCCTTGTTCAGATTTCAAAGTCAGAAAACTAAGGAACAGGTTTTTGAGGCAACTGCATTTATTCAGGCTTCAAACATTTGTCAAGCATCTGGAATAAATGATCATTGGGGATATAATGAACAAGATACTTCTCTCTTTGAAGGCATTTACAGTTCAGAGGGAAAAACATGCCACTGCAATCCAGTGAGTTACACGCCATGACATGGGGATTACACAGGAGTGCCTAGGAGAGGTACCTTAAGCAGTACTGAAAAGGCAGAGAAAGCTTCCCAGCAAAGGTGATGTCTCAGCCAAAAGAAGGCGTCATAGATCCAGAAGAGAGCTGGCATGAGGGGAAAGGGTATTTATTCTAAGCAGAGGGAACAGAAAATGCCCACTTAGTACATTCAGTCTGGTGTGCGACAACAGGGGAGATTTTCCTGAGGGGGGGAAAGTTGTCTCCATCATGAAGGCCCTTGTTCGCCTGTGCAAAGTCTGGACTCAATGCTGAGGGCTGTGAGAGTCTGAACAAGGGTTTTTAGCAGAGGAGTGTCACATTCAGATGTGTACTCTAGAAAAGTCCCTGTGGTCTCAGTCAGAGGGAACATGCTGGAAGGAGATATCCCAGTTAGGACATTGCGAAAGAAATCCAGACACAAAATGATGTTGGCAAGAATAAATCAGTGGCAGTGGGAAGAGACAGAGTGGACGGCTAAAGTGTGTTTAGGGTGATGATAGATGGGCAGAGAGGAATTAAGGACAATGTCCAGGCTCGAAGGAGACTGTGAGGTCATGAGACAGGAGACATATGAGGCACCTCAGTGGAAAGGTCAGGGCTGGAGCCATAACTGGGAGTGTTGTCTCTGAAGAATTATTGAAGCCTTTGGACTGACTTTACCCAGTGAGTTTGTGAAGAAGAACAAAAGAGCCTGTGGGTGGAATCCCATGTAACTCCAGCATTTAAGAAGGTGAATGAGGAAGAAGAGCCTATAGATGAGTTGGAGAAGATATATTCTGAGAGCCAGTTGGAAACCCAAGGAAGAGTGACACTTGGGAAACCAATGGACGAGACCCTCTCCAGAAGGGTGTGATGATGTCAGCATTCTAACGAAAACAAGGACAGACTTCACAGTAACTAAATGCTTAGTGATCTCTAACAGACACGTTTCTCTTGATTACATAAATGTCATTCTTAACCATCAATGGCAGTATTCATCTCTTTGTCCCTAAGAAGATTCCCAATAGTCCCCTTACCTTCACTCTGCAGATTCTCTAAGAGCAGAGAATGCTCTTCCAGAGCATTCATGAGGGTTTTCTGAATTTGGTTTTCAAATGTTATTACATGTCGGTTCATGAAGTACACTTGAATGTCAGAGTTGAGAGTGTGGAAAAAAGGAGACATAAGGAAATTTTATTTAAAAAATGGTTTTCAACTTTAAGCAAAGCATCTAACAACCCACTCAGTTTAGCATTTCATGTGTGTTTATGACCTGTCAAAAACTGCCAGAACTTGACTTGGGATCAGGAAGAAAAAGATGTTGCCTGTTTGTCATCCCTCAGAGCGTCCAACTTCTGAAGGCCACTCTGCAACCAAAAAAGAACTTTCCTTCATCAGGGGACATTTGTCGAAAGAGAGGAACGTTAGTAATAGGATCCAGGCCATGTTATGTTCATTAAACAATTAGATGCTGATGCCAGTCAGTAATCGCTTTTTTCCATTTTATTTTCAATAATGTCAGTGTTCCTAAGAGACTTGCATGGGATTGGATCTGGTATTTTAATCAGAATTTTAGTGTATTTTCAGTATTAGTAACATCTCCCTCCCTCCCACTTACACGGAGCAATAGACTCTCCTGGGCCTGGTTTGTGCTCCTTCTGAATGTTTAGTCAATTTAATATACACAGTGGACGTATTCTGGGGGGAAAAATGCTGGGCTTCCCAGCAGAGTATTTTAAAGATTAGGTGTTGTTTAAAAACAAAGCCATACCATCCATCACAATTATAAGGCAGGAAATACAGCACTCTGCAGTGTTTGATAAGAACTTTCCTTTAAGGACTCTTGTTTTCCTGACCTCACAAGCACTCCACTTCTCTGAAGGTGATTTTGTGACATCCCTCTAAAGTTTCATGTCCTGGAAAAACTCAATCCTGTTTACTAAGTGCTTTCCACTTAAAACTGTTTCACCGAATGATTGGTGGGATGGGAAAGGAAGCACAATCGGAAAGCAGGGCTACCTATCCTCAGGTCTGTGACGGAAGGTCTGAATCTCACCAAAGGCCTGGGCCAAACCATGGGCACCGTCTTTTCTCTCCTGGGCTCACACAAGAGGTGCAAACATGGGTGAGAGGGCTCCAATCTCAGCCCACTGACTCTAGGTTTAAGAATAACTTGCTTCATTTTCTCTAACGACTAAATTCCCAATGCCATAGCTCTTACTTCTCCCAGCTAGCAGAAAAAAACAAAGAAAAAAAAAAAACCTAAACAAACAGAAAATGCATAAGCCCAGTCTTTCCTGTGGACCCCTCCCTACAATTATTTATGCCAGTCTTTCTGTTAGGCAACACCAAGGCCTCTAGGGTGGGGCCCACCTGCCCTCATCTACACAGTCCACCTCTGAGCCAGCCCCCTGCCCCGCCTGCCTGCACTGGTCCTCAGGCCAAGCCCCTCTGTGCCTCTGACTCCATGTGACTCCCTCCCCACCTAACTCTGCCCCCAAGCACCTCTGTACCCAGCTGACGGCACTTGCCCAGGAAGGAGAGCTTACCCATCCTTCTCCCTGTCACCTCCCTCCTCACTTCCTCCTTGGCGAACAGAATATCATCCTAGTCTGGGGAAATCACTTCTTCTTTCCCTGTTCAGTACAATCTGCCTCCCCACTCCCACCCCTTTTCTCTTTCAATTGAGTCTTCTTCTGCCAAGGGCTTTGGCTTTTGTTCCCAAAGCTTGGAAGCAATGTCTTTGCTTTATGCCCTGCCACAAACCTCCTGTGAAGCAGGAACACAGAGTCAGCTGTTATCTGCTTGAATAGGAAGGAAGGGAAAGAGGAAAAACAGGACTACCATCTTGGTAGATGGATGGCTCAGCATCTTACCCTACCTGAACACACATCTCTCCTGACTACCGCTCCAGACACGTGGACACCCAGTGTTTGTTAGAGGGTATCACTGGTGGCTCAAACGGTAAAGCATCTGCCTGCAATGCAGGAGACCCGGGTTCAATCCCTGGGTCAGGAAGATCCCCTGGAGAAGGAAATGGCAACCCACTCCAGTATTCTTGCCTGGAGAATTCCATGGACAGAGGAGCCTGGTGGGCTACAGTCCCTGGGGTCACAGAGAGTCCAAGACTGAGAGACTAACTTTCACTTTCACTGCAGCCCCGCTGGCCACATTTCTTGACATCCAAGGGCCCAGGAGCCTAGGGGCCTCCTCCACAGACATGCGTGCTGAATAGCAGGGAAGAACAGCCTGGGAGAAACTCTTCCCTTTGGCACAGGAGGGAGCACTGGCCCAGGCCACTGAGCACAGCACCTGCAGCGTGAACCACTCAGATCCAGCCCTGGAGGCCACCACGCCTTGAAGGGGAGGAGCACGTGGAGAGACAGAAAGAACTGTAACACAGGTAAGGGTCCAGATAAGGCTGTGACTGGGCTGCCTCTGCCCGCCCCTGCCGCACAGAGGCCAAAAGAAACACAGAAGGGTGGGACGCGGAAGGCAGAGTCCTTTTGCCACCGACCAGAGGCCGGGGGGAAGCAGAGACACCAAGGAGGAGAGTGGAGGGTGGACGGTGCAAGAGGTCCTAGAGGTCCTGGGGGGTTCCGCACCCCTGGGCGCTTTGGCAGGTGGTTGGAAGTCACAGAGTGAGGACCGTGCAGCTGATCAGAAGGCCAGCAGAGAGAAAGAAGAGTGATGCAGGCAGCGGCCTCAGTTATGGGGCCGAAACTCCCTGTGCCGTGACTCGCATGTCCTCAGAGACACAGGAGCGATTACGAGGAGTTCTGTCACTGTGCAGGTGGGAACAGGCCCGGGAGGCGCTGCTGCTTTAGCAGAACTAAGGACAAGCTGTTAAAGAACCTTAACAAGCATCTGTAAGCTGAAAGGAGTCAGGAGTTACCCAAAGCCACCACCCCCCCCCCACCACCATGTCTCTATATCAGGATTTTAATCTGAGCACCAGAGTGGAATGGCATGAACCTTTCTTCCGGGAGGGACCTCAGTTTAAATTCCAGGCTTGTTTCTTAGCTATCAAGTTCTTTGGCAAATTGCAGGATCTCTTTTCCCTCATCTGTAAGTGGGCACAATAGTCTTATAAAGTACATCTAGCATATTACCTGTTGTATAATGAGGACCAAATAAATGAGAGTTGCTACTGTTGTTGTTGTTATTACTATCACTGTTTTAATCTGATCCCTTGATTTCACTAGTGAAAATCCAGAGCAAGCACCTACAGGGTTTTAGACTGTCTTTGGTTTTCTGCATTTAGGTCAGGTAAGAGACCAGAGCATGTAATCAAATGTCCAGTGGGTGACATCTGAGAGACCTTAGACTCACTCTATTCACTCCTTAAGGTCACACACTTGGATTGTCATAATTCTCTGGGGGTTTGGGGACTGAGTCTGCAAAAAAAGATGGCATTTGCTGAACCTAAGCTGTGAACAGCTGTGCTGGGCTAGAAATAGCTTCCCAAGCAATGCCTTTCTTTGCCAAGTCAAAGGCACCGCTTACAGTGGGCTTGGAACCACAGAACATCTAAAAGGAGAGGTCCCTTTCTCAGGGTGACACCCAGCAATCTTGCACCTTCAGGAGAGGGCAATGACCAATTTCTAGAGCACATTCTTTGGCCTGATTTGGTACAAAGACACAAGAAAAGACTCAGAGGCAAGAGAAGCCTCAGTGATTTATTATAGGGAAGTAGGTTCATTAAATCAAAACCCCAGCAGGAACTGTAAGTTAGAGAACTTCCAAAGCTTCTGACTCCCACATCTTCTGTTGCCTGTTGTCAAGTGCATTTGTGGATGTCATAGCCAAGTCTGTGTCCCCAAAATCCAAGCCAGCTGAAGAAAGCAATGCATTTGGTGGAAAAGTCATAAAAAAATAAAGACATCCTAATAAAGCAGTTGGATTATTCCCACTGCATTTTGACCAGAAAGGGGAGCTATGGAAAGATTTTGTCACCATCTGCGCTTTACTTGCCATAAAATCGTAAATCAGAGAAGGCTGGCAATGGAATGACTTCAGAGGTATAACCCAGCCACTCATCCATGCCCAGAGTCTTACAGCTAATGCAAGGCAGCTTCAGGACTAGAACCCAGGGCTTCGAGTCCCAGCCAGGGCCCTTTCCACCCTTCAGGCAGCTGTCCCAGAGGTGGCAAGAGCTCACGTTTTCGGAAAGTACTCCGAGCTCATTAACAAAAAGGTGCCACTTAATCACCAGTCTGTACTTGCATCTGGGGATCAGGAACAAGAATAACACTGCATGCTGAATCCAAAGGGACCAGGAGGCCAACAAGAACACAGGCTGCCTTCTGCTCAGACTGTGCTCCAAGTTCATTTCCAAGCCGTTCGTTTGGACAGCACAGCGTACAATAGAAACAACTGTATAGATGGCTAACTTCCCAGGTCAGTCTAGAGAAGCTTATTTAATATATAACTTTATTGTGGTACCTGACTTCTCCTGATATTCCAACTCTAACAAGCCACCAATTTATGTCTGTTTCATAAATAGAAAAGACAAATTCCAGGCTTCAGCTCAGAAGGCAGCAATATCGTGCCCATTTTTGCCCCCAGCGGGAGTGGTTTCCCTTGCAGTTGCCTGGGACTCGGGTCTGGGGGACAAGGGAAGAAGCAGAAACTCTTCCCTAGGCTCTGGGAACTTGCTCTTACACTCACCCTTGGGAGATGCTGGTCCCCAGCAAAGGTCTCAGGAGAAGGCAATGGCACCCCACTCCAGTACTCTTGCCAGGAAAATCCTATGGATGGAGGAGCCTGGTGGGCTGCAGTCCATGGGGTTGCAAAGAGTCGGACATGACTGAGTGACTTCACTTTCACTTTTCACTTTCATGCATTGGAGAAGGAAATGGCAACCGGGTCCAGTGTTCTTGCCTGGAGAATCCCAGGGACGGGGGAGCCTGGTGGGCTGCTGTCTATGAGGTCACACAGAGTCGGACATGACTGAAGCGACTTAGCAGCAGCAGCAAAGGTCTCAATGGTCTAAGGTAAAATACAAGAATAAAGTTCCACGGCAGAAAATTTTTCACAAAGCAAAGAGTATTCAATTTAAAGAACCACCCTTGTATTCTTGAGATGACTTTGATCAATTCTGGGTGTTGAATTATCTTTTTGGAAATGACTGTAGTTAATGGTACTTGTGTTCTTAGTATTCTTTCTCGGAAAAAACCTATGGGCAACCCTATGTTGATAGTCTCCAGAACTGCATTCCAAAATTCGGAGAACCCCAATTCTGAGAACCACTGCTCAACATGTCCCAATTTCTCGGGTGAGCTGGGGAAGGTTTTTGCTGTACTGTCCATCCCTTGGGGCTCTGGGAGAGGTGAGCCAAGCCAAATCGAGCTGATCTGGGATATCCCTCATCCTTTACCATTAGTGCGTGGAGCCATATGGCTCTCTCATGAATTAAATGTCCCAAAAGAAGGTCTGGTTGGGATTAACTTTCTCTAATGATTTAGAAGACAAATTCTGCATGGGCCAGGGATACCTCTCTTAAACTTTTAATTGAGACTGTGGCAGGAGATAGATGGGCCTCAGACTGAGCAGCTGGAGTCTGTCCCCACGTGGACAGATACTCCAAGATAAAGACAATGGCAGGAACAAGGAGGAGCTGAGTCCTGCCTAGATAAGAGATAGAGACCACATATTTCTCATTCTTGAGGTCAAGGAGACCTTCCTGACTACACCAGCACAGAAAGGCCCCCTGGGGGTCAAAAAGAGAGGGGGTGCCACCCTATAGTAGGTGATAGCAATCTACTCACAGGCCTCTTCGCTAGAGCCCATCTTGGCTAAGAAACGCAGGCACATACATGGGAGGACCCTGATTGAAACCAAATATAGACTCAGCGTCAGGCAAAGCAAGACGGCCAGAGGAAATGGGGAAGAAATGCCCCGTGTGAGTGAGCAGACGGCCACGAGGGCGCTGCTCTTTCTCTGAGCCTGCCTGTGTGCGTCTGTTCACACGAACTCTTTTCTCCCCTAAAAAACACTTTGCATGTTTCACTACTTTCTATCTCTCTGTGAAAATTCATTTTCTACAAAGCCATACAGGCCAGGGTCCTGTCACTGGTCCAGCGTTTAGGATTCAGCGCTGCCACTGCTTCAGCTTGACTTCAATCCTGGCCGGGAGCTGAAGTCCTGTTTCAAGTCGCTGCAGGCCGAGGCCACCTGCGATCGAGACCGATTAGAAACCTGTGATATTTCAGGTGGAGACCAGTCATTCAGTTAGGAGCTAGCTACCACATCATGAGGAGTGTGTGAGGAGATGACCAAGCAAATCAAACCACACGTTTTCAGGGGAACATTTAATGTACCCAGGAATGGAGCCCTCAAAATAATGTTAAAACATCAATCTGATTAAAATATTAATTAAAAAACTTATTATCAGATATTTTTGAGACCGATTTGGTAGGCCTTGTTAAGTAAGCACTTTTTATTTATGTTGTTCTGCTCTTGAAAGCAAAGCAAAAGCAAATAAAAGCAAAAGCCATATTCACATCCTGTTGTTCTCCTTTCTGTGCGCGTGGAAATCGTGCCTAAACAGCCCTTTACTTCTTTCCTCTCTTGGATGCTTTCTTAATTCAGGCTCTCATCACTTCCTGCCCAAACCTGGTTTTCAGACTTCCATTTTAAAATCACAGCATACTTTCCTCAAAGTCTATATGGAAATCCAGTTCATAAACAGAAAACTGCTTTACCTGGACCAAGGTGAGGGCTGGTTCCCAGTGGCCTCACCCCTTGCCTCCATCAGTCATTCATTCAATATATTAATTGAAAACCACTGGTCTAGTCTATCAACTTAACTTCCTAATTGGGCCTCCTGCTTGGAGTCACTTGTCTCTATCATATTCTATCCATTCTGTTAGTAGGACTACTTTTCTGAAACTCAGATCTGATCCTGTCACTGCCCTTTTCAGAAACTTTCAGTTCTGTCCTAACTGTGTGTGATGTCTTGGCTCTATTGCGTCAGCCACATCTGAGCCTTTACCAAGGAAAAGGATCTAGACAGAAGCTATATGAGTTGATTTTATATTTGCAAATGATGCAACCATCAGGGCTTAATTTTCAAAATAAACAGCTCATACAACTCAATAACAAAATAACAAACAACACAATTTAAAAATGGGCAGACGACCTAGATAGATATTTCTTGGAAAAAAGACATGCAGATGGCCAATAGGCACATGAAAAGATGCTTATCATCACTAATTTTAGAGAAATGCAAATCAAAAGTACAGTGAGGTACCACCTCACACTGGTTAGAATGGCCATCACAAAAAAGTCTACAAACAATAAATGCTCTGGAGAGGGTGTGGAGAAAAGGGACCCCTCCTACACTGTTGATGGGGATGTAAGTTGGTGCAGTTACTATGGAGAACAGTGTGGAGGTTCCTTAAAAGAACTAAAAATAGAGCTCCCCTATCACCCAGCAATTCCACCCCTGGGCACACACCTAGACAAAACCATAACTAGAAAAGATACATGTACTCCTGGGTTTATGGCAGCACTATTCACAGTAGCCAAGATATGGAAGCAACCTAAATGTCCATTGACAGATGAGTGGATACAGAAAACGTGGTACATATTTACCAGTAATAGAATATTACTCAGCCATAAAAAAGAATGAAATAAAGCCATGCCATTTACAGCATCATGCATAGACCTAGAGATCTGCATGCTAAGTGAAGTCAGAAAGAGAAAGACAAATACCATGTGCTATCACTCATATGTGGAATCTAAAATAAAACACAAGCGGACTTATCCATGAAACAGACTCAGACATAGAGAGATTTGTGGTTGCCAAAGGAGAGGGGAGAGTCGGGAGTTTGGGATTGGCAGATGCAAACTATGGTACAGAGAATGGATAAACAGCAAGGTCCTACTGTAAGCACGGGGGACTATATTCAATATCCTGTGTTAAACCATAACGGAAAAGAATATAAAAGAAGAATATATGTGTATATAAATATATGAATAATTAAATCATTTTGCTGTATAGCAGAAATTAACACAACACTGTAGATCAACTCTACTGCAGGAAAATTTTTAAAAATGAGTTGATTTTATTAAAGGCTCAGTGAGACATGGGGGGACCATGGGAGATACTTCAGTGCAGGTATTAAAGTGAGATACACAGTCAGGGGACGGCCTGCTCAGCAGCTCCAGAGAGGAACCAGCACTCTGCATCCTGGCTGGAGGTACTGGAGTGTGTACCCCTGGTGGATTTAGCAGGGGACCACTAATGCCCCGGGTCGTCCCAGGGTCCAAGGAAGATGTGTGTGGGGTGAGGGGTGGGCCCGTGGCAGAGTGGGGGCAGTTGTACCAGCAGTGGCAGGGGTCTTTTTTGGGAGCATGAGCGAGCCTCTGGGGAATGCCAGCACTGTTTGTAGGACACTCATCCACTCCAGTGTTCTCGCCTGGAGAATCCCAGGGACGGGGGAGCCTGGTGGGCTGCGGTCTATGGGGTCGCACAGAGTCGGACACGACTGAAGCGACTTAGCAGCAGCAGCAGCATTTGCAGCAGGTCAGGAATGAATAAGAGCCTGTGTAATCCCGGTTAGTACCATCACTTTGCCACCTTTATTCCTATGTTCTGATGAGAGCTGAGGTTGTCTTGGGTCATACAGGCTTTAAGAAAACCGTTCCTGAGAAAGTTAATGAGAAGTAGTTGTCAGGGTTAAAACATATCCTTCCATCACCCTTTCTCAAAGAACTGAGTTCATATCATATAGAAGATGTTCTGTAGTGGGGACATTTTGACTGAAGTAGCTAATTATGGGCTGACACGGAGAACTGGAGTCCTGGGCCCGTCACAAATCTCCCCAAGGCCTTGGCTGTGGTGTCAGCAGATTTATGCTTTGTAGGCAGTTTGCTCCCTTACCTGGTTTGCAGCAACGGGATGGGGTGAAGGTGAACAAGACAAGTCATCTTACAGCGGTGACTTCTGAAGTGGAATAAGGCTTGGGGTTCCTTAGGGGATTCGAGGTGACCTGTGTTTAAATCTTGTGTGTCTGAGTGGGATGTAGCCCCAACTAAGAGCCATTTGACATATGAGGCAAGGATACCTTCAAAGTGTCCTGGATGGGTCAGAGCAGGACCAGCATTATCTTAACCAAGAGACAGGCCCACATTTTAACCTGCTGTTCCTTGGGGTCCTTCCCTGACTTCAGCACCAACATAATCAGGACCTCCTGGCTGCCCAGGGGGCATGCGCAGGCTTCCCACTTTAGCTGCTGGTAGGCAGAAGTTCAGTTCCTCCCAGGTCTGCTTGTTTAAACCCTGATCACGAACCATCTGTTTTCAGTGTTTTCCCAGGTTGCCCGCTGAATGCAGGGAGGATGGAGTGTTTTGCAAACTCTGCAGCTATTAGCTTCCCTGCTGATCACACTTCAGGGCAATGGGACACTTTTCTAATGGTAAACTCTCCTTAAGCTTGAGTCATTTAAAATGTTTGCGATCAGCAATGTTCAGTTCAGTTCAGTTCAGAGGAAGCATATTACAGCTGACCAAGCAGAAAGGCCTCTGTAAGTCTCTGCCTCTGCTCTGTGATCCCATGGTCCAATTCTCCTTTCTCAAAGAAAGAATTTAACCTTCAGGAAGGATGGGCTGGAAATTTTCTCTGTATCTCATCAGTGATTTCAGCAAATGTGGTCTGGCCTCCCTTGCTTGCTAAATGGCAGAGGATACATTTGTAACCCATAACTGAAGGCTCCAAGGAGGTCTTGGATACTCTCTGTGTAGGACAGGGATTGCCCCTCGTTCTGAGTGGGGGGAGCTGCCCCAAGGTGCTCTCATCACGCGTCTCATTTGTATGGCTGGCTCCTGCCCTCTTGGGAGAGGTACCCGAAGACCTCCTGGGCTGTGTCAGGAGGGAATTTGATCACTAGCTCTCTGGTGAATTGTTTGTGTATTTATCAGCTAATGGCACATTATCTTCTATATATTGCTTGTTCATATCTTGCTTATTTTTTTTTGACTCGCTTAGTGTCTGACTCTTTGCGACTCTGTGGACTGTAGCCCACCAGGCTCCTCTGTCCATGGGGATTCTCCAGGCAAGAATACTGGTGTGGGTTGCCATGCCCTCCTCCAGGGGACCTTTCCAATCCAGGGATCGAACACAGGTCTCCTGCATTGCAGGCGGATCCTTACCAGCTAAGCCACCAGGGAAGCCCAAGAATACTAGAGTAGGTAGCCTATCCCTTCTCCAGCGGATCTTCCTGACCCAGGAATTGAACTGGGGTCTTCTGCATTGCAGGTGGATTCTTTATCAGCTGACTGGTTTGTGTTTTCCAGAGAGTGTCTCTTGTGAAAAGGAAATACTTCCTGCCATATTAATAAACAAGACATGTCACAGCCATCAGCGATTTCTGGCCTCCAAATGTGAATGAGGGCTCCCCAATCTGTGATCCAATGGATGCTGCCCACCCCCCAGGGTGATTGCTGAGGAGCTGGGGGAATGCAAGAAGCAAGGTGAACAAGGAAACAAACAGGACTGGCCCAGATAGCTCAGGTGCAGATGAAAGGAATGAATGCAGTGAGCCCAGAGGCTTGCCTCTTCCCATACACTGAATGCTAAATTCCTTAACTTGAACCTGATATTTGATGTTCAGACTGCCTGCTCCCCTTGCTGAAAACTTGTATATAGCCTGACTCCCCCTCCTGCCTCCTTGAAGCAGTTTTCTCAGAGCTACTGAGATGCTGTCTCCTAGGCTCTGAGTCCTAAACATTCCCACCAAATAAAATAACTTTCTACTTTCAAGTTTGACTGTAGTTTTTATGCAACACTCTTGAACAAGGATCAGAAAACTATAGGCTACTGGTTGGCTGCTTATTTTTGTAAATAATATTGAATCAAAAGATGTCCATTAAGAACCTTCCTACTATTGGTAGGAGTGTAAACTGGTGTAGCCACTATGGAATACAGTGTGGAGGCTCCTCAGAAAACAAAAAGAGAGTTCCCATATGATCCAGCAATGCCATTCCTGGGCATATATCCAGATAAAACTATAATTCAAAAAGATGCATACACTCCAGTGTTCATAGTGGCGTTATTTACAACAGCCAAGACATGGAAACAACGTAAATGTCCATTAACAGAGGGAAGAATAAGGAAGATGTGATATATATACACAATGGAATACTGTTTGACCATAAAAAAGAATGAAATACTGCCATTTACAGCAACACGATGGACCGAGAGATTTTCATACTAAGTGAAATAAACCAGATAAATCCCCTATGAGATCACTTATATGTGGAATCTAAAATATAACATAAATAAACTTATCTAGGAACCTGAAACAGAATCATGGACATAGAGAATGGACTTGTGATTACCAAGGGAGAGGGGACATGGAGAAGGGGTAGACTGGGCATTTGGGATTAGCAGATGCAAGCTATTATATACACAGTGGATAAACAAGTCCCTGTAGAGCACAGGGACTATATTCAATAGCCTGTGAGAAAGTATGATGGGAAAAATACGGAAAAGAATGTGTGTGTGTATATGTGAGCTCAGTTGCTTCAGTCGTGTCCGACTCTTTGCAGCCCTGAGGACTGTAGCCTGCCAGGCTCCTCTGTCCATGGGATTCTCCAGGCAAGAACACTGGAGGGGGTTGCCGTACCCTCCTCCAGGGGATCTTCCCCACCCAGGGATTGAACCAGGGTCTCCTGCATTGCAGGTGGATTCTTTACCCCTGAGCCACCAGGAAAGCCCGTGTGTGTGTGTGTGTGTGTGTGTGTGTGTGTGTGTAACTGAATCAGTTTGCTGTACAATAGAAATTAACACAACACTGTAAATCAACTATACTTCAGTTGGAATACATTTTTTTTAAAAAGAGGCTTGATAACTTTTGAATGAGTGTCTGTACTTCTAGGGCAGGGTCACATAGGAAACAGAGGATGATTCATCTAAACTATTTACCCTCTAGCCCTTCATAGAAAAAGTTTGCCAAGCCCTGCCTCCATGGTGCACCTGCTTCTAGTAATAAAACAGTACAAACTGTAACCACAAGGAGATACCAGTTCACATACTCATCAGAGTATCAGAAATCCTGAAGTGAGAAATGAAACGCACCTATTAACAAAGAGACATGTGTGAGTATGTTTGCTGTGGCCTGTTGGTCAGAATTCTTAAACTGGGCAATTTTTCACCAGGAAATAAAGATTTTGCTAAATGCATATAGTGGAATATGTTTTTGAGATTTTAACTTGGCTATAAAACTTCAAAACACCAAGCTGAGTGGGGAAAAAAAAAAACAAAAAAACTAAAGCAATATGCAGAATGATGCAAAACTCCAATACTTTGGTCACCTGATGCAAAGAGCCCACTCATTGGAAAAGACTCGGATGCTGGGAAAGGTTGAGGGCAAGAGAAGAAGGAGGTGACAGAGGATGAGGCGGTTGGATGGCATCACCAACTCAATGGACATGAGCTTAAGCAAAATCCAGGAGATAGTGAAGGACAGGGAAGCCTGGCGTGTTACAGTCCATGGAGTCGGAAAGAACTGGACATGACTGAACAGCAGTTTACATAAAATTTGTAGATATGCAAATGTAATCTGCTCCTGTGGGTGAAGGATACATAATGAGCTAGATGAGTCTACAAAGGCTGGTCTAGGCCCATGGGTGGAGGGCTAGGCCCATGGGTGGAGGGCTAGGCTGAGATCCAGCTTGTGTGGAGGGGAGATGGGACTCTTCCCCAGGCTTGAAGCTCCAGGTTTCAACAGCTTTCATGCAGTGAAGAAACCCTGGGCGAGAGACCTCTTAACTGTGGATTCACTAACTGTCATGCCCTTTTAGTCTGGAAGTCAATGTACTCTGATATGTGAATTTCTTGCCCAGTTATAAATGCCCACATTTTATTTGCTGAATCATCAACCTCTTCAAGGTTCTAGTTAAATGGACTGATCATATATAGGATAAATCCATATAAAATACATAAATATCAAATTCAAGAAAAGAGTTACCCCTGAGATGAAGGTGGAGGACAGAAGAGAAGGAGTTAAGAAGACATCCCAGTGGCTATAAGGTGTCCATAATGATTTAATCAGTATGACAAAATGTTATGATCTGATTAAGCTGGGAGAGGGCATGTGAATGGGATCTACAGGGTGAATGGAAGTTGGCGGATAGAGGTGGAGAGAGGATTGAGCTTCTTGGTAGAAAATGAGAAACATCTATCTTTATGAGAAGAGGATGGTCAGAACTGGTACCCAATCTAGGCCGATATGCTAACTGTTCTATACTCTACAAACATTTGTTGAATGGAGGAATTTAGCACATTCTTAATAAGCAGCATGTGCTAGGCACAGTAGGTGGCAGGGGTCCAACGCTAGGATGAGACACAGCTCCTGCCTTGAAGGCACGCACAGTCAGTGAGGGGAGTCCACCAGGCGCCAGGACTGAAGCTCCCGTGGAGAGGGATGGGAGCACCGCACACCTACCTGAGCACACGGCTGCGGGGGCAGGGGGACCACCGTGGGGAGAGGAGGGGGGCGACGAGGATTCTTCAAGCAGGGAGTGGGAACTCAGCTGCTGAGGCACAAAAGCACCTCCTAAGGAGGAGAAAGGACACAACATGCTGAGGGAAGGGGGGAAGCTCAGCTGGATGTGTGTGCCAAGTGTGTGTGTGCACACGCTTGTGTAGCATCACTGAGTAAAAACTAAGGCCGGATAGAAGGCTCTGACTGCCTTTGTAGCTTGTACTTCCTTCCCAGGCATGAGAGCCACTGAGGCTGGAAAGCTTGGAGTGTTAGAAAGGGTGGTGTGACAGACCTGTCCTCAGAAGTATTTCCCAAACCGGAGGGAGAAGTAAGTGAGAACAGCAGGCCAGAGGCGCGGTGGAAGGTGCTGAAACACGCCCAGGCGAGAGATGAAGCAGCCGTGTTCACAGAGTGGCTGTGGGGATGGAGAGGCAGGGAGCGGGCGGCGGCCCTGTGGAGGCGAGGCCGGGGGTGTCAGTCACCTGAAGGCGCTGGCCCTCCAGCCCTCACGGGAGCTGCGTCTCCACAGGAGAGGCCCTTGGGCAGAGGCAGGCGGCCACGAGTCGGTCTGGGGTCTCTGGAGCCGGGGCTGCATTTCCCCTCAGCACAGCTCCCCGCTTCCCCACAGAGGCTGGCACAGAGCTGTTTGCTTGGTAGGCGCTGGGTTACTCAGGGGAGCAGAAGGAAGTGATAGGCTGTGTCAGAAACCCTGGAGGGTTTTCTTAGCTCCGGGCACTCGAGACGGAAGGAAGCAAGCTTCCGAAGCCTCGGGGTCACCATCACCCAGTCACAGAGGGGCAGCGCTGTGACCTTGATCGCCAGAGATGCTCAGACAGCCCAGCGGAGCAGCGGGAGCCCACGGGAGCTTGAGGGAACCTGAGCTCTCCGTCTTGCTCTGCTTCCTCCTGACAAGACCCACTCTGGCCCCCAGTTTCCTCATGAATTGAAGGGGGCAGGGATCAGAGGATCTTGACAAATCCTCTGTCAAGATGATTTGGCTGCAGGCAACAAAAATTCACTTCAGCAAACAGGCACAAAAGGAAAGCTATTACAAGGATACGTAATAGCTCTCAGGATTGAAGGGCAGACTGGAGAACAAGGTTTGGAAGAGGACAGGAAGCAGGACAGCTGCAGAGTCCCGCTGGAACGGCTGAATCCCTGGCGTCAGGTGGAGGAAGTGGGTAGTGGGGGCTTCTCAAACACTGGAGCTCAGACAGCCTCCCCATCCTTATTTCACTCAGACCGATATTCATGTCTAACTGGCCCCCCCAGATCACAAGTCCATCCCTGCTTGGCAAAGGTAAATGAGGGTGTATGGATTGACATGTCTTCTAAGCCACACGCTGCAAGGAAAGGATATTTCCCTAAGGAAAATGTGATTGTTGTAACCCCAAGAAAGTAAAAAGGATACTGACTGCCAACAGCGCTTTACAAGTTCAGGGTTTCCATGGGGCTCTAAAATTCAATGACCCATAGCATGTGGTGGAACATGGGTTGTAGATGGAACCTCAGAATTGAGAGGCCAGAGACCCCTTGCTCTCTCCAGCGGGGTGAAGTGGTGGTGGGGGGTGAAGGGTAAGTAGGGGCGGAGAGAGGGGCCTCAAAATGAGGGGCCGCAGCTTGGGGGTTCTGGGAAGTCTTCCCTCTCCTGAGGGCACTTTCTTTAATCGAGAGCTGCAGCTTGCCTGGGGGCATTGTGAAATTCCTTGCTGGATCCTCTGGAGTCAGAGGATTAGAGGTAATTCCCAAAAGTCTCCTTGGAGTCCCTGCCTCAAACAGCCCAGACTAGGCCTAATGAGGAAAAGGGGCCAAGGAGCTAATATTTTCAGAGGACTCTGGGGAGGATCCTCCAGAAAATGTTCTCAAATTCCGGGGAAAAAAGTTTAAAAAAATAACTAAAACTGGAACCTATGACACATCGGCCAATGGAAGCTGAGTTCTCGTGAGGACAACCATGAAATCAGGAATTATTCATAGTGAAAGGAAGAGTATTTGTGGGTTTTCAGAGAGCTTCAAGCAGGACTGAAATGCAGGTTCTGGTGCCAGGCATGTCTAGGGACATGGAGAGGGTCATTTTAATCATTACATGTCACTCAATCCAGGGCTGCAGTTCCAAGGTCTGGAGGCAGGGGATCATCATAACCTGAGTCCCACAGACTCCGTTTCTGAGGAGGCTCTGAAGGCTACAAATGGTCCAGCACAACCCGGACCTAAAAACAGGCTCAAGTGAAGGGATGAGTTGGGAAGTGTGGGGAAGAGAGCCTAGGAGGTGGTGACTCCAAGCGTCGTCACTTGAAGGAGTGGGCAAGGATTGAACTGAAGAGTTCCAGGGCATCCAGCCTGGGCTACCCCTGCTTGCCAAGGAGCTAAATGTGGAGTTGCCTAAATGTGATGTCACCACAGCAGACAGGCTCCATTTGCACTTTCTTTTCATCCGGGAAGAGGGAGATCGTCTCTGCCCTCAACTGCTAAATCTTACCCACATCTTCATCCAACAAGGGATCCAACTTGGTCTACAGACACTGCAACTTGACCCAACACCTAAGAATGGTCTTTGGGTGCCTGAGACCAGTCAGGATGAAAAGAGAGAATAAAACAGGTGGGGCTCGAAACTTCATGCAGAGGAGAGAAGTGGAACGAGGCTGAAAGGCTGGCTCATGTTTGAAAGCAGGGAACACACCTTGCATGTGTAAGAGCTTGGGTGGCTGAGAGCAAGAACTCTGGGCTGCTCATGGCACTCCCTCAGGAACTCTAAGTCAGTATATGCCTGGGAGAGCATTTCACAAAGTGGTAGGCTCTCGGGAAGCCTTTTTGCTTGATTTTTTCTGTTTGTGTGTGTGCAGTTATTGTTTACTTATGTCATTCCCTCTGTATTAGAGTCTGTTTCACATCTGTCTGACAGTTCTTTGAGGTCAAGAATGGTGTCTCAGTGATCTTGGCATCCCAGAGTCTGGCACCATCCTTCACATGTCATCAGACCTGTCACTGTGGTTGTGTTGAATGGAAAGCACCATGGACACAGGGTTGCTTGCAAAAGATACTGTGTTATCCACTTGTGCTGATTTAGACTCTAAAAAAAAAAAAATCCATAATGACCACCTGGTGTTAATTACAGCCAGCTCCTTACTGCGTTTCCCCATCCTATAGGTCCTCAGAAATGCAGCTCTATCTGCCCACACTGACTCAGAATTGTGACCATTTGGGTGGCCCTCTGTTTTTTTGAAGTGGAGGGAGAGGCACCTGCCTTAAGTGGAGGTTACTCGGGCAGCCCCAGTGCCTGCCTCTGAACATTCCAGGTCCTCCCATCCTCCTCGTAAGCTATTGTACACCTTTATCTCTTGCTGACAAGCATCTGGCAAAAAAAAAAAAAAAAAAAGGCATAGGAATTATCTATGAGAATGAAGAAAAGTGCTTTCCCATCCAAGCATTTCAAACTCAGCTGCCTTTGCTCTATTGGTCCAGGACTTTAGGGATGATTTTGAGGATAAGGAGCCCGGGACTCTTACCCTCCTGGGAAACAGTGCCAACAGGGGAGTTTTTGGGTAGTCTCTTGCTAACTGGCAATATGAGCTGGACATTGTAATGGAGGGTAAACTATAGTTTTGAGGAACAGACATTTTTTCTACTTTTCAAAAAAAAAACTAATAACATTTATCTTTATCTAGAAGGTTGTTGTTGTTCAGTAGCTCAGCATGTCCAACTCTTTGCGACCCCATGGACTGCAGCACGCCAGGCTTCCCTGTCCTTCACCATCCCCCACAGCCTGCTCAAACTCATGTCCATTGAGTCGGTGATGCCATCCAACCATCTCATCTTCTGTGGCCCCCTTCACCTCCTCCCTTCAATCTTTCCCAGCCTCAGGATCTTTTCTGAGTCAGCTCTTCACATCAGGTGGCCAAAGAAGATATTTGTACCATCTCACTTTCCTCACTAGGCCTGTGAATATTCAGGTAAGCCCTTCATCAATGGGGCTAATCAGGGATGTGGACGAAGACACAGTTAGCTGGGTGAGCCTGGGGTGAGTTCCTAGGGCTGCGGAGGGGCATCGGCTGACGGGCACTGTCTGTGCATGGGAACCGAGGAGCAGTCAAGAGAAATGTGCACACCTACGAATTTCTGGTGCTTACCTCTGGAAGGTGAAATAGCTGGTGATATTTATTTATTCTTTGTTTTTTCCAGTGGTCATGTATGGATGTGAGAGTTGGACTGTGAGCACTGAAGAATTGATGCTTTTGAACTGTGGTGTTGGAGAAGACTCTCGAGAGTCCCTTGAACTGCAAGAAGATCCAACCAGTCCATCCTAAAGGAGACCAGTCCTGGATGTTCATTGGAAGGACTGATGCTGAAGCTGAAACTCTAATACTTCGGCCACCTGATGTGAAGAGTGACTCATTTGAAAAGACCTTGATGCTGGGAAAGATTGAAGGAGGAGAAGGGGACGACAGAGGATGAGACGGTTGGATGGCATCACCGACTCAATGGACATGGGTTCGGGTGGACTGTGGGAGTTGGTGAAGGACAGGGAGGCCTGGCGTCCTGTGGTTCATGGGGTCGCAAAGGGTTGGACATGACTGAGCGACTGAACTGAACTGAATGTTTTTCTGTATCAGTTGGATTTGGGGATAATAAGCATGGAATACTTAACAATCAGAAAAATTAAACAATCATTTTTGAAAGGGATATTGTGTGTTCTCCAAACACATCCTGCTCAAGGCAGCCCCCTCCCCAACCTGTTCCTTCTGGCCTTGCTGGGGCTACTTGTGTGCACTTGTTCTCAGGGTCTCCCCAGCCCCATATCTCAAGACCTGTTCCTGAGCACTCCTGACAAGACCCCAAAGATATCCCTCCCTCACACGAAGCTCAGCAACGCCTTCAGGCTGAGACTTTCTCATATCCTTGTATTGATCTCTTCCCAATTTTTATAATTGATTTCAGTATAAGTGGTTTTTAAATGCTCAAGTAATGTGGACTAATTCTCCTTGTAAAAATAAAATTACCCCTGGTTTCCTCCCTCTAGAGCATTTAAAAGGGTTAAATAACTGTTATCAATTCGTGTGTTTCCTTCCAGTTTTCTGTTATGTACTTACTTAAATGCACCATAGATACTATATCGTCTGTTTTTGTTTTCTATTTTCATAAATAGTATAATTTCAGGTATTCTAATTTCCTTTTTTTGCTCAACAATATGTCTTGAATATCTACCCATTCAATATTTCTTTCAGTGCTACATAGTATTCTAAGGTACATTTAGTAATTCTTCTTTGTTGCATATTTAGATTGTTTCCAGATTTTCATTGTTAAAAGCACTGAATGTCTAGGAATGCCTCTGTGCATAAGGAGAAGTGTTGCTTGAGGAGAGTTACTGAGAAATTTTCACTTCTGAGTAAGATGATATGCAATTAAAAAAATTTTTTTTGTTGCTGTTGTTCAGCCATTCAGTAGTGTCCAACTCTTTGCAACCTCACGAACTGCAGCACCCCAGGCTTCCCTGTCCTTCACCATCTCCCTGAACTTGCTCAAAATCATGTCCATTGAGTCATTGATGCCATCCAGTCTTCTTGTCTTCTGCCGTCCCCTTCTCTTTCTGCCTTCAATCTTTCCCAGCATCTGAGGCTTTTCTATGGACTCAGCTCTTTGCATCATGTGGCCAAAGTATTAGAGCTTCAGCTTCAGCATCACTCCTCCCAGTGAATATTCAGGACTGATTTCCTTTAGGATGGACTGGTTGGATCTCCTTGCAGTCCAAGGGACTCTCAAGAGTCTTCTCCAAGCATCCATTCTTCAGCACTCAGCTCTCTTTATGGTCCAACTCTCACATGAATACATGACTACTTTAAAAACCATAGCTTAGACTATACAGACCTTTGTTGGCAAAGTAATGTCTCTGCTTTTTAAACACTGTCTAGGTTGGTCGTAGCTTTTCTTACAAGGAGCAAGCATCTTTTAATTTCATGGCTGCAGTCACCGTCTGCAGTGACTTTTGGAGCCCAAGAAAACAAAGTCTGTCACTGTTTCCATAGTTTCCCCATCTATTTGCCATGAAGTGATGGGACCAGATGCCATGATCTTAGTTTTCTGAATGTTGAGCTTTAAGCCAACTTTTTCACACTCCTCTTTCACTTTCATCAAGAGGCTTTTTAGTTCCTCTTCACTTTCTGCCATAAGGGTTGTGTCATCTGCATTTCTGAGGTTATTGATATTTCTCCCAGGAATCTTGATTCCAGCTTGTGCTTCTTCCAGCCCAGTGTTTCTCATGATGTACTCTGCATATAAGTTAAATAAGCAGGGTGACAATATACAGCCTTGACATACTCCTTTCCCAATTTGGAACCAGTCTTTTGCTCCATGTCTGGTTCTAACTGTTGCTTCCTGACCTGCATACAGGTTTCTCAGGAGGCAAGTAAGGTGGTCTGGTATTCCCATCTCTTTAAGAATTTTCCAGTTTGTTGCGATCCACACAAAGGCTTGAGCATAGTCGATGAGGCAGAAGTAGATGTTTTTCTGGAATTCTCTTGCTTTTTTGATGATCCAACAGATGTTGGCAATTTGACCTCTGGTTCCTTTGCCTTTTCCAAAACCAGCTTGAACATCTGGAAGTTCCCAGTTCCCGTACTGTTGAAGCCTGGCTTGGAGAATTTTGAGCATTACTTTGCTAGTGTGTGAAATGAGTACAACTGTGCAGTAGTTTGAACATTCTTTGCTATTGCCTTTCTTTGAGATTGTACTATAATTAATAGTTTGCTTTCCAAAGTGTTGTGCTAATTTTATTTCCACTAGAATTGTGTGAGTATACCTGCTGCCCCACACCCTTGCCAAGTCTGAACAGAATCAAATATTTTAATTATTGCCAATCTGATAGTTATAGTATATGATTGTCCCAAAATTTCCCTAATTATCAGAGAGACTGAGCATATTTTCTTCAGTTTATTTGTACTTTATTTTATTTAAACTGCTTGATCATATTTTTTCATTTTCCTTCTCTTAGGTGGAGGAAAATCTTTTTGGAAGAAGAAGTTTATGTGGGCTGTTTATATGTTCTAGATAATAATCCTTTGTCATTTACATGCATTGCAGACATTTCCCTCAGACTTCATCTTTTTTTCTTTTTTTTTAAAACTCTGTGAATGGTGCCTTTTGGACAGAAGGTTTTTATGTTTGTTTTTTTTTTAATAGGGTCATGTTTATCCATCGTTTCTCTATGTTTTACTTTCTATTGGTTTCTATTGGTTCAAAAGCATTCCTGGGTTTGCATTATATATTTTATTTTTCTTTTCTCAACTTCCTGTGCCTACTCCACCTAGCTAATCTTGGCAGGCATGTGCAGGGAAGACTGAGCCCATCACTGCCACAATACATACTGCTGAAGTATTCTGAAACCAGCTCCAACGACCTGCGCCAATTCGTCCCTTGCTACAGTATTATGAAAAATCAACTTGTTGGAAAGACATAAGCCTTTGGCTGCACTTTGGAATTATTCATGGTTGTAGACATTTGTCTGTGTGAGGTCTTAGTTATCTTTAATTCCCCACTCCAGAAAAATAAATATTATTAGACAATGAAGTACACATGGGGTCCAGAAGGTAGAGGGAACATCGAAGGAAAATAAAAAATTTTAATCCTGCTGGAGCTTGGCTTCACTTACTTGAAACCAAGGAGTCCCAGACCCTGAGTCAGCAAGTCACAGAAGTGACAGAACCAGAGATCAAACCCAAATCACCTCCAGGTAAGTGAGCCACTCCTCACTAGATCTTGTGCCCTCCACCACTGCAGCAATATCTCCATTTACAGCTGCTGTCACTAAATCTCAAGGATTCTCCTGAGGGTGGTGTGGAAACAGGAGAGGAAAACTGTTTTGCTACCGTAACACAGCTGCAGAAGATGGGTGACAGATGTGCCGCGTGAATCAGATTTATTTGCTTGTAAACACTTCACAACTTTGTGTGTCTGGGTATGGGAAATACACCTTCATTTCAACAAACAGTAACACCAGGCTGCATCCCCTTCTCAATAGCTTGAGGGATTCTAGAGAGGTATTGTATTACAACAAACTGGAAAATTCTTAAACGAGATAGGAATACTAGACCACCCTACCTGTTTCCTGAGAAACCTGATGTCAAGAAGCAACAATTAGAACTGGACGTGGAACAACAGATTGGTTCAAAATTGGGAAAGGAGTACATCAAGGTGACATATTTTGTCACCCTGATTATTTAACTTCTATGCAGAGTACATCACATGAAATGCCAGGCTGGATGATTCACAAGCTGGAATCAAGATTGCTGGAAGAAATATCAACAACCTCAGATATGCAGATGATACCACTCTAATGGCAGAAATTGAAGAGGAACTAAAGAGCCTCTTTTTTATTTTTTTATTTTATTTATTTATTTTTTACTTTACAACACTGTATTGGTTGAAAGTGAAAGGAGAGTGAAAAAGCTGGCTTGAAACTCAACATTAAGAAAACTAAGATCATGGCATCCAAACCCATCACTTCCTGGCAAACAGAAGGGGGAAAAGTGGAAACAGTGACAGATTTTATTTTCTTGGGCTCCAATATCACTATGGATGGTGACTGCAGCCATGAAATTAAATGATGCTTGCTCCTTGAAAGAAAAGCTATGTCAAACATAGACAGCATATTAAAAAGCAGAGACATCACTCTGCTGACAAAGGTCTGTATAATCAAAGCTATGGCTTTTCCAGTAGTCATGTATGGATGTGAGAGTTGGACCATAAAGAAGACTGAGCATCGAAGAACTGATGCTTTTGAACTGTGGTTCTGGAAAATTCTTTTGAGAGTCCCTTTAATTGCAAGGAGATCAAACCTGTCATTCCTAAAGGAAATCAACCCTGAATATTCACTGATGCTGAAGGACTGATGCTGAAGCTGAAGCTCCAATACTTCGGCCACTTGATGCAAACAGCTGACTCATTTGAAAAGACCCTGAAGCCAAGAAAGATAGAAGACAGGAGGAGAAGGGGACAACAGAGAATGAGACGGTTGGATGGCATCACCGACCCAATGAATATGAGTTTGAGTGAACTCCAGGAGAGAGTTAAGGACAGGGAAGCCTGGTGTGACTTAGTGACAAATTAATAATTATCTGCAAGCACATCCATTGCATTTTGCAAGTTTCATGGGCATGTCTTTTGGGGGTCATAGGTGTGTGGTCAGGAAATGAAAGGAAGAAAAGGTGCCGGTTTTAAGACACATCTACCTTCCCTTCTCTACTTTCTCCAAATTCAGATTCACTCTTAAGAGAAACCTAAAAGCATGGTAGACTGGCTGCTTTGAGAGTCCCAAAACCCTTCACCCCTCCCTGTGTCCAGATCTTTCACCAGGTAACTTTGCAAAACTGTCCCCACCCCACAAACACACACACACACACTCTGAGTCTGAGCCAGGTTGTGTATTTTGATTTAGCTAATGGAATGTTGGCAAATGAAATGTGAGGTCAGCTGAGGCTTGAAAAAACGTTTTGCCTTTCCACCCTCTTGCTTCTCTGCAGTCACCATGAGAACATGCCTACACTAGCCTAGTGGGGAGATGATTAAGGGCTGCAGAGCTGAGTGACCTCAGCCAAAGCCTCCTGGACCAGCCAGCATCCGTCTCCACCCCAGACAGGTGCACAAGCTCAGCAAAGACCACAGTAGTCGACAGTTGTTGTTTAGTCCTTTAGTCATATCCAACTCTCTGCAAAGCCACTGGCTACCAGGCTCCTCTGTCCATGGGATTTCCCAGGCAAGAATCCTGGAGCGGGTTGCCATTTCCTTCCTCAGGGGATCTTCCTGACCCGGGGATCAAACTGTGTCTCTTGCATTAGCAGGCAGATTCTTTACCACTGAGCCATCTGGGAAGCCGATATTTGACAGAGCCCAGGCTAAATCAGCTACCTGCAGACTTCAAGATAAATAAATGCTTACCAGTATATGCTCATCAAAGTTTCGTGTTTTTTTTTTTTTTTTGCAGTATTATTGCAGCAATTGATAATGGAATCATCTGACAAAAGACGTATCTGCGCAGGCCACCGTGGTACAGTCCTTGGGCACTCATCTGGTTAAATTTTCAAACATTTTAGATCATCCCAAAGCAGCTCACTATAAACCTGTCCTCATCATCTTTGCTTAAGAAAGAGAAATTGCTGTATCTCCACTCTCCTCTGCTATTGTGTGTGAAGCAGAAGCATTTAACTGTGGCTCTGTGGGTGAAGTCTGTCCACTTCCCTAGAGCTCAATTAGTCTTTCCATAAACTCCAGCTTCAGAGGAGGTCTAACGGCTCCCCTCCTGCAGAGGAAAGATAAAGCCCGCTTGGTCTCCTGAGGAGTGCGTTTACAGCGCCCAGCAGCAGGCACTGGGGCTGACAAGGGCGCTCCTGAGGCAGGAGCACTGGCAGCAGTTCTCAGGGTGGCCCCACAGTGAGGCCAGGCCAGCCCACCAGGCGTGCAGAGTGGGCGGGAGCGCTTCCTGCCGGAGGGGGAGCTACGGAGGAAAGGGGGAGGCGAGGGGGCCCAGAAGAACTGCTCTCCCAATATGCACGCCACCAGCTCCCTAGGGCAGGGATTCCTCACCCTGACCAGACTCCATGCCAGTCCTGAGGCGGGAGGTCTGGACCGTGGAAACTGATCTCCCCGACTCTGCAATGCTCTGTTCAACTCGGGAGGGGCCCCAGAAGAGTTAGAGAGGACCGAGAAGAAGAGGCTGATAGAAAGTGAGAAAGGCAAAGAGGAGAAGGTGCCTTAGATTCCGTCCAACACTAGCCTGACCCTGCTCTTGAACTCAAGGACCAAGGACGAAGGCTGTGGTGACGCTTAGAGAGGTGTCAATTTTTAATTTTGCCAAATGACAGATTTGTTGTAGGAAAGGGGACCCCTTCCAGGGCCCGAAACTGGGCTCTTGTCTAACACTCGGAAATGAATTGTCCGAGGAGACACACCTCCTGACAAAACAAGAGACTTTATTGGGACAGGGCACCTGGGTGGAGAGCAGGAGGGTAAGGAAACCCAGGAGAACAGCTCTGCCACGTGGCTTGCAGTCTCAGGTTTTATGGTGATGGGATTAGTTTCCTGGTTGTCCTTAGCCAATCATTCTGACTCAGAGTCCTTCCTGGTGGTGTGCGCCTTGTTCAGCCAAGATGGACGCCAGAGAGAAGGATTCTGGGAGGTGGTCGGACATGTGGTGTCTCCTTTTGACCTTTCCTGAATTCTTCCAGTTGGTGGTGGCTTATTAGTTCCCTGTTCCTTAGCAGGACCTCCTGTCGTAAAACAACTCATGCAAATGGTTACTATGGTGCCTGGCCAGGGTGGGCGGTTTCAATCAGTATGCTTCCCCTAACAGAGTAATCAAAAACACACCTCCAAATCTACCATCTTTTGTCATACCTGTATTACAACAGGACTTCTTGACCCCGAATAAATGATAAATGCATAATCTCAGTAGAGAAGAATGGCCTTTACCCCAAAATGAGTTACTAATCTTACACCATCTCATATATAGATATGATAGTATTTATATATATGCTAATATTATGATAATACAGTGAGTGAGTGAATCACTCAGTCATGTCCGACTCTTTGCAACCCCATAAACTGTAGCTTACCAGGCTCTTCCCTCCATGGGATTCTCCAGGCAAGAGTACTGGAGTGGGTTGCCATTTCCTTCTCCGGGGGATATTCCCAACCCAGGGATCGAACCTGGGTCTCCCACATTGCAGGCAGATGCTTTAACCTCTGAGCCACCAGGGAAGCCCATTATGATAATATATATGACTATAACTGTATATTTAATTACTCTTGTTTTTCTCATTTCACATTAGACTTGTGAAGATTTCATCACCGCTCCTGGACTCTCTGTTTGCTGGGTGCACATTCCTGCAGGACTAGTGGTGAAAGGCAAATTATTTCATGGGCCTTTGGAAGATCCAGAAGATGGAAGACCCCTCCATCCCAAAGGAAGTCTGAACTCTGGTGGGTAAGGTGGCGAGGGGCATGGTCAGAGGCACAGGCTGTGAACTGCACTCACTGTGCTAAACAATCAGGCTGGATGGAGAGGCTCCACCCCCGGTGCTTGCCTGTAACAGTCTAAAACCACCCACATCTTCCTCTTTTTCTCCCACCTACTTCCCAGTTTTCTCCTATCCATCTCCCCACTTCTTCCTGCTCCCATCAGCACAGTGATTCATAGTGTGGGACTTAAACTTAATGTGTTAAAGTGAAAGTCCCTCAGTTCTGTCCGACTCTTTGTGACCCCAATGACTATACATTTCATGGAATTCTCCAGGCCAGAATACTGGAATGGATAGCCTTTCCCTTCTCCAGGGGATCTTCCCGATCCAGGAATTGAACCAGGGTCTCCCGCACTGCAGGCGGATTCTCTACCAGCTGAGCCACAAGGGAAGCCCAAGAACACTGGAGTGGTTACCCTATCCCTTCTCCTGTGATCTTCCCAACCCAGAAACTGAAATGGGGTTTCCTGCATTGCAGGCGGATTCTTAACCAACTGAGCTATCAGGGAAGACCACTTAATGTATTAAGTCATTAAAAAAAAAAATCCTCTACCATCTCGGTTTTTGCTTTTAAAAATTCAAAATTTAAGGAATGTATGACCTGCTTAGAGAGAAGGATAAGCTGAAATCATTTTCTGTAGTTGCACAGCAGGCAACTTCTATTCAGGGGCTTTATGCCATGGTGTGTCTGTGGAGGGGGCCGTCATTGCAGGATGGCAACTGTGAGCACAAAACCGTTTAGCATTACCTCGACCCAGGGCTCTGATTAGCAGATGGGGGAAGCTGAAAATGCTAATAATGAGATAATTGGAATAGATAGGGACTCTCTCTCCAGGGCTTTGCAGGTGTTGAGACATGAACAATGTAACCATTTAAATGGAAAGAAACCACGAAATAACTTCCACCCCAAATTAATGAGAAAAGATGGGTAAGGCTGGCGAAGGCAGCTGGAGGGAAGGGGGAGCAGAAGGAAGTCTGCAGTCCCTGCCCCTTCGGTGTGCCTGTGGAAAGCGATGAACCAACCTGGGCTTGGCAGCCAGGGAGCAGCTTGGAGTCGGACTCGAATCAGAAAACATCCTCCCATCCCAGTACCTTTGAGGGCTTGATTTAACACAAGGCTTGGGATGGAAGTCATCATAGGAAAACATCGCTTTCCTTTCTTTCCCTTTATCCTTTTTTTTGTTTGTTTGTTTTGTTTTGTTTTGTTTTTTAGAGACCATGCTGCTGCTAAGTCGCTTCAGTTGTGTCCAACTCTGTGCGACCCCACAGACAGCAGCCCACCAGGCTCCCCCGTCCCTGGGATTCTCCAGGCAAGAACACTGGAGTGGGTTGCCATTTCCTTCTCCAATGCATGAAAGTGAAAAGGGAAAGTGAAATTGCTCAGTCATGTCTGACCCTCAGCGACCCCATGGACTGCAGCCTTCCAGGCTCCTCCGTCCATGGGATTTTCCAGGCAAGAGTACTGAAGTGGGGTGCCATTGCCTTCTCCGTTTAGAGACCACAATTAACATTAAAGATTCAGTTTGTTTAAAAATAGAAACAGATTAAGTCTTTTTACTAGCAACTTTGCGTTAAGGCTGCTTGAATCGGCAGCCTTCCTACTCCTACTCAAGCCTAGTTTGTCTTACTTTAAAGCCCTCATTTGCTTCTTTGGAGGTCAAGAGGCATGCAATGCTGGAGACCTGCTGATGCACAGCCTCCCGTCTGTATCTCAAGTTAGCACGTGCTGGGAGGCCAGCAAGTGCACGCGCAGGCCTGGTGCTCAGAATGCCTGAGACAGAGAGGTCTGTGGCTGGGCTGGGCTGGTGGGAGGGGCCGAATCTCCAGGCTGGGTGAGCTGAGCTGAGCTGAGAACTGGGTGGAGGGTGGAGGTAGCTAAACTATAAGGAATGCTAGCACACTAATCGGAATGGAACAGGGTGGAAGAAGTGTGTTGACTGCGCTATTTTCAGAAAGAGCATTGGAAAGACTTGTTTGATAAGCTGCTTTAGGGTAAAGGGGGAACGTGGGGACTGCGAAGCAAATAAAAGTTATGCGGAGCTTTGTTTGCCTGGGCAGAGGATGCAGGCTGGGGTCAGAGCTGAACTGCCCGACCCAACAGAAGCAAGCAGAGTGATGCCACCAGGACGCCCGCATATTAATCCTCAGCATTCATTTCTGAATTATCAGGAAGCTGACAATTCAGCCTGTTCTCTAAGTAGTTGCTAAATAAACCTTTCACAGTTTTGAAGAGATTTCAGACTACTCAGGATGCCCACAGGCCTGAGGTTCTGCGGTGGGGGCGGGAACACAGAGGCTGCTGAATGCCTAGAATGGCGGCCAGGAGCTCCGGGACACGCTGTTCCAGGGGACAGACTACGATCAGTCACACACCAGGGGCCAGACCACATGGGCCTGAGAACTGCCCCCTTTCTGAAGGAGATGAAACAGGAGGGAAGAGCGCAGGGCACAACCTCTAAAAGAATGACATGGTCGTAGGACTCGACAGAAACTGGTTAGGAGCAGTCAGGTCCAAGATGGCAGAAGATTCGACTTCCAGTAGACTTTGAGCCTCATGATACGCTCTTTGTAACACATCAGCAAGCTAAATACCACACCTGCCAGCACCACGACAATTCCAAGGCCAACCATAAAAGGTCAAAAAGTGGGCAGGGGCGCAATTCCCAGAAATCTCCACCCATTCCCTGAAATAGTTGGAATAATCTTCCCGCTCATGAGCCTATGAAATGATCCAGCCGATAAAAACTAACCAAGCCATATTTTGAAGCTCTCTCATCTTCTAAGATGGCCCACACTTTGCCTGTGGAGTGTTTCTCTCTAAATATACCCACTTCTTACCTATCACTTCATCTTCAAATTCCCTCGGCACCGAGCAAGGACCTCAAGTTAACCAGCCAGAGGGAGCAGCTTTCCTATGGATGGGCAGCCCAGCAGCTTCTTTGAGGTTGTGGTATGTATGGTAGCTCAATCAGACTATGATCGTATCAGACAGGGTTCTTCAGAGAAACAAAACCAACAGGACGTTAGCTATCAATAGCTATGGCTATGAAAAGTGAAAGCGTTAGTCACTCAGTCATGTCCGACTCTTTGTGACCCCATGGACTGTAGCCCGCCAGGCTCCTCTGTCCATGGGATTCTCCAGGCAAGAATACTGGAGTGGGTTCCCCTTCCATTCTCCAAGCTATGGCTATAGACATATAGGTATAGATGAGGAGATTTATTCTAGGAATTAACTGCAAGCTGGAGAGCTAGGAAAGCCAGTGGTGTATTCAGTCTGAGTCTGAAGCCTGAGAACCAAGAGCACCCGTGTCCAAGGGCAAGAGAAGATGGATGTCCCAGCTCAAGCAAGGGAAGAAAAGTTGCCCTTCACCTGCCTTTTTGTTTGATTCAGGCCCTCAGTGAATTGGATGACACTCATGCGTCGGAGAAGCAGTGGCACCCCACTCCAGTACTCTTGCCTGGAGAATCCCATGGATGGAGGAGCCTGGTGGGCTGCAGTCCATGGGGTCACGAAGAGTCAGACACGACTGAGTGACTTCACTTTCACTTTTCACTTTCATGCATTGGAGAAGGAAATGGCAACCCACTCCAGGGTTCTTGCCTGGAGAATCCCAGGGATGGGGGAGCCTGGTGGGCTGCCGTCTATGGGGTCGCACAGAGCCGGACACGACTGAAGCGACTTAGCAGCAGCAGCAGCAGCATGCATGCATTGGTAAAGGTGATCTTTTTTGCTCAGTCTGCTTATTCAAATGCTGATCTTCTCCAGAAGCATCCTTATAGACAGACCCAGAAATAATGTTTTACCAGCTATCTGGACCTCTCTTAGCCCAGTCAAGTTGGCACATAAAATTAACCATCGTAGTGATAATGTGAACTGAAAACTCTCTTAGTTATTCCTCCAACGTTCTTACCTGGATTCTCAGAAGCAACCTGAGTATAGGAGGGCCAGGGAAGGGAGTCTATGTCTGATGGACGAGGGGAGATTTCCGCAGATGATGAGTCCTAAGGAATAAGGGCTGTGACTCAGTCGGCTTAGTTCAACCCAAACTCTGTGTGCTGGGGCCTGGTTGGGTGCTGAGGATATACGATAGAGAAGACAGACGGTCCCTGACTGAATTCACAAGTGAGCAACAGAGCAAAGGGAAGGACGACACAGCGGAGTAAGTGCCATGTGGGGGAAGACACTCTGGCAACAGTGGGTGGCTGGGCCCTGCTCTCCCAAACCTTCACCGGGACTCAGGGACATGACTTCAAAACTCTTTAAACATTTTGATGGAGTAAATGTTTAAAGGAACTTGTTTGAATCCTGAAGTGATCCTTATGGCAGAGCATGGTATAGCTCCATTTGGCAGAAGCAAGGGAAGGAAGGAACAGGGGATTTTTTTTGGCAAATGAAGTAACAGCCAGAGTATGGTGGGTCTTAAACACCTGGCCAGAAGATCCATCTTCACTGTATACATTATTGGTTAACCTTGCAGATGAAAGCTGTGTATACTGTCTCCCTTAATACCTGGCATGCTGGGGTGAGGCTGTCTGTCATCCTCTGATGCCCATTTCTCCCACTCTACAGGTGCTAGACGCCTGCAGAGACTCCATCTCCCAGCCTCCTTCACAGCTCATTGTGGCCATGTGGCTAAGCTCTGGCCAGTTAAGATAAAGTGACATGTACAACTTCCAGACTAGATCCTTGAAAGCTCGAAAGGGAAGCTTCCCCTTCTTCCTGTGATGAGGACACAGACAGGACACAGCTAAGCCAGCTTGTTCCCAGTACACCTCAGGGAACAGAAGAGCCACAAAGAATAGGGAGTCTGGGTCCCTGTGTGGTCTCAAGGAACAGAGATTCCTTCCCATTCTCAACCACCCCTACTACAGGTGGGTACTGCTAAATCATGTCTGACTCTCTGCACCTCCATAACTGCAGCATGTCAGGCTTCCCTGACCTTCACTGTCTCCCGGAGTTTGCTCAAGGTTATGTCCCTCGAGTCAGTGACACCATCCAACCATCTCATCCTCTGCCCCTTCTCTTCCTACCTTCGATCTTTCTCAGCATCAGGGTCTTTTCTAATGAATTAGCTCTTCACATCAGGTGGCCAAAGTATTGGAGCTTCAGCTTTAGCATCAGTCCTTCCAATGAATATTCAGGGTTGATTTCCTTTTGGATTGACTGGTTTGATCTCCTTGCTGTCCAAGGGGCTCTCAAGAGTCTTCTCCAGCACCACAGTTTGAAAGCATTATTTCTTCAGTGCTCAGCCTTCCTTATGGTCCACCTCTCACATTCATACATGACTACTGGAAAAATCATAGCTTTGAGTATATGGACCCTTGTCGGCAAAGTGATGTCTCTGCTTTTTAATATGAGAAATGAACATCTGTTACATTTGGACCCTAGTATTTTGGGGGGTCTCTTGGTTACAACAAGTTAATTTGTACCCTAACTATTACACTGGGCTCAGTATGGTTGAGCTCGATTAAATTATTTTTGGAAATTCATAAGGAAAAAGTCAATAAATGGCTATGGAAATAAAGACCAACCGAATGGAAAAGCGAAAATTATCTATCCAAAGCTTGTTCTACAGCAGGGAGTCAGCCACTGTCTTTGCATCTGGCAGAGACCCAAAGGCAGGCAGAGAAGTAGGAAAGCTTTACAGTGGGAAAAAGGGCAGGCTTCAGATATGCTCTGATTAGAGGCTGGTGGCCGGGGGAAGCTGGAGGCAGGCTAAGTAGAAGCCAGCATCCCATGTGATGGTTAGGGGGACATATTTGGGTTTTTTTCCGACTAAAATTAGGAAGGCTGGAAGTTATTATTTAAGTCCTGGCCATTTGGGGCTGACTGTGAGAGAAGTTACTGTATGGCTTTCTGGTTGTCATCAGAGACAGCAATCTGGCTTGCTACAAGTCTGACTTAGAGCAGGCTGGCTTCCTGGGCTGTTTATTGTAGATGAAGAGGTTGGTTTTCTGGGCAGGCTGCTCCAGGTTGTGGGTTAGCGCCGTCTCTGTATGTAGGTTTGGTCCTTGTCTGTTTGCATATTCCGTTTCTCGTGGCTGATAAGAGCCCTATCACAGAGGAGAAATGGTATTGACAGGGTAGTGTTTTCAAATAATCTCCCTGGCACAGAACAGTGGAAGGAAGGAGATTTCATTTATTCCTGATGGACAGACAGAGGGCTGCGCTGACAACTGGCCAAATCACAGAGACAAAAAGAGAGGCCTCAGAGCTGAGGAACGGGAGTGCTACGACCCAGCAAGACAACGGGATTTCACTGGTGCGCACAGCCAAATGGCGTTAAGACTTGAGTTGCTCCTGACACTTGCCTGGGGAAAAACAAAGTGGCCTGTGGGCTCAGGGCTGTTGCGTTCCCCCGGGGCTTGGGCTGGAGGACAAGGCTCTGGGCCACCCTCCTCATCCATTATGACCCCCAGAAGCCCAGCGGGTCCCAAAGCATGCTTGGCAGATGTGACAGACCAGTGGTCACAGGAGAGGTTTGCTTTTCTTAGCGTGAAGCCAGGCATGAGTGGGCCCAGCACCGAGGAGGCCCCTGATTGCCCGCAGATGTCTGAGCGACACCCAGCTGGCAGGCTTGCTCACTTTCAGGTCTGGTTTCCATTCCAGTGGCGAGTGGGACGAGGGGACCCGTCTCATGAAACCGAAGGCAGCATGCTGGGAGCCCGCCGCAGGCCGCATCCCTGACTGGGAACACCTCTCCTTCTGGTTACGAGCTGCACACATTCAAATCAGTGCACTTTTGGGTCCAAGAACGCTGAGTGTTGATGTTTGCTGGAGACAAACGCTGCTTTATGCTTTGTTCTCTCCATGGTTACTCAGCCTCAGCCTCGCAGGCTGCTTCTTCTGCAGGCTGTTCAGGGACCCCAGGAACATCAGGCAATCCCCAGGGAGGAGGCTGGACTCTGTCCTCATGTGGTGCAGGCCTAGGGAGGGCGCTGGCCATCCCGAGGCAGGCTCCCGAGTTTCCAAACTTAGCATTTGTTAAAGGAAACTCTTGGTTCTCTCCTACAATCCTGCCCTCTTCTCTCAGTCTTCCTCGTGTCTGTAACTGGCATCACCATCTGCTCAGTGGATCAAGTCCCAAACCTAAGCACCATGCCTGACGCTTTTCTGTCCCTTGCCTCCCATTCTGGTCAGTCCCAGCATGGCCCCCTTCAAAGTGCATCTGGAAGAGCCTATTTCCCTTTCCTCCTACCATCCATTCTCTTGCCAACAAGAATGATTCTCCCACTCATGGAAAGGCATCTGGACAAACCATAATTCAGAAAGACACATGCACTGCGGTGCTCGTAGCAGCACTAGATTCACAGCAGCCAAGTCATGGAGACAACCTGAACATCAACAGACAGCAGATGAAGGGGAGGTGGTGCACACATGCAGTGGAATGCTGCTCAGCCTAAACAAGAAAGGGGCAATGCCGTCTGCAGCAATGTGGATGGACCTAGAGAGGATCATCCTAAGTGAAGTAAGTCAGACCGAGAAAAGACAATACCATATACACAATCTAAAAAATAATATAAATAAATCTCTGTATGAAACAGAAAGAGACTCACACACATAAAAACAAGTTTATGGTTACCAAAGGGGAAAGGAAAGGGGGAGGGATAAATTAGGAGTTTGGGATTAACAAACTCCTAGAATTAATATAGACCACCAACAAGGGTTTACTGTATAGCACAAAATACTATATTCAACATCTTGGAATAAACCACACTGGAAAAATTTTGTAAAAGACTACATATGTGTGTATAATGGAGTCACTTTGCTGTATAACAGAAATTAAACACAACATTGTCAATCAACTATACGTCAGTAAAATTTAAAATGAATAAATAAAAAATAAAAACAAACAAAAGAGATTCTTTCAAGCTGGGCAGCACTCTGCAGGAACTGCTTCCACCCTCTTTGCTCTGCTCTCGTCACACTGGTTTTCTTTCCTTTCTTCTGCTTATCGAACTCTTTCCCCCTTTTGGGACCTTTCTTGGTCTGAAATATTCCCACCATTCCCACAGCTGACATCTGCTGCTGCTGCTGCTAAGTCGCTTCAGTCGTGTCCGACTCTGTGCAACCCCACAGACAGCAGCCCACCAGGCTCCCCCGTCCCTGGGACTCTCCAGGCAAGAACACTGGAGTGGGGTGCCATTTCCTTCTGCACAACTGACAACTGCTCATTAATAATTTTTGAGTTAAGCCATACAACCCAGCAATCCCACTGCTGGGCATACACACCGAGGAAACCAGAGCTGAAAGAGACACGTGTACCCCAGTGTTCATCACAGCACTGTTTACAATAGCCAGGACATGGAAGCAACCTAGATGCCATCGGCAGACAAATGGATAAGAAAGCTGTGGCACATATACACAATGGAGTATTACTCAGCCATTAAAAAGAATGCATTTGAATCAGTTCTAATGAGGTAGATGAAACTGGAGCCTATTATACAGAGTGAAGTAAGTTAGAAAGAAAAACACCAATACAGTATACTAATGCATATATATGTAGTTTAGAAAGATGGTAATGATGACCCTGTATGTGAGACAGCAAAAGAGACACAGCTGTATCGAAGTCTTTTGGACTCTGTGGGAGAAGGCGAGGGCGAGATGATTTGGGAGAATGGCATTGAAACATGTATATTGTCATATGTGAAACAGAGCGCCAGTCCAGGTTCAATGCACGAGAAAGGGCACTCAGGGCGGGTGCACCAGGATGACCCTGAGAGGAGGGATGGGATGGGGAGGTTGTGGGGGAGGGTTCAGGACGGAGGGACACATGTACACCCATGGCTGATTCATGTGAGTGTATGGCAAAAACCACTACAATATTGTAAAGTAATTAGCCTCCAATTACAATAAATTAATTAATTTACAAAAAAATTGTTTTTGAGTTAGTGGTGGATGGATGACTGGATTGGTAGATGGATAGTCTTTTTGGGGAAGCATAGGACCAGAGCAAATTCCTTATAAAGGTCACTTGCCTCTGTAATTCCCAAAACTGAGCCCAAAACTGAGCAGAACTGTGCCTGGCCTTAGTCCATAAGTTCAAACAGGTGTCGATTCAACTCAATAAATATTTACGGAGCACTTACAATGTGCTAGTCCCTGGAGATACAATCAGGAACAAGACACAGAGCTTACAGGAAAGAGGAGTGGGAGAAAATCAAATATGCAATTATAAAGTAGAATGGTGCAATCTATAATTATGATATGAGAAGGAGGGTGCTGTCAGAGCATACAAAAGAAGTGAGTGAATGTAGTCTGAGGAGTTCAGGGAGAAGACAAGACCGCCTTTCTGAGTACTATGATGACTCATCGTTCTAGGCGCTTCACAAATGATGTTTCTTCTCCCTACAGCTGTCCTGCCAGGGAGGTATAATTATCACCCTACTACACACGTGGAAACTGCAGAAGCAAGCCCTATGCCCAGAGTCACTGTGTTAGAACAGATCCCCTGGGACACTGACTGAGGCGGACACCTTTGCACACGGGGGTGCTCTTAGAAATGCCATCTTGAGGGGACACAGCCAACAGGGTCAGGCAGAGGAGCAGCTGAGCAGAGAAGCAGATCCCACAGCAGCTGCTGTTGATACTGCAGGGGCTCTGCAGCTGGGAGGATTGTTTCTGAATTAAGGCAAGAGGGTGGGCTTTGAGCTCTGAACTGACCAGTCACTGAACCCAGCGTGTTCCTGAGAGAAGAGTGTAGGCTTGGGTATGGTAGCCCCCTCCCTCTGATGGCAATTTCTGGAATGGCAGGAGGGCGGGGGCGGGGAGTTAACTGTCAGCCCTTGGGAGAATGAGAACTTGGCCCTAACCTTGGTGCCCCCACAGCCCCTCAGCCCCTGCATGGGTACCTTGCACTTTCAATGTTGATGTCATGTTGATGCGATATCTTAATATGATGTAACATTGACAGGCTTGGTCTCATCTCTTTCCTGTCTACCATCACTCTTAATGACATCATAGATTTGCACAATTTTAAACACCATGTATAAGAGTCCACACTTATATCCTTAGTTTAGGCCTCTCTCGTGTGCTTCAGACTCACATACCACTCTTTACTTATCATCTTCACCTAACGTTTCCAAAAGCAACTACTGAACTGTTGTGTTTTTTTTGGCCATGGCTTTGGGGATCTTGGTTCACCAACCAGGGAGCAAACCCAGGCCCAAGTCAATGAAAGCGTGGAGTCCTCACCGCTGTGACTACCAGGTAATTCCCCAGCCTCTGAATTCTTACCATCCCTGCTGTCAGCTCCCCTCACCCTTCCTATCTCACTTAACAGCATCTCCACTCTTCCAAGCTGCTCAAGCCAAAAGCCTTGGATCACTGTTTTCCTCTGAGCCCTGAATTCGATCCATTCTTCGAAATACAGCCTACATCATCAGCCCATTTCACTCAAGGTAAGTGCTCACAGAGGCCTGGTCTCCCGCTCCCACCCCTGTCTACCTCTGCCATCCCACCCCATCCATCCAGACAGGAATGGGGTGGATGGAGCCCCACCCCCATACATCTTTCTAGTTCACTCCTTCATCCCCTTCAAGTCTTACATCCACCTGTTCAGCAAGGCTTCCTTGAGCACATTATTTAAAGTACACTCTCCATTCTTATGCCAGTTTAATTTCTTCCTGAGCACCCATCACCTTTTAACATATAATTATTTATTTCCTGCCAATCCTCCCCACCCCCTGTACCCCAACTACACTGTAAACTTCATGAAGGCAGGGACTTTCCTTTTTGTTCACCATGGTCTCCTGGGGGCTAGAACAGAGCCTGATACACAGGGGCATGCAGGAAGTGTTTGTTGACTGACTGATTGACTAAAGCAGGGGAGAGGGTATTCAAGCGGTTCTGCCTGGTTCCAAATGCATGATACTACGCACACACCACACCGTTAAGTCTCCTACACAATACAACTCCCTCAAGATAGACGTAATGCCATTGAGAGGCCAAAAGCAAATCTTGGCCTTGCACGAAGTGACATAACATAGTGGGCCAGGGTCTACATGTCAAAAGTGATTCCAGCTGGGCTATATTTGCTGAGCCAAAAGAATTTCTCAGGGTGCTTCAGAGGTGAAAACCTGGCCCTCAGGGTCCCTGTGACTGGGAAGAGAAGGTATCAAGGCTTCTGGAGCCCTCTGTGAGTGAAGCAGGTGCAGATTCTGATGTGTTCAGTGACCTACAGGACTTCCTTTGGCCATCCACAGAAATGGATGGTTCATTGCTGACACAGGGAAACCTGAGCTGTACACTCCTCAAGCCTTTTCTTTCAAACAGGCTGGGCCTGCCTGTCTGCTCAGGCTTCGACCCACTGTCCATATTCTGATGTCATTCAGAATTTGTTGTCAAAGGAAATTTGAGGACAATGGGTTTGGCCATGTTACTTTAACCAGACCAACATGTAAGTGGGTCATCTTTATTTTTAAAAGAACCAGAGCCAGCATGGGGTAGTGAGGAAAGGCTTTGCTTTTAGGATTAGAAGTCTGAGGTCAAGTTTATATTCTTATCAACAGTGTAGGAGGGTTTCCTTTTCTCCACAACCTCTCTAGCATTTGCAATTTCTAAATTTTTTTTTAATGATGGCCATTCTAACTGGCGGGAGGTGGTACCTCATTGTAGTTTTGATTTGCATTTCTCTAATAATTAGTGATGCTGAGCATCTTTTAATGTGCCTGTTAATCATCTGTCTTTTTCAGAGAAATGTCTATGTAAGCGTGATGACTCTGTTTTAATTTTCTTTTTACATTAATTGTATGAACTGTTTATAGTTTGGATATTAACCCCTTGTCAATGGCTTCATTGAAAATATTTTCTCCCATTCCATAGGTTGCCTCTTTGTTTTTTTTTGGTGGTTTCCTTTGCTGGGCAAAAGCTTTTAAGCTTCATTAGGTCCTATTTGTTTATTTTTGCTTTTATTTCTTTTGTCTTGGGTCACTGATCTAAGAAAACATTGGTAAGATTTATGTCAGAGAATATTTTGCTTATGTTCTCTTCTAGGAGTTTTATGGTATCATGTCTAATATTTCCATCTTTAAACTATTTTGTCCGTGGTGTGAGGGAGGTTCTAGCATTATTGATTTCATATAGCCTGGACGTTGGCAATTTTTAGAAATGGGATCTGACTGCCTCTAGGTGGGGTCTGCGGTCTCCATTTTACTGCAGTCTGTACCAGTCCCTGTCGGCTTTCACCACAGTCGCTCATCTGTGTTACCTGCCTGGACTTGAAGGCAGCTGAATTCGCTCTGCAGTGATAAAACTCCAGTGCTTCTAAGAAATATAATTAGTCAGACCCAATGGGTGATGACTGTGTGGGGAAAATTCTTCAAGAGATGGGAATACCAGACCACCTGACCTGCCTCCTGAGAAATCTGTATGCAGGTCAGGAAGCAACAGTTAGAACTGGACATGGACCAACAGACTGGTTCCAAATAGGAAAAGGAGTACGTCAAGGCTGTATATTGTCACCCTGCTTATTGAACTTATATGCAGAGTACATCAGGAGAAACGCTGGGCTGGATAAAGCACAAACTAAAATCAAGATTGCCGGGAGAAACATCAATAACCTCAGATATGCAGATGACACCACCCTCATGGCAGAAAGTGAAGAAGAACTAAAGAACCTCCTGATGAAAGTGAAAGAGGAGAGTGAAAAAGTTGGCTTAAAACTCAACATTCAGAAATCTAAGATCATGGCATCTGGTCCTACACTTCATGGCAAATAGATGGGGAAACAATGGAAACAGTGACAGACTTTATTTTCTTAAGCTCCAAAACCACTGCAGATGGTGGCTGCAACCTTGAAATTAAAAGACACTTGCTCCTTGGAAGAAAAGCTATGACAAACCTAGACAGCATATTAAAAAGCAGAGACATTACTTTGCCATGAGGTCCATATAGTCAAAGGTATGGTTTATCCAGTAGTCATGTATGGATGTGAGAGTTGGACTATAAAGAAAGCTGAGCACTGAAGAACTGATGCTTTTGAACTGTAGTATTGGAGAAGACTCTTCAGAGTCCCCTGGATTGCAAGGAGATCAAACCAGTCCATCCTAAAGGAAATCAACCCTGAATATTCATTGGAGGGACTGATGCTGAACATTTAGCTCCTGTACTTTGGCCACCTCATGCGAAGAGCTGACTCACTGGAAAAGACCCTGATGCTGGGAAAGATTGAAGGCAGGAGGAGAGGAAGACAGAGGACAAGATGGTTGGATGGGATCACTGACTCAATAGATAGGAGTTTAAGCAGACTCTGGGAGATGGTGAAGGACAGGGAAGCCTGGCATGCTGCAGCCCATGGGGTCACAAAGAGTCAGACTCAGCTGAGAGACTGAACAGCAACCGTGGGTGATGCTAGGGGAGGGAGCAACAACTTTTGAATTCCAGAATGAAGAAACAAAATTTATATGTTGATCATAAAATCTCATTCTGCTATGCTTTAAGCTACATTAATTTCATTGCAATTCATTCCTCAAAGATCAGACATTATTACCCTTTAAGCACAAGCTGGAATCAAGATTGCCAGGAGAAATATCAATAACCTCAGATATGCAGATGACACCACCCTTATGGCAGAAAGTGAAGAAGGACTAAAGAGCCTCTTCATGAAAGTGAAAGAGGAGAGTGAAAAAGTTGGCTTAAAGCTCAACATTCAGAAAACTAAGATCAGGACGTCCAGTCCCATCACTTCATAGTAAATAGATGGGGAAACAGTGGCTGACTTTATTTTCTGGGCTCCAAAATCACTGCAGATAGTGATTGCAGCCATGAAATTAAAAGATGCTTACTCCTTGGAAGGAAAGTTATGATCAACCTAGACAGCATATTAAAAAGCAGAGACATTACTTTGTCAACAAAGGTCCGTCTAGTCAAGGCTATGGTTTTTCCAGTGGTCATGTATGGATATGAGAGTTGGACTGTGAAGAAAGCTGAGTGCCGAAGAATGGATGCTTTTGAATTGTGGTGTTGGAGAAGACTCTTGAGAGTCCCTGGACTGCAAGGAGATCCAAGCAGTCCATCCTAAAGGAGGTCAGTCCTGGGTGTTCATTGGAAGGACTGATGTTGACGCTGAAACTCCAATACTTTGGCCACCTGATGCAAAGAGCTGACTCATTAGAAAAGACCCAGATGCTGGGAAAGACTGAGGGCAGGAGGAGAAGGGGATGACAGAGGATGAGATGGCTGTATGGCATCACCAACTCAATGGACACGGGTTTGGGTGGACTCCGGGAGTTGGTGATGGACAGGGAGGCCTGGAGTGCTGCGATTCATGGGGTCGCAAAGAGTCGGACACGACTGAGTGACTGAACTGAACTGAATTGCCTGAAAGTTCTCTAAACATAAGCAAGTGTATTTCCACCATGTAGAGGAAATGGATGGAAATTTCTCCAATAAGGGACCTTAGCTGATGGAGATATGCCCCTTTCCTCAACACACGTGTAGAAGCACCAGGGTCTAAGCATGGAGGAAAATGGGTTTCAAGGGGAAAATGTATAACTCTTTGGGTGTCAGAGACAGAGAAATAAAAGCCAGTGCCACATCCATGAGTTAGTGTGGAGGTAGCCCAGGGAAGCTCTCTACCTAGACATGGATTTAGGGGTGAGAGACGTGGTCTGGAAAAGCAACAGATACAAAGCCAGGATGCTAAACGGAGCCTTCTAGGTAAGCCTCAAAGAAGACTCCTGTTCAAACGATTAAGGCATTGCAAGGAGAAATAGAAGCCATTAAAAAAAAAAAAAAAAGAACAGTATGTTTGAAACAGGCATGTTTGAAAAAGAACAGAGCTTTGCTTGCCTTAAACAACCTCCTCTGCTACAAGAATACTCCAGCTCTCACACTCCTCTGAGCCAGTGCATGAAGGGATGGGTCAGATCTTATAGCCAGTAAAGTGCATTTTGATCCTTCAGATCTTGAGATTTCAGATCCGAAGATAGGTACCGGAACATCTAACACTGATTGACGACCCTCCTCATGCCAGGCGCTGGTGGTCTCTGTGCTCGAGACTTCATGACTCCCTGGGCTTGGGATCAAGACTCACATGATCAGGCTTCTCTGGGGGTCTGTAATACCAGCCAAATGCCCACACGGTGCTGCCAGGACTGGGCTGTGAGAATCTGCCCCATCGTGCGAAAGACTGACTGCTCTTTCTGCTCCCAGCTCCCAGCCCAGCGTGCCAGTGGCAAAGCCCAAATAGAAACATTATTTTTTTTTATTTAATGGGAGAAGTTGTTTTTTAAGATTCTCAGTATCAAAAGCTATTTTGTAGGTGGCAGGGGAAGGGATTTCAGGAAGCATTCTTGGTATAACCTCACCACTTGAGTCTGTTGGATTAAATGGTAACTCAGTGTTGCTGCTGTCCTGTCAAGATCGTCTAAGACATTTGGGCTAAGAAGAGGCTTGGCAGGAACCAAGGCACGTATAATGGGAAAAACAGAATATTTTCTTTCATGAAAGATAAAATTTCATCACATATTCTCCAAATCAGATTTCCTGACACATGTGCTTTAATCATATTCCAGCTCTTTTTTAATTTTTTTAAAGAGGCGATGCTTGGGGTAGGGTTTAAAGATGAGCGAGGTCACCATCCTTGTTCTAGTCTTAGCAAAGGTGAGACCCCTTAGAACCAACGACTTTGGTACTTCAGCCCCTGACAAGACCATCACCCCTCACAAGGTATAATAGCTTTAACGGGACAATCATGGCACTTCACCTCTCCTAGGGTTTTTATTTTGTGAAATCCGGGCAGCCCTGGATTCCTCCTTTTTCCTGGAGAAAAGGAAGTGGGAAAGGGTGGGCCCTACAACTCGGAAAACCCAGAGTCTTCTGGGAATGCCTTGCACAGGTATCCAGGGATCATTGCAACTGCCTCTGTGACCAATGCCAGCTGTCCCAGTCCACAGAACCTGTGTGGGGAAGGCTAGGGGCAGGAGGGTCCATTCAGTGGGTGGAAGTCTGTTTCTTTGGCTAGCCCAAAGCTTTTTTTGCAAGCAGGGGATAGACTGTCTTATTTTTCAGTCTTTCAATTTTCTGATGTCCACAAGTTACGTATATTATCGCATATTTGTTTCTGAAGGCAATGTTGTTTTTCTGACCCAGTTAAGACAACTGGACTTCACATCACTCATTCCAGCCTTTGACATGTGGAAAACACATCATCACCATCTTTTATGAAGCCGATGAGTGCTAACCTCTGTTCCCCAAACCCACAACTTGGTCCCCACTCCATTCTCTCATTCAGTTCCTCTTCGTCCCATTACTGTTTGAAATGATATCTAGGCCTTATGACATGCATTCCTCTCATCAATTCACAAAGCATTAATATACAAGTTTCCCTGGGCCATTTTCAAAGGAAAAACTTTAAAAATAGTCTTTCTGCAGAAGTCACCAAAAAAAGATAGAAAACAGGAAATTAAATGAATTACCAAGGAAGTCTGCATATGAATTTAATCTTGTCCTTGCAACTAATGAAGATTACATGCCCTGAATATAACACAACATTATTAAAACAATAAAGTAACAGGGAACAGTCATGTTTTTGCCTGAAATTGATTTAGTCTCCAGACTCAGATTGTAAATATTATTTTTTTCTCTCTCAACACATGGGGGGAAATGTCTTCTTTTCTCTTATAAAAAGAAATTAGGAATCTGTATTTTGTTTCTATCATAGGAACAAGCTTTAAAAATTTTGTTATGACCTTACTAAATAGATTCTAAGTGTCTTTGATTTTCAGGGAAAAAATGCACAAACTACCAAAATCAAATAGAAATCTGTTTTGACCAAATTTATATTGACCCAAATGCTGCTGTTTGATCCACACACACTGTGCTTTTCAAAGCTACAGGACCCGCTCCCCCCTCCCCCTGCCACACATATGCATTAATAATAAAATCCCAATCCCAACATAGTTCTCAACTGTAGAAGCTTTGATTTATGGCAAATATAAGCTCCCCAAATAAATAGGAAATGATTAAAATCAGCATCCCAGGGAAAGATAATTGATAAACTCTGAGAC